>CM061353.1:97982500-97997976 GCA_030867105.1 Liasis olivaceus
AGGGTTAGGGTTAGGGTTAGGGTTAGGGTTAGGGTTAGGGTTAGGGTTAGGGTTAGGGTTAGGGTTAGGGTTAGGGTTAGGGTTAGGGTTAGGGTTAGGGTTAGGGTTAGGGTTAGGGTTAGGGTTAGGGTTAGGGTTAGGGTTAGGGTTAGGGTTAGGGTTAGGGTTAGGGTTAGGGTTAGGGTTAGGGTTAGGGTTAGGGTTAGGGTTAGGGTTAGGGTTAGGGTTAGGGTTAGGGTTAGGGTTAGGGTTAGGGTTAGGGTTAGGGTTAGGGTTAGGGTTAGGGTTAGGGTTAGGGTTAGGGTTAGGGTTAGGGTTAGGGTTAGGGTTAGGGTTAGGGTTAGGGTTAGGGTTAGGGTTAGGGTTAGGGTTAGGGTTAGGGTTAGGGTTAGGGTTAGGGTTAGGGTTAGGGTTAGGGTTAGGGTTAGGGTTAGGGTTAGGGTTAGGGTTAGGGTTAGGGTTAGGGTTAGGGTTAGGGTTAGGGTTAGGGTTAGGGTTAGGGTTAGGGTTAGGGTTAGGGTTAGGGTTAGGGTTAGGGTTAGGGTTAGGGTTAGGGTTAGGGTTAGGGTTAGGGTTAGGGTTAGGGTTAGGGTTAGGGTTAGGGTTAGGGTTAGGGTTAGGGTTAGGGTTAGGGTTAGGGTTAGGGTTAGGGTTAGGGTTAGGGTTAGGGTTAGGGTTAGGGTTAGGGTTAGGGTTAGGGTTAGGGTTAGGGTTAGGGTTAGGGTTAGGGTTAGGGTTAGGGTTAGGGTTAGGGTTAGGGTTAGGGTTAGGGTTAGGGTTAGGGTTAGGGTTAGGGTTAGGGTTAGGGTTAGGGTTAGGGTTAGGGTTAGGGTTAGGGTTAGGGTTAGGGTTAGGGTTAGGGTTAGGGTTAGGGTTAGGGTTAGGGTTAGGGTTAGGGTTAGGGTTAGGGTTAGGGTTAGGGTTAGGGTTAGGGTTAGGGTTAGGGTTAGGGTTAGGGTTAGGGTTAGGGTTAGGGTTAGGGTTAGGGTTAGGGTTAGGGTTAGGGTTAGGGTTAGGGTTAGGGTTAGGGTTAGGGTTAGGGTTAGGGTTAGGGTTAGGGTTAGGGTTAGGGTTAGGGTTAGGGTTAGGGTTAGGGTTAGGGTTAGGGTTAGGGTTAGGGTTAGGGTTAGGGTTAGGGTTAGGGTTAGGGTTAGGGTTAGGGTTAGGGTTAGGGTTAGGGTTAGGGTTAGGGTTAGGGTTAGGGTTAGGGTTAGGGTTAGGGTTAGGGTTAGGGTTAGGGTTAGGGTTAGGGTTAGGGTTAGGGTTAGGGTTAGGGTTAGGGTTAGGGTTAGGGTTAGGGTTAGGGTTAGGGTTAGGGTTAGGGTTAGGGTTAGGGTTAGGGTTAGGGTTAGGGTTAGGGTTAGGGTTAGGGTTAGGGTTAGGGTTAGGGTTAGGGTTAGGGTTAGGGTTAGGGTTAGGGTTAGGGTTAGGGTTAGGGTTAGGGTTAGGGTTAGGGTTAGGGTTAGGGTTAGGGTTAGGGTTAGGGTTAGGGTTAGGGTTAGGGTTAGGGTTAGGGTTAGGGTTAGGGTTAGGGTTAGGGTTAGGGTTAGGGTTAGGGTTAGGGTTAGGGTTAGGGTTAGGGTTAGGGTTAGGGTTAGGGTTAGGGTTAGGGTTAGGGTTAGGGTTAGGGTTAGGGTTAGGGTTAGGGTTAGGGTTAGGGTTAGGGTTAGGGTTAGGGTTAGGGTTAGGGTTAGGGTTAGGGTTAGGGTTAGGGTTAGGGTTAGGGTTAGGGTTAGGGTTAGGGTTAGGGTTAGGGTTAGGGTTAGGGTTAGGGTTAGGGTTAGGGTTAGGGTTAGGGTTAGGGTTAGGGTTAGGGTTAGGGTTAGGGTTAGGGTTAGGGTTAGGGTTAGGGTTAGGGTTAGGGTTAGGGTTAGGGTTAGGGTTAGGGTTAGGGTTAGGGTTAGGGTTAGGGTTAGGGTTAGGGTTAGGGTTAGGGTTAGGGTTAGGGTTAGGGTTAGGGTTAGGGTTAGGGTTAGGGTTAGGGTTAGGGTTAGGGTTAGGGTTAGGGTTAGGGTTAGGGTTAGGGTTAGGGTTAGGGTTAGGGTTAGGGTTAGGGTTAGGGTTAGGGTTAGGGTTAGGGTTAGGGTTAGGGTTAGGGTTAGGGTTAGGGTTAGGGTTAGGGTTAGGGTTAGGGTTAGGGTTAGGGTTAGGGTTAGGGTTAGGGTTAGGGTTAGGGTTAGGGTTAGGGTTAGGGTTAGGGTTAGGGTTAGGGTTAGGGTTAGGGTTAGGGTTAGGGTTAGGGTTAGGGTTAGGGTTAGGGTTAGGGTTAGGGTTAGGGTTAGGGTTAGGGTTAGGGTTAGGGTTAGGGTTAGGGTTAGGGTTAGGGTTAGGGTTAGGGTTAGGGTTAGGGTTAGGGTTAGGGTTAGGGTTAGGGTTAGGGTTAGGGTTAGGGTTAGGGTTAGGGTTAGGGTTAGGGTTAGGGTTAGGGTTAGGGTTAGGGTTAGGGTTAGGGTTAGGGTTAGGGTTAGGGTTAGGGTTAGGGTTAGGGTTAGGGTTAGGGTTAGGGTTAGGGTTAGGGTTAGGGTTAGGGTTAGGGTTAGGGTTAGGGTTAGGGTTAGGGTTAGGGTTAGGGTTAGGGTTAGGGTTAGGGTTAGGGTTAGGGTTAGGGTTAGGGTTAGGGTTAGGGTTAGGGTTAGGGTTAGGGTTAGGGTTAGGGTTAGGGTTAGGGTTAGGGTTAGGGTTAGGGTTAGGGTTAGGGTTAGGGTTAGGGTTAGGGTTAGGGTTAGGGTTAGGGTTAGGGTTAGGGTTAGGGTTAGGGTTAGGGTTAGGGTTAGGGTTAGGGTTAGGGTTAGGGTTAGGGTTAGGGTTAGGGTTAGGGTTAGGGTTAGGGTTAGGGTTAGGGTTAGGGTTAGGGTTAGGGTTAGGGTTAGGGTTAGGGTTAGGGTTAGGGTTAGGGTTAGGGTTAGGGTTAGGGTTAGGGTTAGGGTTAGGGTTAGGGTTAGGGTTAGGGTTAGGGTTAGGGTTAGGGTTAGGGTTAGGGTTAGGGTTAGGGTTAGGGTTAGGGTTAGGGTTAGGGTTAGGGTTAGGGTTAGGGTTAGGGTTAGGGTTAGGGTTAGGGTTAGGGTTAGGGTTAGGGTTAGGGTTAGGGTTAGGGTTAGGGTTAGGGTTAGGGTTAGGGTTAGGGTTAGGGTTAGGGTTAGGGTTAGGGTTAGGGTTAGGGTTAGGGTTAGGGTTAGGGTTAGGGTTAGGGTTAGGGTTAGGGTTAGGGTTAGGGTTAGGGTTAGGGTTAGGGTTAGGGTTAGGGTTAGGGTTAGGGTTAGGGTTAGGGTTAGGGTTAGGGTTAGGGTTAGGGTTAGGGTTAGGGTTAGGGTTAGGGTTAGGGTTAGGGTTAGGGTTAGGGTTAGGGTTAGGGTTAGGGTTAGGGTTAGGGTTAGGGTTAGGGTTAGGGTTAGGGTTAGGGTTAGGGTTAGGGTTAGGGTTAGGGTTAGGGTTAGGGTTAGGGTTAGGGTTAGGGTTAGGGTTAGGGTTAGGGTTAGGGTTAGGGTTAGGGTTAGGGTTAGGGTTAGGGTTAGGGTTAGGGTTAGGGTTAGGGTTAGGGTTAGGGTTAGGGTTAGGGTTAGGGTTAGGGTTAGGGTTAGGGTTAGGGTTAGGGTTAGGGTTAGGGTTAGGGTTAGGGTTAGGGTTAGGGTTAGGGTTAGGGTTAGGGTTAGGGTTAGGGTTAGGGTTAGGGTTAGGGTTAGGGTTAGGGTTAGGGTTAGGGTTAGGGTTAGGGTTAGGGTTAGGGTTAGGGTTAGGGTTAGGGTTAGGGTTAGGGTTAGGGTTAGGGTTAGGGTTAGGGTTAGGGTTAGGGTTAGGGTTAGGGTTAGGGTTAGGGTTAGGGTTAGGGTTAGGGTTAGGGTTAGGGTTAGGGTTAGGGTTAGGGTTAGGGTTAGGGTTAGGGTTAGGGTTAGGGTTAGGGTTAGGGTTAGGGTTAGGGTTAGGGTTAGGGTTAGGGTTAGGGTTAGGGTTAGGGTTAGGGTTAGGGTTAGGGTTAGGGTTAGGGTTAGGGTTAGGGTTAGGGTTAGGGTTAGGGTTAGGGTTAGGGTTAGGGTTAGGGTTAGGGTTAGGGTTAGGGTTAGGGTTAGGGTTAGGGTTAGGGTTAGGGTTAGGGTTAGGGTTAGGGTTAGGGTTAGGGTTAGGGTTAGGGTTAGGGTTAGGGTTAGGGTTAGGGTTAGGGTTAGGGTTAGGGTTAGGGTTAGGGTTAGGGTTAGGGTTAGGGTTAGGGTTAGGGTTAGGGTTAGGGTTAGGGTTAGGGTTAGGGTTAGGGTTAGGGTTAGGGTTAGGGTTAGGGTTAGGGTTAGGGTTAGGGTTAGGGTTAGGGTTAGGGTTAGGGTTAGGGTTAGGGTTAGGGTTAGGGTTAGGGTTAGGGTTAGGGTTAGGGTTAGGGTTAGGGTTAGGGTTAGGGTTAGGGTTAGGGTTAGGGTTAGGGTTAGGGTTAGGGTTAGGGTTAGGGTTAGGGTTAGGGTTAGGGTTAGGGTTAGGGTTAGGGTTAGGGTTAGGGTTAGGGTTAGGGTTAGGGTTAGGGTTAGGGTTAGGGTTAGGGTTAGGGTTAGGGTTAGGGTTAGGGTTAGGGTTAGGGTTAGGGTTAGGGTTAGGGTTAGGGTTAGGGTTAGGGTTAGGGTTAGGGTTAGGGTTAGGGTTAGGGTTAGGGTTAGGGTTAGGGTTAGGGTTAGGGTTAGGGTTAGGGTTAGGGTTAGGGTTAGGGTTAGGGTTAGGGTTAGGGTTAGGGTTAGGGTTAGGGTTAGGGTTAGGGTTAGGGTTAGGGTTAGGGTTAGGGTTAGGGTTAGGGTTAGGGTTAGGGTTAGGGTTAGGGTTAGGGTTAGGGTTAGGGTTAGGGTTAGGGTTAGGGTTAGGGTTAGGGTTAGGGTTAGGGTTAGGGTTAGGGTTAGGGTTAGGGTTAGGGTTAGGGTTAGGGTTAGGGTTAGGGTTAGGGTTAGGGTTAGGGTTAGGGTTAGGGTTAGGGTTAGGGTTAGGGTTAGGGTTAGGGTTAGGGTTAGGGTTAGGGTTAGGGTTAGGGTTAGGGTTAGGGTTAGGGTTAGGGTTAGGGTTAGGGTTAGGGTTAGGGTTAGGGTTAGGGTTAGGGTTAGGGTTAGGGTTAGGGTTAGGGTTAGGGTTAGGGTTAGGGTTAGGGTTAGGGTTAGGGTTAGGGTTAGGGTTAGGGTTAGGGTTAGGGTTAGGGTTAGGGTTAGGGTTAGGGTTAGGGTTAGGGTTAGGGTTAGGGTTAGGGTTAGGGTTAGGGTTAGGGTTAGGGTTAGGGTTAGGGTTAGGGTTAGGGTTAGGGTTAGGGTTAGGGTTAGGGTTAGGGTTAGGGTTAGGGTTAGGGTTAGGGTTAGGGTTAGGGTTAGGGTTAGGGTTAGGGTTAGGGTTAGGGTTAGGGTTAGGGTTAGGGTTAGGGTTAGGGTTAGGGTTAGGGTTAGGGTTAGGGTTAGGGTTAGGGTTAGGGTTAGGGTTAGGGTTAGGGTTAGGGTTAGGGTTAGGGTTAGGGTTAGGGTTAGGGTTAGGGTTAGGGTTAGGGTTAGGGTTAGGGTTAGGGTTAGGGTTAGGGTTAGGGTTAGGGTTAGGGTTAGGGTTAGGGTTAGGGTTAGGGTTAGGGTTAGGGTTAGGGTTAGGGTTAGGGTTAGGGTTAGGGTTAGGGTTAGGGTTAGGGTTAGGGTTAGGGTTAGGGTTAGGGTTAGGGTTAGGGTTAGGGTTAGGGTTAGGGTTAGGGTTAGGGTTAGGGTTAGGGTTAGGGTTAGGGTTAGGGTTAGGGTTAGGGTTAGGGTTAGGGTTAGGGTTAGGGTTAGGGTTAGGGTTAGGGTTAGGGTTAGGGTTAGGGTTAGGGTTAGGGTTAGGGTTAGGGTTAGGGTTAGGGTTAGGGTTAGGGTTAGGGTTAGGGTTAGGGTTAGGGTTAGGGTTAGGGTTAGGGTTAGGGTTAGGGTTAGGGTTAGGGTTAGGGTTAGGGTTAGGGTTAGGGTTAGGGTTAGGGTTAGGGTTAGGGTTAGGGTTAGGGTTAGGGTTAGGGTTAGGGTTAGGGTTAGGGTTAGGGTTAGGGTTAGGGTTAGGGTTAGGGTTAGGGTTAGGGTTAGGGTTAGGGTTAGGGTTAGGGTTAGGGTTAGGGTTAGGGTTAGGGTTAGGGTTAGGGTTAGGGTTAGGGTTAGGGTTAGGGTTAGGGTTAGGGTTAGGGTTAGGGTTAGGGTTAGGGTTAGGGTTAGGGTTAGGGTTAGGGTTAGGGTTAGGGTTAGGGTTAGGGTTAGGGTTAGGGTTAGGGTTAGGGTTAGGGTTAGGGTTAGGGTTAGGGTTAGGGTTAGGGTTAGGGTTAGGGTTAGGGTTAGGGTTAGGGTTAGGGTTAGGGTTAGGGTTAGGGTTAGGGTTAGGGTTAGGGTTAGGGTTAGGGTTAGGGTTAGGGTTAGGGTTAGGGTTAGGGTTAGGGTTAGGGTTAGGGTTAGGGTTAGGGTTAGGGTTAGGGTTAGGGTTAGGGTTAGGGTTAGGGTTAGGGTTAGGGTTAGGGTTAGGGTTAGGGTTAGGGTTAGGGTTAGGGTTAGGGTTAGGGTTAGGGTTAGGGTTAGGGTTAGGGTTAGGGTTAGGGTTAGGGTTAGGGTTAGGGTTAGGGTTAGGGTTAGGGTTAGGGTTAGGGTTAGGGTTAGGGTTAGGGTTAGGGTTAGGGTTAGGGTTAGGGTTAGGGTTAGGGTTAGGGTTAGGGTTAGGGTTAGGGTTAGGGTTAGGGTTAGGGTTAGGGTTAGGGTTAGGGTTAGGGTTAGGGTTAGGGTTAGGGTTAGGGTTAGGGTTAGGGTTAGGGTTAGGGTTAGGGTTAGGGTTAGGGTTAGGGTTAGGGTTAGGGTTAGGGTTAGGGTTAGGGTTAGGGTTAGGGTTAGGGTTAGGGTTAGGGTTAGGGTTAGGGTTAGGGTTAGGGTTAGGGTTAGGGTTAGGGTTAGGGTTAGGGTTAGGGTTAGGGTTAGGGTTAGGGTTAGGGTTAGGGTTAGGGTTAGGGTTAGGGTTAGGGTTAGGGTTAGGGTTAGGGTTAGGGTTAGGGTTAGGGTTAGGGTTAGGGTTAGGGTTAGGGTTAGGGTTAGGGTTAGGGTTAGGGTTAGGGTTAGGGTTAGGGTTAGGGTTAGGGTTAGGGTTAGGGTTAGGGTTAGGGTTAGGGTTAGGGTTAGGGTTAGGGTTAGGGTTAGGGTTAGGGTTAGGGTTAGGGTTAGGGTTAGGGTTAGGGTTAGGGTTAGGGTTAGGGTTAGGGTTAGGGTTAGGGTTAGGGTTAGGGTTAGGGTTAGGGTTAGGGTTAGGGTTAGGGTTAGGGTTAGGGTTAGGGTTAGGGTTAGGGTTAGGGTTAGGGTTAGGGTTAGGGTTAGGGTTAGGGTTAGGGTTAGGGTTAGGGTTAGGGTTAGGGTTAGGGTTAGGGTTAGGGTTAGGGTTAGGGTTAGGGTTAGGGTTAGGGTTAGGGTTAGGGTTAGGGTTAGGGTTAGGGTTAGGGTTAGGGTTAGGGTTAGGGTTAGGGTTAGGGTTAGGGTTAGGGTTAGGGTTAGGGTTAGGGTTAGGGTTAGGGTTAGGGTTAGGGTTAGGGTTAGGGTTAGGGTTAGGGTTAGGGTTAGGGTTAGGGTTAGGGTTAGGGTTAGGGTTAGGGTTAGGGTTAGGGTTAGGGTTAGGGTTAGGGTTAGGGTTAGGGTTAGGGTTAGGGTTAGGGTTAGGGTTAGGGTTAGGGTTAGGGTTAGGGTTAGGGTTAGGGTTAGGGTTAGGGTTAGGGTTAGGGTTAGGGTTAGGGTTAGGGTTAGGGTTAGGGTTAGGGTTAGGGTTAGGGTTAGGGTTAGGGTTAGGGTTAGGGTTAGGGTTAGGGTTAGGGTTAGGGTTAGGGTTAGGGTTAGGGTTAGGGTTAGGGTTAGGGTTAGGGTTAGGGTTAGGGTTAGGGTTAGGGTTAGGGTTAGGGTTAGGGTTAGGGTTAGGGTTAGGGTTAGGGTTAGGGTTAGGGTTAGGGTTAGGGTTAGGGTTAGGGTTAGGGTTAGGGTTAGGGTTAGGGTTAGGGTTAGGGTTAGGGTTAGGGTTAGGGTTAGGGTTAGGGTTAGGGTTAGGGTTAGGGTTAGGGTTAGGGTTAGGGTTAGGGTTAGGGTTAGGGTTAGGGTTAGGGTTAGGGTTAGGGTTAGGGTTAGGGTTAGGGTTAGGGTTAGGGTTAGGGTTAGGGTTAGGGTTAGGGTTAGGGTTAGGGTTAGGGTTAGGGTTAGGGTTAGGGTTAGGGTTAGGGTTAGGGTTAGGGTTAGGGTTAGGGTTAGGGTTAGGGTTAGGGTTAGGGTTAGGGTTAGGGTTAGGGTTAGGGTTAGGGTTAGGGTTAGGGTTAGGGTTAGGGTTAGGGTTAGGGTTAGGGTTAGGGTTAGGGTTAGGGTTAGGGTTAGGGTTAGGGTTAGGGTTAGGGTTAGGGTTAGGGTTAGGGTTAGGGTTAGGGTTAGGGTTAGGGTTAGGGTTAGGGTTAGGGTTAGGGTTAGGGTTAGGGTTAGGGTTAGGGTTAGGGTTAGGGTTAGGGTTAGGGTTAGGGTTAGGGTTAGGGTTAGGGTTAGGGTTAGGGTTAGGGTTAGGGTTAGGGTTAGGGTTAGGGTTAGGGTTAGGGTTAGGGTTAGGGTTAGGGTTAGGGTTAGGGTTAGGGTTAGGGTTAGGGTTAGGGTTAGGGTTAGGGTTAGGGTTAGGGTTAGGGTTAGGGTTAGGGTTAGGGTTAGGGTTAGGGTTAGGGTTAGGGTTAGGGTTAGGGTTAGGGTTAGGGTTAGGGTTAGGGTTAGGGTTAGGGTTAGGGTTAGGGTTAGGGTTAGGGTTAGGGTTAGGGTTAGGGTTAGGGTTAGGGTTAGGGTTAGGGTTAGGGTTAGGGTTAGGGTTAGGGTTAGGGTTAGGGTTAGGGTTAGGGTTAGGGTTAGGGTTAGGGTTAGGGTTAGGGTTAGGGTTAGGGTTAGGGTTAGGGTTAGGGTTAGGGTTAGGGTTAGGGTTAGGGTTAGGGTTAGGGTTAGGGTTAGGGTTAGGGTTAGGGTTAGGGTTAGGGTTAGGGTTAGGGTTAGGGTTAGGGTTAGGGTTAGGGTTAGGGTTAGGGTTAGGGTTAGGGTTAGGGTTAGGGTTAGGGTTAGGGTTAGGGTTAGGGTTAGGGTTAGGGTTAGGGTTAGGGTTAGGGTTAGGGTTAGGGTTAGGGTTAGGGTTAGGGTTAGGGTTAGGGTTAGGGTTAGGGTTAGGGTTAGGGTTAGGGTTAGGGTTAGGGTTAGGGTTAGGGTTAGGGTTAGGGTTAGGGTTAGGGTTAGGGTTAGGGTTAGGGTTAGGGTTAGGGTTAGGGTTAGGGTTAGGGTTAGGGTTAGGGTTAGGGTTAGGGTTAGGGTTAGGGTTAGGGTTAGGGTTAGGGTTAGGGTTAGGGTTAGGGTTAGGGTTAGGGTTAGGGTTAGGGTTAGGGTTAGGGTTAGGGTTAGGGTTAGGGTTAGGGTTAGGGTTAGGGTTAGGGTTAGGGTTAGGGTTAGGGTTAGGGTTAGGGTTAGGGTTAGGGTTAGGGTTAGGGTTAGGGTTAGGGTTAGGGTTAGGGTTAGGGTTAGGGTTAGGGTTAGGGTTAGGGTTAGGGTTAGGGTTAGGGTTAGGGTTAGGGTTAGGGTTAGGGTTAGGGTTAGGGTTAGGGTTAGGGTTAGGGTTAGGGTTAGGGTTAGGGTTAGGGTTAGGGTTAGGGTTAGGGTTAGGGTTAGGGTTAGGGTTAGGGTTAGGGTTAGGGTTAGGGTTAGGGTTAGGGTTAGGGTTAGGGTTAGGGTTAGGGTTAGGGTTAGGGTTAGGGTTAGGGTTAGGGTTAGGGTTAGGGTTAGGGTTAGGGTTAGGGTTAGGGTTAGGGTTAGGGTTAGGGTTAGGGTTAGGGTTAGGGTTAGGGTTAGGGTTAGGGTTAGGGTTAGGGTTAGGGTTAGGGTTAGGGTTAGGGTTAGGGTTAGGGTTAGGGTTAGGGTTAGGGTTAGGGTTAGGGTTAGGGTTAGGGTTAGGGTTAGGGTTAGGGTTAGGGTTAGGGTTAGGGTTAGGGTTAGGGTTAGGGTTAGGGTTAGGGTTAGGGTTAGGGTTAGGGTTAGGGTTAGGGTTAGGGTTAGGGTTAGGGTTAGGGTTAGGGTTAGGGTTAGGGTTAGGGTTAGGGTTAGGGTTAGGGTTAGGGTTAGGGTTAGGGTTAGGGTTAGGGTTAGGGTTAGGGTTAGGGTTAGGGTTAGGGTTAGGGTTAGGGTTAGGGTTAGGGTTAGGGTTAGGGTTAGGGTTAGGGTTAGGGTTAGGGTTAGGGTTAGGGTTAGGGTTAGGGTTAGGGTTAGGGTTAGGGTTAGGGTTAGGGTTAGGGTTAGGGTTAGGGTTAGGGTTAGGGTTAGGGTTAGGGTTAGGGTTAGGGTTAGGGTTAGGGTTAGGGTTAGGGTTAGGGTTAGGGTTAGGGTTAGGGTTAGGGTTAGGGTTAGGGTTAGGGTTAGGGTTAGGGTTAGGGTTAGGGTTAGGGTTAGGGTTAGGGTTAGGGTTAGGGTTAGGGTTAGGGTTAGGGTTAGGGTTAGGGTTAGGGTTAGGGTTAGGGTTAGGGTTAGGGTTAGGGTTAGGGTTAGGGTTAGGGTTAGGGTTAGGGTTAGGGTTAGGGTTAGGGTTAGGGTTAGGGTTAGGGTTAGGGTTAGGGTTAGGGTTAGGGTTAGGGTTAGGGTTAGGGTTAGGGTTAGGGTTAGGGTTAGGGTTAGGGTTAGGGTTAGGGTTAGGGTTAGGGTTAGGGTTAGGGTTAGGGTTAGGGTTAGGGTTAGGGTTAGGGTTAGGGTTAGGGTTAGGGTTAGGGTTAGGGTTAGGGTTAGGGTTAGGGTTAGGGTTAGGGTTAGGGTTAGGGTTAGGGTTAGGGTTAGGGTTAGGGTTAGGGTTAGGGTTAGGGTTAGGGTTAGGGTTAGGGTTAGGGTTAGGGTTAGGGTTAGGGTTAGGGTTAGGGTTAGGGTTAGGGTTAGGGTTAGGGTTAGGGTTAGGGTTAGGGTTAGGGTTAGGGTTAGGGTTAGGGTTAGGGTTAGGGTTAGGGTTAGGGTTAGGGTTAGGGTTAGGGTTAGGGTTAGGGTTAGGGTTAGGGTTAGGGTTAGGGTTAGGGTTAGGGTTAGGGTTAGGGTTAGGGTTAGGGTTAGGGTTAGGGTTAGGGTTAGGGTTAGGGTTAGGGTTAGGGTTAGGGTTAGGGTTAGGGTTAGGGTTAGGGTTAGGGTTAGGGTTAGGGTTAGGGTTAGGGTTAGGGTTAGGGTTAGGGTTAGGGTTAGGGTTAGGGTTAGGGTTAGGGTTAGGGTTAGGGTTAGGGTTAGGGTTAGGGTTAGGGTTAGGGTTAGGGTTAGGGTTAGGGTTAGGGTTAGGGTTAGGGTTAGGGTTAGGGTTAGGGTTAGGGTTAGGGTTAGGGTTAGGGTTAGGGTTAGGGTTAGGGTTAGGGTTAGGGTTAGGGTTAGGGTTAGGGTTAGGGTTAGGGTTAGGGTTAGGGTTAGGGTTAGGGTTAGGGTTAGGGTTAGGGTTAGGGTTAGGGTTAGGGTTAGGGTTAGGGTTAGGGTTAGGGTTAGGGTTAGGGTTAGGGTTAGGGTTAGGGTTAGGGTTAGGGTTAGGGTTAGGGTTAGGGTTAGGGTTAGGGTTAGGGTTAGGGTTAGGGTTAGGGTTAGGGTTAGGGTTAGGGTTAGGGTTAGGGTTAGGGTTAGGGTTAGGGTTAGGGTTAGGGTTAGGGTTAGGGTTAGGGTTAGGGTTAGGGTTAGGGTTAGGGTTAGGGTTAGGGTTAGGGTTAGGGTTAGGGTTAGGGTTAGGGTTAGGGTTAGGGTTAGGGTTAGGGTTAGGGTTAGGGTTAGGGTTAGGGTTAGGGTTAGGGTTAGGGTTAGGGTTAGGGTTAGGGTTAGGGTTAGGGTTAGGGTTAGGGTTAGGGTTAGGGTTAGGGTTAGGGTTAGGGTTAGGGTTAGGGTTAGGGTTAGGGTTAGGGTTAGGGTTAGGGTTAGGGTTAGGGTTAGGGTTAGGGTTAGGGTTAGGGTTAGGGTTAGGGTTAGGGTTAGGGTTAGGGTTAGGGTTAGGGTTAGGGTTAGGGTTAGGGTTAGGGTTAGGGTTAGGGTTAGGGTTAGGGTTAGGGTTAGGGTTAGGGTTAGGGTTAGGGTTAGGGTTAGGGTTAGGGTTAGGGTTAGGGTTAGGGTTAGGGTTAGGGTTAGGGTTAGGGTTAGGGTTAGGGTTAGGGTTAGGGTTAGGGTTAGGGTTAGGGTTAGGGTTAGGGTTAGGGTTAGGGTTAGGGTTAGGGTTAGGGTTAGGGTTAGGGTTAGGGTTAGGGTTAGGGTTAGGGTTAGGGTTAGGGTTAGGGTTAGGGTTAGGGTTAGGGTTAGGGTTAGGGTTAGGGTTAGGGTTAGGGTTAGGGTTAGGGTTAGGGTTAGGGTTAGGGTTAGGGTTAGGGTTAGGGTTAGGGTTAGGGTTAGGGTTAGGGTTAGGGTTAGGGTTAGGGTTAGGGTTAGGGTTAGGGTTAGGGTTAGGGTTAGGGTTAGGGTTAGGGTTAGGGTTAGGGTTAGGGTTAGGGTTAGGGTTAGGGTTAGGGTTAGGGTTAGGGTTAGGGTTAGGGTTAGGGTTAGGGTTAGGGTTAGGGTTAGGGTTAGGGTTAGGGTTAGGGTTAGGGTTAGGGTTAGGGTTAGGGTTAGGGTTAGGGTTAGGGTTAGGGTTAGGGTTAGGGTTAGGGTTAGGGTTAGGGTTAGGGTTAGGGTTAGGGTTAGGGTTAGGGTTAGGGTTAGGGTTAGGGTTAGGGTTAGGGTTAGGGTTAGGGTTAGGGTTAGGGTTAGGGTTAGGGTTAGGGTTAGGGTTAGGGTTAGGGTTAGGGTTAGGGTTAGGGTTAGGGTTAGGGTTAGGGTTAGGGTTAGGGTTAGGGTTAGGGTTAGGGTTAGGGTTAGGGTTAGGGTTAGGGTTAGGGTTAGGGTTAGGGTTAGGGTTAGGGTTAGGGTTAGGGTTAGGGTTAGGGTTAGGGTTAGGGTTAGGGTTAGGGTTAGGGTTAGGGTTAGGGTTAGGGTTAGGGTTAGGGTTAGGGTTAGGGTTAGGGTTAGGGTTAGGGTTAGGGTTAGGGTTAGGGTTAGGGTTAGGGTTAGGGTTAGGGTTAGGGTTAGGGTTAGGGTTAGGGTTAGGGTTAGGGTTAGGGTTAGGGTTAGGGTTAGGGTTAGGGTTAGGGTTAGGGTTAGGGTTAGGGTTAGGGTTAGGGTTAGGGTTAGGGTTAGGGTTAGGGTTAGGGTTAGGGTTAGGGTTAGGGTTAGGGTTAGGGTTAGGGTTAGGGTTAGGGTTAGGGTTAGGGTTAGGGTTAGGGTTAGGGTTAGGGTTAGGGTTAGGGTTAGGGTTAGGGTTAGGGTTAGGGTTAGGGTTAGGGTTAGGGTTAGGGTTAGGGTTAGGGTTAGGGTTAGGGTTAGGGTTAGGGTTAGGGTTAGGGTTAGGGTTAGGGTTAGGGTTAGGGTTAGGGTTAGGGTTAGGGTTAGGGTTAGGGTTAGGGTTAGGGTTAGGGTTAGGGTTAGGGTTAGGGTTAGGGTTAGGGTTAGGGTTAGGGTTAGGGTTAGGGTTAGGGTTAGGGTTAGGGTTAGGGTTAGGGTTAGGGTTAGGGTTAGGGTTAGGGTTAGGGTTAGGGTTAGGGTTAGGGTTAGGGTTAGGGTTAGGGTTAGGGTTAGGGTTAGGGTTAGGGTTAGGGTTAGGGTTAGGGTTAGGGTTAGGGTTAGGGTTAGGGTTAGGGTTAGGGTTAGGGTTAGGGTTAGGGTTAGGGTTAGGGTTAGGGTTAGGGTTAGGGTTAGGGTTAGGGTTAGGGTTAGGGTTAGGGTTAGGGTTAGGGTTAGGGTTAGGGTTAGGGTTAGGGTTAGGGTTAGGGTTAGGGTTAGGGTTAGGGTTAGGGTTAGGGTTAGGGTTAGGGTTAGGGTTAGGGTTAGGGTTAGGGTTAGGGTTAGGGTTAGGGTTAGGGTTAGGGTTAGGGTTAGGGTTAGGGTTAGGGTTAGGGTTAGGGTTAGGGTTAGGGTTAGGGTTAGGGTTAGGGTTAGGGTTAGGGTTAGGGTTAGGGTTAGGGTTAGGGTTAGGGTTAGGGTTAGGGTTAGGGTTAGGGTTAGGGTTAGGGTTAGGGTTAGGGTTAGGGTTAGGGTTAGGGTTAGGGTTAGGGTTAGGGTTAGGGTTAGGGTTAGGGTTAGGGTTAGGGTTAGGGTTAGGGTTAGGGTTAGGGTTAGGGTTAGGGTTAGGGTTAGGGTTAGGGTTAGGGTTAGGGTTAGGGTTAGGGTTAGGGTTAGGGTTAGGGTTAGGGTTAGGGTTAGGGTTAGGGTTAGGGTTAGGGTTAGGGTTAGGGTTAGGGTTAGGGTTAGGGTTAGGGTTAGGGTTAGGGTTAGGGTTAGGGTTAGGGTTAGGGTTAGGGTTAGGGTTAGGGTTAGGGTTAGGGTTAGGGTTAGGGTTAGGGTTAGGGTTAGGGTTAGGGTTAGGGTTAGGGTTAGGGTTAGGGTTAGGGTTAGGGTTAGGGTTAGGGTTAGGGTTAGGGTTAGGGTTAGGGTTAGGGTTAGGGTTAGGGTTAGGGTTAGGGTTAGGGTTAGGGTTAGGGTTAGGGTTAGGGTTAGGGTTAGGGTTAGGGTTAGGGTTAGGGTTAGGGTTAGGGTTAGGGTTAGGGTTAGGGTTAGGGTTAGGGTTAGGGTTAGGGTTAGGGTTAGGGTTAGGGTTAGGGTTAGGGTTAGGGTTAGGGTTAGGGTTAGGGTTAGGGTTAGGGTTAGGGTTAGGGTTAGGGTTAGGGTTAGGGTTAGGGTTAGGGTTAGGGTTAGGGTTAGGGTTAGGGTTAGGGTTAGGGTTAGGGTTAGGGTTAGGGTTAGGGTTAGGGTTAGGGTTAGGGTTAGGGTTAGGGTTAGGGTTAGGGTTAGGGTTAGGGTTAGGGTTAGGGTTAGGGTTAGGGTTAGGGTTAGGGTTAGGGTTAGGGTTAGGGTTAGGGTTAGGGTTAGGGTTAGGGTTAGGGTTAGGGTTAGGGTTAGGGTTAGGGTTAGGGTTAGGGTTAGGGTTAGGGTTAGGGTTAGGGTTAGGGTTAGGGTTAGGGTTAGGGTTAGGGTTAGGGTTAGGGTTAGGGTTAGGGTTAGGGTTAGGGTTAGGGTATAGGGTTAGGGTTAGGGTTAGGGTTAGGGTTAGGGTTAGGGTTAGGGTTAGGGTTAGGGTTAGGGTTAGGGTTAGGGTTAGGGTTAGGGTTAGGGTTAGGGTTAGGGTTAGGGTTAGGGTTAGGGTTAGGGTTAGGGTTAGGGTTAGGGTTAGGGTTAGGGTTAGGGTTAGGGTTAGGGTTAGGGTTAGGGTTAGGGTTAGGGTTAGGGTTAGGGTTAGGGTTAGGGTTAGGGTTAGGGTTAGGGTTAGGGTTAGGGTTAGGGTTAGGGTTAGGGTTAGGGTTAGGGTTAGGGTTAGGGTTAGGGTTAGGGTTAGGGTTAGGGTTAGGGTTAGGGTTAGGGTTAGGGTTAGGGTTAGGGTTAGGGTTAGGGTTAGGGTTAGGGTTAGGGTTAGGGTTAGGGTTAGGGTTAGGGTTAGGGTTAGGGTTAGGGTTAGGGTTAGGGTTAGGGTTAGGGTTAGGGTTA
>CM061354.1:0-2500 GCA_030867105.1 Liasis olivaceus
TTAACCTAACCCTAACCCTAACACAAACCCTAACCCTACCCAACCTAACCCAACCCAAACCAAACCAACCCTAACCCAAACCCTAACCCTAACCCTAACCCAAACCCTAACCCTAACCCTAACCCACAACCCTAACCCTACACCCAACCCACCCCTAACCCTAACCCAACCCCAACCCCTAACCCTAACCCAACCCTAACCCCCTAACCCTAACCCCTAACCCTAACCCTAACCCTAACCCTAACCCTAACCCTAACCCTAACCCTAACCCTAACCCTAACCCTAACCCTAACCCTAACCCTAACCCTAACCCTAACCCTAACCCTAACCCTAACCCTAACCCTAACCCTAACCCTAACCCTAACCCTAACCCTAACCCTAACCCTAACCCTAACCCTAACCCTAACCCTAACCCTAACCCTAACCCTAACCCTAACCCTAACCCTAACCCTAACCCTAACCCTAACCCTAACCCTAACCCTAACCCTAACCCTAACCCTAACCCTAACCCTAACCCTAACCCTAACCCTAACCCTAACCCTAACCCTAACCCTAACCCTAACCCTAACCCTAACCCTAACCCTAACCCTAACCCTAACCCTAACCCTAACCCTAACCCTAACCCTAACCCTAACCCTAACCCTAACCCTAACCCTAACCCTAACCCTAACCCTAACCCTAACCCTAACCCTAACCCTAACCCTAACCCTAACCCTAACCCTAACCCTAACCCTAACCCTAACCCTAACCCTAACCCTAACCCTAACCCTAACCCTAACCCTAACCCTAACCCTAACCCTAACCCTAACCCTAACCCTAACCCTAACCCTAACCCTAACCCTAACCCTAACCCTAACCCTAACCCTAACCCTAACCCTAACCCTAACCCTAACCCTAACCCTAACCCTAACCCTAACCCTAACCCTAACCCTAACCCTAACCCTAACCCTAACCCTAACCCTAACCCTAACCCTAACCCTAACCCTAACCCTAACCCTAACCCTAACCCTAACCCTAACCCTAACCCTAACCCTAACCCTAACCCTAACCCTAACCCTAACCCTAACCCTAACCCTAACCCTAACCCTAACCCTAACCCTAACCCTAACCCTAACCCTAACCCTAACCCTAACCCTAACCCTAACCCTAACCCTAACCCTAACCCTAACCCTAACCCTAACCCTAACCCTAACCCTAACCCTAACCCTAACCCTAACCCTAACCCTAACCCTAACCCTAACCCTAACCCTAACCCTAACCCTAACCCTAACCCTAACCCTAACCCTAACCCTAACCCTAACCCTAACCCTAACCCTAACCCTAACCCTAACCCTAACCCTAACCCTAACCCTAACCCTAACCCTAACCCTAACCCTAACCCTAACCCTAACCCTAACCCTAACCCTAACCCTAACCCTAACCCTAACCCTAACCCTAACCCTAACCCTAACCCTAACCCTAACCCTAACCCTAACCCTAACCCTAACCCTAACCCTAACCCTAACCCTAACCCTAACCCTAACCCTAACCCTAACCCTAACCCTAACCCTAACCCTAACCCTAACCCTAACCCTAACCCTAACCCTAACCCTAACCCTAACCCTAACCCTAACCCTAACCCTAACCCTAACCCTAACCCTAACCCTAACCCTAACCCTAACCCTAACCCTAACCCTAACCCTAACCCTAACCCTAACCCTAACCCTAACCCTAACCCTAACCCTAACCCTAACCCTAACCCTAACCCTAACCCTAACCCTAACCCTAACCCTAACCCTAACCCTAACCCTAACCCTAACCCTAACCCTAACCCTAACCCTAACCCTAACCCTAACCCTAACCCTAACCCTAACCCTAACCCTAACCCTAACCCTAACCCTAACCCTAACCCTAACCCTAACCCTAACCCTAACCCTAACCCTAACCCTAACCCTAACCCTAACCCTAACCCTAACCCTAACCCTAACCCTAACCCTAACCCTAACCCTAACCCTAACCCTAACCCTAACCCTAACCCTAACCCTAACCCTAACCCTAACCCTAACCCTAACCCTAACCCTAACCCTAACCCTAACCCTAACCCTAACCCTAACCCTAACCCTAACCCTAACCCTAACCCTAACCCTAACCCTAACCCTAACCCTAACCCTAACCCTAACCCTAACCCTAACCCTAACCCTAACCCTAACCCTAACCCTAACCCTAACCCTAACCCTAACCCTAACCCTAACCCTAACCCTAACCCTAACCCTAACCCTAACCCTAACCCTAACCCTAACCCTAACCCTAACCCTAACCCTAACCCTAACCCTAACCCTAACCCTAACCCTAACCCTAACCCTAACCCTAACCCTAACCCTAACCCTAACCCTAACCCTAACCCTAACCCTAACCCTAACCCTAACCCTAACCCTAACCCTAACCCTAACCCTAACCCTAACCCTAACCCTAACCCTAACCTAACCCTAACCCTAACCCTAACCCTAACCCTAACCCTAAC
>CM061354.1:607500-1065000 GCA_030867105.1 Liasis olivaceus
AGTTCTGCATTACTTCTAATTCATGCTTTTACGCTTCTTATTCTGTGTTTTAATTTTTAATATTTGATTTCTCAGTAGAAAGACAGGATTGAAATGGAATGAATCAGCAAACCATTAAAAAAGAGTTCATCACAATTAATGCCAAAACAGCAACCAGAAGATTGGAGCCTGAAAACCAGGTGAGAGGTGACAACCACAGGGCCCCTTTTTCTGGCCACATTTCCATGACACCCAAGTCCAGTTAGTGAGCATGTGTGCGCGCACACACATCACACATGGCCTGTTAAGCAGAGTCTAAGTCTTCCTGTGTTTTCTGAAGTGAAAGCAACTGCTGCGGGATTTATGGAAGCAAAGTTTGTGGCCCGGGCATGTTGTGTGACTGGCGCTGCTGTGTTCCCAAGCAGGAGATGGAGGGAGAGCCCCCCGCTCCTGCTGTTGCTCCCCTGCAGCTGCCCTGATTCACTGGATCAATCATTTATTTATTGGACTTGTTAAGGCTGCCCAACCCCAAAAAGCCTCTGGGCAGCTTGCAGTATGTCCAAGACATCAATTAAAAACACAATGAAAGCAGCATGACTGCTTGGACTGAAACGGCATCCCAACGCTCAAAAGAGACTCAAGTCAAAGACACCCTAACGCCACCCTGGGAGCAGAGCGGGGTCTTAAGGGACTTCTGGAGGGGAGCTGGGCACATGTCAGAGCACTGCTGTTCCAGAGGGCAGGGGCTGCGACTTTGACAATGGTCAAAGTTAGCGGCATTGAACCCTCAGATCGTTCTGGATGCCACGATTTGCATTCCTTCAGGGCAGGGGGTGGAGGGCAGCTGTGGACATACCGTTGGCTTCCACGAGGGCCTTGCAATGTTGGCATGGCTGTTTTGGATCCCCATCCCAATTCTGTTGCGTGGAATCTGCCTTTTTTTACAGCTGCCACCCTGAGTCAGCATGTTGATTGAGCTCCCCACTATGACCCCCAAGTCCTTTTGAGGGACAACCATTTTTACTAGGAGGACAGGCGTTTCAACTCTGGGTTTGTTAAGACCTTGGGAGTCAGAACCCATTGAGTCCCTTAAGAGGTCCTTCTCCCATCAGCTCAGGTTGCTTGAGATATTCCAGTTGCGGCCCTGAGAAAGTCAATCCAAGTTCAAGTATCTATCCTAACCCTTTGCAGTAAAGACAGATGCAAGGAGCTCATTTTCTCTGCAGTCTCCACATCCTTCTGAAGCATCCCTCGATTCCTTTATTGTCTACTGTACCGGCCGCCCTTCTGATTGGTTCTGTTTTGAACAGTTCCCCTTAACGCTTTTGCTACCCTCCTCGACTTCTACACACTATGCAAGAGAGACAATGGAAAGGAAACAAGACACGGGGCCAGCAGTCATCACCCAGATAAGCAGAAGTTAACACCAAGATTACCACCAGGCATACAATCAGCAGTGAACACTACCCTAATCAAGGAACTACCAGAGGGAAAAACTAAAACAAAGCCGCCCCCCCCCCCGCGCCCACGCCCACGCCCACCAACGCTGGCCGGGCATCCCTCTGTACAAGAGCAGAGCCAGCCCACGCCCTTCTAGCACTGAGGCGGCGACCCAGCCGGGTAACGAAACCTCTGCAAGGAAACAGCCCAGCTCAGAGAGCCCCGAGGGCGGGCGGGCTGCCCGCCTGCCCGCCCGCCCGCCTGCCTGCCGCCTTTCCTTCCGCGGTATCAGCCTGCTCCTCCCGTCCTCCGCCTGCGTTTCCCAGCGGAGCGCGTGGGCCGGGCGCGCCCTCCCTCCGAGCGCACCCGCCGGTGGGCTGCCCAGCGGAGCCGGCGCGGCGCGGATCCCACCCTTGCTGGGGAAGCTGGCGCGCGGGGTCAGCAGAGGCCGCTCCCCCTGGGGGTGCCCGGCCCCCTTCCGGCTGCCGGCTGGCCGATGCCCCCGGGTGCCTATGCTGATCCTGCTGGCCCTCTCCCCTCGCTCGGCGCTGGGCGGAGGCTGCTCCTTCCCGGCCGAGGAAGAGGAAGGCTTCCGCCGCGCAGGCCCACCCTCCCTCCCGGCCCCACCGGCGGCACCGCAAGTCCCTCCCCGCTCTCTGCCAAGGAAGCCAGGCAGCTCCAATCACTCCCGCGGGGCGGGGGCGGGCTGGCCTCGGGCCGGCCTCCGCCTGAAGGCCGAGAGCCCGGCGCCCCAGACCGCGACGGGCGGGCAGGCATCGGGGACCCCGGCGCCCGATGCGCTGCTGCTGCTCGCTGCCAGCTGCGCGGTGCCCCCGCCCCGCCCGCCCGCCCGCCCGCTGCTCCGGCCCCGCGGAGCCCGCCCCGGCCTGAACCGGGCAGCTGGGGGCTGCCGGGCGGGCTGCTTTGGGGCCCGGAGCCGCCGGGCTCAGGCGCAGCAGGAGCCCCCCGGCCAGAACTGCCCTTCCGCCCCCCCCCCCCCCCCCGCGAAACAGCGCGCCTGGAGGCGCCGAGGCCGGAGCTCCCAAAGCGGGGAGAGAAGCGCGGGCGAGCCGGGGCAGCGAGACACGGAGCCCCGCCAAGCGGCCCCGCCTGCTGCCGCGATCCTGCGCGAAGACCCTCGCAAGAGAAGCGCGAGGGCGCCCGGGCAGCACCGACGAGCAGCGGCCCCTCGGCGCGAGCGGGACAGCTGAGCCCCCGCCCCGGCCTGTCCCCTCGGCGTTGGCCGGAAGCCCCGGGCGCAACCGGAGCGGCCTGTCGCCCTCCCCGGAGTTAAGGGTGGCGCGAGGGAGTGACTTGAGCGCTCGGCCCCCGATCAGCCTTGGTTCGTTTCGCGGCCCCGCGGTCTCGGTCAGCCGGTCGCGGCCACGCAGAGCCCACTGACCAGCGGACGCCGTCGGGGCGGAGCAAGATGCCGGAGCGGCTGCTTCCCCGGCCGCTTTTCGCGGGGCGCCGGCAGCAGCTTCGCCAAGGGCCCGTCGGCAGCCTTGGCTGGGAAAGGGGGCGCCATCGGCCGAATCCCTGGCAGCTTCTTCCCCGGGGGTGGGGGGCGATGCCCGGTGGGGGAGATGGGGGAGCAGCGGCATGGCCCCGAGAGAGGGCCCCTGGCCGGGTGTCCAGAGGAGGCCCGAGCAGCGAGGCCGGCCTGCCCCGAGCAGAGCGCTGCCCCTCCAGCCCGGCATTTGCCTTCTGGGCCGTTGCGGGGATTAGCAAAGGAGAGCCTGAATAAAACAGAAGCACCGGCCTCGGTTTTGCTCCTGGCAATCCAGCCCTGGGGCTGCGCCGGGCCTTGGCGGGATGGGAGGTCACTCCTGCCTGGACATTCCCTGGGCCAGGCCAAGCAGCCTCACGTGCCCCCAGGCAAGACCCCCTCCTGCTCAGCCCCCCCACCCGGAGAGGCTGGCAGCCGCTCTCCCTAGTCCTGCCACCAGACATCCCGGGGGGGGGGGGGCTGGCAGCTTGCTCTCCCAAGTGGCAGGATGGCATGAGCTGAGGGTTCCTCTCTTCGATTGATTTATTGACTCTTAGCATTCCCTCCTCTAAAGAGGCCCCCAACGAAACAAAAATCAGAGACCACCATAAAATATACTGATGAAAACTCAGAAAATAACACCCCCCCCCATCCTCCTCCCTGGATTGGCTGCTTCCATTGAAAGAAATGCGGCCTTTTTTCCGACAGGGTGACAGAGAAGGGGCCCTCTTCACCTGGACACAGGCTGTTCCAAAGATGGGAGGGGGCAGTCGTTGAGAAGGAGGGTCCCTTGACTGCTCCTGGGGGCCTTTCTCTCAGTCTGCACAGGCAGGGCAGACCCTGCCCGAGTCGCAAGGACCCGGCCACCAGGGTAACCGCTGATAACCAGCCCATCGAACGGGGCCCAGAAACCTGCTGGTAACCAGGCAACTCCCCCGCAACTGCTGCTGTGCTGCGGCCCTGCTCACGAATGCCCGCCTGCCCGCCCTTGGCCCAGCAGAAGCTTCCCGGTCACTTGCTGGGGCAGCCCCACCGGGAGCAGGTTGCTGCCAACCCAGCGCAAGGCGTCCAGGGGACGAGGGACGGAGGGCAGGAAGGGACGGGGAAGAAGAAAGTGGGCCGAGGGGCAGAGAGGGCTGGTCGGAGGGGGGAGAGAGAGAGACACTCCGCTCTGGTGGGGAGAAGGTTTCCGCTGAGGGCTCCCTGCTGAAAAGGCGCGGGACAGGCTGGGTGAGGCCTCTTTGAGTTGATCGTTGTTGGAGCTGCCCGTAGAACCAGGCGCCAGGAAGGGGTGGGCAGGAGTGGCTCTCACAGAGTGTGGATCTGTCCCCCCGCCTGCCCAAAGCCCCTTTCAAACTGCTAGGGAGCAGGCAGAAAGGGGATGGACGGGGTGGCTTTGGCAGAGCCCCACTTCTGCCTGGGACTGGCGCTGCCTCTCCAAGCAGCTGCTTTAACACCTCCCCTTTGCCAAGATGCAGCAGTAAGTACTGCAAGTTCTGCCCTCGGGTCCGGAGGTGCTTCTTCTGGAACTTGGGGCTTGTGCTGTTGATGCGTTTGTCCCCGTGGGGGCTGCAGGGGGCTCCTGGAAGGCCCCCTGGGAGACAGGGGAGCACTTTTGCCAAAGGAGGCCGGCAGGGGGCAGCAGCAGCCTGCCAGGGCTTCACCAGGCCCAGCAGTCTGGTGGGACCCCTGCAGTCTGTGACCGGATCCTGCCTGGTGGGAGGAGGCAGCTGGAAGAGGACTCTGCCTTTTTGTGTGTCTGGGACGGGGGTGGGGGCCGAGCTTGCCAGTCCCTCCCAGCAAGGAACTCTCCCCACCTCTAGTGTACCTTGGGCTCCCGAGTGGAACGAACGCCCACCCCCGTGCCTGGCGGGCACAGGAAAAGGCACCAGGGAACATTAGGCAGAAAATGGGCCTGGCCGCATGGCCGGGCCTGGAGAGATGGGAGAGATAGCGCAGGCTCCTGGGGCCGAGCTGAGGAAATGCTTTCTAAGCCTGCCCTATCTGCCTTCCATCGGGGCCCGGCACCATTTTTCCATGGAGCAGAGATCCCCAGATAAGATGGGCGGAGGGGAAGCCCCCATGCCAAATTAGCTGGAAAGGGGCCTTCACTGAGTGGGGCTGTGCTGGGATGGCTGAGGCTGGCTTCTCAGCGACCTTGTAGCCCAGACTGGCCACCAGGACAAAGCCTCTTTGGAGGCCTTTCAGAGTCCTTAACCAGCATCTTTCTCAGGTGCTGCCAACAGGCAGCGCCTCCTCACCTGGGCATGTCCAGGGGTGGCTGCTTAAGGATGGGGTTGGCCCTTGGAGACCCCTGGAACCTGTGCCAGGAATCCCCCCCCAGCCAGGCAGGGTCCCCGCCTGAGGAAGGAGGATGCCACTGTGGAGGGTCTCTGGGCTGAGTGAGGTCCGGTGCTGCTGGGAGGAGCCATGGCAGACCAATCCTGGGCCTCTGCCCTCTCTTGGGTGGCTTCAGGGGCACCTGCCCTCCAGGCCCCTGGCACCCCCCACAAAGGAGAGGGGAAGGACAGCCAGGGCCAAGGGGCTGAAGGGATGGTCCATCCAGGCTCTTCCAGTCTGAACGGGCCCCGGGCCCCGTCTCCTTCCTCTTACCCACACCTTGATGTTCCTTCGCTTGGGAAGGTTTGTCACCAGAGGGCCAACGGGTTTTGGCAGAGCCGGAAGAGAAACGGCAGCCTTTCCTGCTCCTGAAACCCTGTTATTAACAGTGGTTGGCGAACTTGTCTCTCCTGAAAAGGTGTCCCGTAGGGGATGCCGGTTCTCTCAGGGGCCAGCTGTGTTGGGCTTCACACCTGGCAGTAATTCCTGACCCCCAACTGCAGCTGCTGGGGAGGGGGCCAGCCTCAACTGGTGCTGTGGTCCCCACCACCCATTGTCCCTTGCAACCGAAGCCCCTCCGGTGATGTGAGGCAAGAAGGCTCCTTCCACCAATGCCTGAGGTTTGACAAAGAGCTAAGTGGTTTTAGCTGTCTCTAAGCCGTGCTGAGAAGAATCCCCTGGAAACAGGGGCTTCTGGATGGCACCCAGCTGCTTTTACGCCTCCAGAGGCTGAGTGGAGCCTGGCAGGCTGGCTCTGAGGCCAGGAACAAAAATGACCTCTAAAAATAGAACAATATCTGAACCATTTAAAATAAAAACACCCAGAGCTGAAAGAGGAATGCAGATTAATAGCTGCTTAACTACCCCAATTACTGCTTGTTACACTTTAGTAGCTATGGACCCCTTGGGGTTCTCTGGGCTCGCTCTTTTCTTGCAAACCTTTTGTTACCCGGCTAGGTAACCTCTTCCGTGCTAGAAACGGTTGCAAGAAAACAGCCGAGCTCAGAGCACCCCAAGGACTCTGCAGTTCAACCCCGAGCTACCCGTATGCACTTCCGTTGGTACTTCAGTAGCTGTTCAGGGCAAAAATGTGGAATGGGCCACGGAGCCTCTGCATTAAGTGGCCGAGGCCTTGCTTTCAGCCGGGGTAAAGAAGGGGCTGCGATGAGGTGCCTCTGTGCCCCCCCCGCCCCTCCCTCTTCTCTTCCCCAGAGCTGTGAGGGAAGAACTGTGGGGGGGCACTGGAAGACAACCGAGCGTTGTGCGCCCCAACTACCTGCAGCGGGGGCGGGGGGCTGTCCTGGGCTCGCAGACCTTTCCCACCACAAGGGCGTCTGCTCGCTCTGCCGATGGGCCGAGCGGCTCTCGGGCCGGGCGGCTCGGGCGCTGGTGCCGGTCGCGCTAAGCGGGATGACCGGGAAGAGCCCCCGAGGGGCTGGAGAAGCCGCCTTGGACGCGCCGGGACAAAGGGGCTCCAGATCGCCGCAGGGTCTCCTGCACCCGGGGCCCGGGAGCGGCGGAGCTGCAGTTACGCCCCCGACGCCTGTGCCCAGTGGGCACGCGGACCCGGGACGCGCGCCAGCAGCCGGAGATCGGCTCCCCGCCCGCGTCCCGCCACTAGGGGGCCCCGGCGCTCCTCGCTGCCGCCCGGGAGGGACGCGACGCCTCCCAACGCCCCCGCCGGGTTCCCGGGCGGGCGGCGGACCCCTCCTCGTTCTTGGCTCTCCTCTGGCCGCTGGGAGGGCCAAGAGCCCACCAGGTCCAGTTCAGGCTCAGGGGTCCGCGTTGGGGTCAGGCAAGGCGGGAGCGTCAGGAAGCGGCCGGCGGGCAGATCCGTTCGGGGCGCGGCGGCCCACTCCCCAGCTGGCTCGGGGCGCAGCCAGCCGGGAGCCCGAGGAGAGAATGGCCGGGTCTGAGTCTCGAGGCGGGAAATGGAGGGGGGGATGCGCGTGGCGACGTCATTCCATCCGCGCATCCTGGTGTGCGGCGGAGGTGCGGGGCTGCTCCGTCCCTCCGCCCCCGGGGAGCGCCAGGCGGTCGAGGGCCCTCGAGCCCCTGCGGCGCGACCTCTTCGGCCTGTTGTGGGCTTTTGCCAAAGACAGGAGCGCAACGCTGAGGAGAAGAGCCGGGTTTATTGCAAGGATCGTCGGGTGCCGGCTTGCAAGAAAGCGGGACCCCGAACAACGGGGAGGCATAGAACGTGTGTGCTTTTGAGGCTGGGAGGCGGGCGATCTGAGGGATCCGACTGGAGGACAGGTTTGGATAGGCCCCCAACGGGGGAGAAATGGTCTTTCTATTGTGAGATAAGGACCACACTTTAGCCGAGTCAAGGGAGGGATCTGTTGCGAAAGGGGATGGAATCGGGGTTGCCCTCGGCAAGCCCTTAAGCAGACAGGTGATGGCCCTCCCATTGTTTTAGTAGGATGGAGTTAAAAGGGCTATTTTTGGCCGCGGAACATGGTCATGCCATGGCTTGGAGCTGATCCTGTTTTGCAAAGAATGGCAGAAGGAAGTGGAGAAAAGAGATTGCAGGAGAGGCAAGGAGGAAGGGGGCAGAAAGAGAGGCAAGGGGGTGGGGGAGAAGAGTTTCCAGCTTTAATTATTTTTCCATCACAGGCCCTTTCGCAGACTGCAGTGGTGGGACCAAGTGGGAGGTCTGAGGGGACCTGGAGGCAGCCGACTGGGCAGGGCCACGCAGGTGGCTTTGCGGCGTCCCGGATTCCTCACCTCTCTGTGGCAGAAATATGCTGTTGTGCAGAGCGCAGCAAAGCTCTCAAAATTTCTGCTTTCAGGAAAAATACACATCAGCATGAGAGCTTGTAAAATGCAATGTCCATATTTTGCTCTCCAAAGAAAACCCAGTCAGAAAATATATAGTAACTGGTTTTTATTAATAAAAATGCAAAACTTCATAAAATACAAGTTGCATACAAAATATAGGAAATAACAAAGGGGCTGAGCTGTTGGGGCTGAGAGAAAGCTGCTCTTTTTCCAGCTCCCTCAAACGCCCCTTGGCCATGGAGCTGGAGGTGGGGCACTCGAAAGGGCACCTGGAAGGCCTGGCCCGGCCCTGCATTCTCCAGGGAACAGATGCTCACGGGGGGGGGGTGTGTGTGCTGGGGCTGGTGCAGTGCTACAGGCTCACTTGAGACTCTCCCTGTTTGGGTTGCACCCAGAGCAAAACCAATGGGGTGAGCACAGCCTCCACTCTCCCTTCCTGTTGGGGGCCCCAGGTCAGCACACACTGCTGAGGAGGGGCAGGCAAACCCCTTGGTGTGGGTGCCTCCCCTGCCCCATTTCCCTTTTGTAAGAAATCAGGTGCTTTTCGCCAAGCAGTGGCTCCCGGCTGCTTGGTCACTCCCCACCACTGGGTGCCCTGGAGCAGCCTGGCCCAGTTCCTGCACAGGGCCGCCTCATCGCCAGCCCCAGGGCACCTCCCGGCCCCGCCAGCAGGCAGCGCAAGAATGTGGGCGGGCACATTCACCTCCTTTTTCTGGCCAACAAATTGGCTGAGATCCCCGTTCATGTCCTGCAGCCCCCGAAGACCCCGGGGTCCCTGGGTACTTCAGGAGGCCCTCGGCAGGCTGGCCCTGAAAAGCTGCCCTGCCACGCGAGGGCCCAAGGCTGGCCTTCCCGGGTGGATTCCTCCTCGTTCTGCCCCCTGTCAAGAAGCGGGTGCAGCTGTTTGGAGAAAAAACTGTCACGAAAGTATCAGAAAAGCTTCTTTGGGCACGTTCCAAGTAAGAGAGAGGCAGACCGGCCCATACATTTTTTGGCTCAGGGTTCGCCAGCGAGAGAACGTGGGTCATGCATGTAACCCGCACACCAGACTGCAGACTCCCGATCCTGAGAAATGTGCTTAGGGTTGTGAGTCTCTGGCGCGGACAGATGCAGCAGCCCCCCTCCGTTGGGGGTGGAAAGCAAAGGCACGAAGAAGCTGGGCGAGGCTCGCTCCCTCCTTTCCCTTGATGGCCCTTTTCTTCAAGGCCAGCTTCAAGCCCCTTTACAGAGTCATACGCGGTATATTTCCATAAAACCCAGCGTCCCCAAGGAGGTTGGTGATAGGTGTGCACGTGGGGCGCAGGCTGAAACTATCGGAATAACAGCCAGCTCAACCCGCAATCCCACTTTTCAAAGGCAGGTAACCTGCATTACAAACTGTTTTCTTTCTGGACCAGGGACTCCCAACGCTCGTCTTGAATATCTGCAAGCTCTTCGTTCTTGGTGGCAAGAAGCCGGTGACTCACTGTAACTTGCCAGTTTTAATGAGGGATTTGTTGGATCTCCTCCAATTGTTGGTGTGTTCTCAGGTGAGTTTTACCGCCACATTACATGCCTGTATGCTACATAGCTGGAGATTGCACTATAAAATTATTTCAGCTTTTGCATTTTGATATTTTACTTGAGAGAACGGCAGCACAGGGTTTAAGAGCCCATCGCTGAGGCACACTCTGGCTCGGGGAAGGGAGTCAGGCGTGGTGTCCCCTGAAAAGTAGGTGGTGAGGCAGGAACTCTGCAGCTGCTAGCCCGAAGCAGAGGCAGGACCAAGATGTGAAGACTCAGAAGGCTTTGGGGACCTCTGGCATTTCATGCTACAGGCCTTAG
Organism: Liasis olivaceus; assembly: GCA_030867105.1. Classification (NCBI taxonomy): domain Eukaryota; kingdom Metazoa; phylum Chordata; class Lepidosauria; order Squamata; family Pythonidae; genus Liasis; species Liasis olivaceus. The sequence goes on from CM061354.1 coordinate 617,354, forward strand.
CATTCACTACAGTGCTCCACCAGGAAGGAAGTGTGAAGAAGACAGAGCAGGATTTAATCTTGAGATTAATACAACTGTAAGGATTACTTGGGAGGAATTTAAATCTCCAGGGCCAGATGAACTGCACGCTAGGGTACTGGAGGACTTATCTGATGGTCTGGCCAAATCGTTATGTATTCTCCTGAGCTCTGAAAAGAAAGGCAGAACAGAGAAAAATCGAAGCCTTTCAACTGTGATGGTGGAGAAAATTATTAATAATTCTTTGGGCCTTAAGAATAACAAATAATTCAATGTTAGATGAAATAAAGCTGGATTATTTACTCAAAGCACTAATAATGAAGCTAAAGTTTAAGTATTTTAGACACATAATTGGGGGCCAGAGTCATTGGAGAAAAGACTGATGCTTGGAAAAATCGAAGGCAAGGAAAAGACGCCAACAGGAGACAGTCGTCATAGGATCACTGATGACACAAGCAGGAACTGAGTCTGCGTATTGATGATACCCGACCCCATGCTGATAGATGGCCTCTCCCAGCAGTTTCTTGTAGATGATTGAGGAGTGGGGGAGAGTGCCTGGGGCACTCCACAAAGTAAAGGTCTTTCTCAGGTGGGTCTCTCTTCCCCCACAGCCATCAGCTGGAACTGACTCCTTAGGAAAGAGGAGAACACCAAAGAACAGTGACTCCCACTCCAGTCCCTTGAGCCAGTCCAGAAGGACCCCATGGTCAATGTTAGCAAAAGCACCCCCCCAGCAGTCCCAGACTCTCCAAGGCTCATCCAAAAGTGCTTTCTGTGCTGGACCCCAGCCTGAAAACTGACTGCCAAGCATCTAGATAATCCATTCTTTCTAGGGTCTTCTGAAGTTCGTTCCTGGAGTCTGTTCTCTTTAACATATTTATCAGTGACTTGGAAGAAGAGATGGAGCAAATACTTATCGATTTGCAGATGACACAAAATTGTGTGTCATAGGTAATATTGCAGAAGATTCAACATTGATAATAATTAGATTAGATCTTGGAATACTGCAGTAGCTGACGCAAATTTAACGTGAGCAGGCGATGTGGCAGTAAACAAGGCATATGCTCTTTTGGGCTGTATCCATAGAAGCGTTGCTTCTAACTCTCAGGAAGGAATAGTTCCTCCCTATTCTGCCGTGGCCAGACCACACCTCAGGTTCTGCACCTACTTTTGGGCACCATGGTCTAGGAGGGACTCAGAGAAATCAGAACAGACTCAGAGCAGGGCAGGGAGGCTCATGTGGGATTAGAAACTAGAAAGAGATATTGAAAGAGCTGAGCATGTTTCGAGTTGAAAAAAGAGGATTGAAGGATACGCTTTATTATGCTTGTAAGCCGTTTGGATTTCCCTGACTGAAGTGACATAAAACTACCTGTAACAAAAATTAACATGATAGCACTCTTCCAGTAGCTGGAAGGACAGCAGAGAAGTTGAGACCTGTTCTCCAGCATCCAAGCGTGCAGGACACGGAATAATGATGTTAAGTTCCGGGAAGGCAGATTCTGGTTAAACGTTAGGAAACATGTCTTACAGTAAGAGTGGCTTCTAATGGAACCAACAACCCAGAGAGGTCACAGGCTCCTCTTCTCGGGAAGTGTTCAAGCGGAGGCGGAACAGACCTCAGCTGGGAATATTTTAACCTGGATTCCTGCACTCAGCAGGGGGTTGGGCCTGGGGGGGGCCTCACTGGCTCCTCCCCATCCTGGGGAGCACTTTAATTTTCAGCCCTTTAGAATTTACTGAATCCTGTTCTCTAGAATCTTGTGCGGGCTCCGTACCTGTTCAGGACTGCCAGATTCCTTTTTGGCCTCTGCTTCTTCATCTATTTCAGTTATTATTCAGTTGATACCCCACCTTTCCATGTTCACAGATTGGCTGGAGCTACAACAGGGTTGCTAAGAGATGACCAGAAAATCCCCTACGTATGCTCGGGAAACCGTCCGGCTCCACAAGGCACCAGGATTAGACCATTTTAACCAATTCTCTACCCTGCAGAGCTTTAGAGCAATCTAAAACTGACCATGGCTGTCCAGAAGGCTATCCAGGAAGGTCCTCCTTTTTCAGATCACTGGCTTTATCCAGGTAGAGTATCAAATTCAGCAAGCTGCATGCGTGGGGCCAGATATCAGTTGGGCCAGTCAATGGCCATCATGGCAGACCTGACATTTTTAGCCACTCAAGACAAGAAGTCTAGGACAGCCCGCTGTCACACCGCAGATCTCTCTGCCTAGCTCAGGAAGAAGGACTATTGTTCAGCAGGGTGCTCCGTACAGAGTATCTCTGCACTGAATAGGGAGAGATTGCTGGAGCTTCTGGTCCATGAGATGGAGTTCCCCCAGACTGTGGCCGTGCCACCTCTCCACCCTCCAGCCCTGGCCTGCTACAACATAAAGCAACTCAGCGGGCACAGCTCCCCTCTCCTCTCTTAGCTAGGTCACTGTAATACGTGCCCACACACAGTGCTTTCATCCAGAACTAAACCCTGGATAACTGATGTCTGACTTAGCATTAAATTAACGTAGCAGAACTTTGTTGGAAGGCCCATTATTACAGTCACTGTGGCTTCCTTGGTTAGACTGCAACCTGAAAGGAATGGAGACCCCCATTGCCTCCCCTCCTTTCCCAGCAAGGGCTGGTTGCAACCTCCCCGGGACCCCTAGATCTGCCTGCAAAAGTCTGGATGACCACTAGATGGCAGCAAAGACACACAGCAAATTAATCTTTGCAGCCCAGATCTGTCAGCCTTGCAAGGTAGTCCAGACACAAAACACAGCCAGGAGTAGCATCTCTATTTTTATTGTAAAATTACATTAACAGAATCTTGCAAGTCTGAAAGTACATTTCTCCCCCCCCCCCCCCACTTGCCTTTATGGTCTGAGAAACTAGGGAGGTCCCTTCTGAGACGCTTTCTCCACCCCCGTTCCTTCTGTGGGCTCAGCTGCCTCTTATCTGACCATTGTCTGGTCTGCAGCTCTTCCTTCTGTCTCCCGAGGTCATTCCCACCTACTGTTACAAGGTCTAATTATCCTCGTCTCCCACCACATCTCCCTTGCTAGTTACTACACTGGAGGGTTGTCATGTATAACGGCTTAGGTTCCTTATTTAAGTGGACATTTTTCCTACCACACTACCTCAGACCATTTTCCCACTGCCTGCTTTCTCCCAGACAACATTTCATAACACTAACCCGCACTTAATAAAACCAGGACCCTGAAGTCACTCCTCCTTGCTTAGAGCTGCAACCCCTCCTGATATTTGGGGATGCAGGCAGATAGGGCGGCCTTTAGCCCTTCCAAGCAGGCCAGGTCAGGAAGCAGACGCCACAAGGGCTGAGGAAATGCTAACGTTGCAGGGCATAGTAACAGAATCTTAAGCTCCTGACTGAGATTCCTCTGCCCCCTCTTATGCCATGCAGAGTCAAGGCAGGATGATTTTGGCTTTCTTTCTCCTCCTGGGCTGTTTTTTACTGCCAACGGTTCTTGCATACCTTTGCCCACTTATCTCCGTTTCTTAATACCAGGTTCTCCCGGATGGAGGTCCTTTTACACCCAGAACGGGTGAGGGTGCCTCTGCAGACTGGCTTCAGCAGGGCAGAATTTCGCTGCTCCCACCAAGAGGGCTGGCTCCTTAGCAGCTGCTGGAGTTCTTTGTTTTATTTATATATCAAATTTGTCACCACCTATCTCATTAAAAAGCGACTCAAGGCGGCTTACAGAAAATATAAAATTAATTGAAAATACAATATAAGGGTAGTTCTAAATAAATAAATATATTCCAAGGATTGATGGTAACTAGTGAGTATTGGGTTCGGGCACCAGCCACCCCCAGGGTTAGTTAAAACGCTTACCGTCCCACGCATGCTGGCAGAGCCAGGTCTTTAGTCCTTTCCGGAAAGCCGGGTGGGTAGGGGCCTGCCGCACCTCTGGGGGGAGAGTATTCCAGAGGGCGGGGGCCACGGCAGAGAGTTGCAGGAAGCAGAAGGAATGCAAGTTTCCTCCACTTAGGGACCACTGGCCATTTCTGCTTCTCTGAGTGCCAGCAAAGACCCAGGAGGAAGCCAGATCTCCAAGGGGTCCCACACCCTCCTGTTCACCCTGGCTCCCCCGTGGAAGTCGTCGTCCTCTGCTCCTTTGCCAGCCGTGGGCAGCAGGGCTGGGGCCTCTCCAGCGGAGGCTTGCCTCGCCAGGTAGCCTGTGGCCAGGAGCCCACATGGCACGAGAAGCGCCTTGTGAGGAGCCCAGATGCGCAGGCTTCTTTAGGACGGACCTGCCCGACCTGATGCTGGAGAAACCTGGGCAGCTTTAGCGGGCAGGAACAAATTAACTCCGTGTCTCTTACACTTTGTTGTAACCTGCTGATTATCTGGGTTTCTGCAGCCCAGTCCCGGTAGCCCTGCCCAAGCGCGTTATTGAAGGGGACCATGAAAGCTGCAGCATGGGGGGCCTGGGGCCTGCAGGGCGTCCTTCAGCACTTCATGCCAGGGGACGCCCTTCTCCTCTTCAGCCAGGAGCCGTGGGGCGCCTGTGGGCCTTTGCTCCAGCCACGGGCTTCGGTTCTCCTTCCCCTCTGCCAAGAACCGCCTTAGCCCCTTCTCCCCCTTTTTCCCCAGGCGTTGGGGCCGGGGTGTCAGTTCTGGAGGCTCCGGCGCGGGGTGTGCATGCGATGAGGGGTGTTGCTTCTTTCCTGAGCCTTGATGCGGTTTTGCTGGGGCTGTCTTGGCTGGGTGGCACGGCTTGTTCTTCCTTCCTTCCTTCCTTCCTTCCTTCCTTCCTTCCTTCCTTCCTTCCTTCCTTCCTTCCTTCCTTCCTTCCTTCCTTCCTTCCTTCCTTCCTTCCTTCCTTTGCCACCCAGCGTTTCTTGAATAGATGAGTGGCCATAGACATTGATTGATTCATTAATTGGTTTTAGCAATTATTTCCAATGTAAAGAATGTTTTGGTGCTTAATCGCAGATGATTTGCCTGCTAATCTAACACTCTCCCTGGTTTGTTCTCGCGCCATCTGCAGTGGGGGGTCTCCGCTCTGTGCCCTTTTATGAGAATCCCACCCATGGCTGAAGATTAAATTCTCCCCTGATCTTTCTGAAAAAATGCAGAGTTCTCGCTGAAAGGCTTCTCGGGCCCCATTTCGCCCACTTCGGTGTTGCGTTCTCACTGATCTCGGCGTAGTTCTTGGGAAGCGATCCTGGGAACGGGGCAACGTAAAGCGCCCCTGGGGTTGCCTGCCCGAAGGCAGGAGCGTGGCTGGAAAGGGTGATTGAAGCGTGAGGAGCTGAGGGAGGACACCCGGCAGCCCCCCAGGCCCTGCCTTCGACTCAGTTCTTCTCTGTGGCACCAAGTCTGGCCGACCGCTGGGACAAGCGCGAGGGGCCATCCTCGGGACCGCGGGCAGAGAGGCTGGGCGGTCCAGGCCGGCTGTCTTCAGCCCAGCAGAAGGGCAGCCAGCAGCCCTTCGCCCGCCGGAGGAGGCAGGCCCTTGTCCCCCATCCCGGCTTCGGCCACGGCAGCAATTTTTTATTAGGGGGCGTGTTTGGTTTTTCTTCTCCCCAAACGGAGATGCCTCAAGTAGCTTATGTCGGTTTAAAGACAAAATATCCGCAGTGGCCCCTGCAAAGTGACCTGAAAGAGCAACTCAGAGGCAGATGACTTGAGAGAGGAATTGAAGCCTCGATTTTGCTGATTGTGCTTTCCGGGACCCCTTCGAAGCCCGCTGGGGATGTGGAGGAGCCACGCATTACAGGAAGGAAGGACAATTGTGGGACTGCTCTTTTCCTTGGGGGGGGGAGTTTGCTTTGAACCACCTTGGGTTGCAGCCCCCGTTTCCCTAGAAGGGGCTCTCCTGCCCCCCGCAGCCATCAGGCAGGGGAGCCAGGAAAGCTCTGTGGGTAAAGGGCCCTCCTTGGAAAGAGGTCGACGCCTTCCTGTGCAAAAGGGGGGCCTGGCCCCAGAGCCAGATGGAGCTGGGCCACCAAGCAATGGCCCCACCAGGACTGCCTGCACCCACCCTGGTAAAAAGGCAAGGATCTTCCCTATCTGGTGCCCTACGCCAAGGCCAAGAGCCAGGGGATTGGGTCACTATCCAACAGGTCTGGAGAGCACTGGGTTGGGGAAGGCTGAGCCAAGGAGCCTTGGGCCCTCCAGAACCTGCCTCCAGGAGGCTGAGCGGGACATACTGTCAGGCCCAGACCAAGAACAACAGGGAAACAGTCCAGCCGAGTTCAGTTCCTTTGCTGCTTACGCCATATAGACAGAACGTTGCCAGACCAAATCTGTGCTACTCTAACCTAGCGGATCTACCCTGGGAGATTCTAGGGAGCGGCTATCCCGAAACTCTTGTGCTTCCCACGCCCCTGCTCTGGACTGTGTTGTCTCTCGTCTCCGCTCTGCCCGTGAGGTGCTCCCTCCTTCCCGAGAACCTGCTGCTCCACTGATCCCCTCCCCTCCCCCCCAGATATATTCCATCACGGATGCTCAGGGCTGGGGGAGGGGCCTATTGTGATCCGGGGAGGGGAGGGGCTTGACCGGTTTGTCCACAGGGAGAGGGGGGGTGTTTTCTGGCTCCAGCTCGGGGTCTCCAGCTCCACTTCCTGGCTATGCAGAGGCATCCTGGGGAGACCCAAAGCCCAGAGGGCTCGGGGTGCAGGGCGCTTAGAGAGGCTAAAGGCCTCTGCTTTTTAAAATGCTTCGGATATACAGAAAGAAGAAACAGAATGAAATGAAAAAAAAAAAACAGATTTTTTCTCCTTTATTGGTTTTCATTGCAAGAGTACAAAAAATAAACAATACAATCATATGAAAGATAAGCAATAAAAACAATATGTGTTAAAGACAATTAATAAACAACAAAAAAACCTAAACAGAACCAAGAACTAGAAGAACCCCCAAAATGTAACCCCCCCTTAAAAATACCAATACTAAACATATATATATTAAACATGTAGAAATTACTGGTTTAATAAAAATACCTTATAATATTTTATTATTATTGACTAGAGAAGGATGATCAAAGTTATCTTAAAAACACTACTGTTGTAAAATAGTATGAAATCTATACCAAAGAACAACCTAATTGCTTCATTTTCTGATTAGTTGAAAATACTGTCTTTTCCAAAATGGATAAATTACATATTTCCAAAAGCTACTAGGTGAAGAGATCTCATGTTTTCGAGAATGAAAACTGGGCGCTGCAGTCTTTCCATTAAGACTTTTCTTACAGTCCATGCACGGTAAGCCAGACTTCTGCCCAGCCACTGAATTCCAGATGCTTGGCACCGGGTGCAACGTTGCCTTCACACCTTTGAACCTTCCAATGCCCACTGAAGAGGACAACCCGGGGGTGGCCTGAGGGGGGAGGGGCTCCCCCTCCACAGTGTGGGGCTCAAGGAGCAGAGAGGTGTCCTGGCCAGCAAGGGGCACAGCTGTCGGCTGGAGACGCCTCTGGCACGAGGGGTGGTCTTGCTCGGGCCCCGCAGAGGCCCAGCCCGGCTCTGGGGGCAGTTTCTGAGGAACTGTGTGGCACCGAGGCCATTTGCAACATGGGCGGTGTGTGGGAAGAAAGCCTGAGGCACCTCCCTTGCCGAGGGGCAGCAACATCCCTTTCCTGACCCACTTCCTGCCTTGCAGCAGCTTCTTCGAAGGGCCAGAAGACGGGCTGAAAGGCGCCTCCAGGGGCTGCTTTGTTTCTCCTCCCTGCAGATGAGCTGTGCACGAGGCTCCCCCCTGGCCCCCTCCCGCCCTCAGGGGTTCTCAAGCGGGACCCTCGCGGGCTTCCCATCGGAGCCTCCTGCAGCCTGTCCTGGGCTAGCGGCCGAAAGCCGTCGGATGCCAGAGCCGATCTTTCCTTCACCTTTTCCTGCGGAGGCGGCAGCGAGAGAAGCCCTCTGGGCCCCCTGCACCCCACCCACATCTCCAAGGAGAGGCCTATACCAGTTAGGATTCCTTTCCTCCCTGCTCATGACTGGCTGGGGAATTCTGGGAGTTGAAGTCCACACATCTCCAACTTGCCAAGGTTGAGAAACACTGTCCTAGACGGTCAGTCGGCCATCCATGAAAAGATTTATGGATTTGCTGCCGAAGTATCAAGTTGGCGAAACTGGAAAGGGGAAAAGGGCCTTCTCAAACTCAGCGCGCTGGACTTCCCACTGGCAAACCCAGTTCAGCGTAGAGAAGCCCAGCGACGTACCAAAAAGCCCGGCTGTGCCAGGGATGGAGGGAATCGGAGCTGGTGGGCTGGGCAGGGATGGCGCCTGCGGTGCGCCCGGGGCTCAACGCTCCTTCCCCTACATGAAAGCTCTGGTGAGGCCATTCCCTGGTTTGGGGCCAGGAACCATCCGTACGGGGAAGGTGCTCATTGCACATCTCCACCTCTGGCCGGCCGAGCGATGCGCTGAGGCTCTGCAAGCCTGAAAGGGGGGGAACCGACTCCGACGCAGCCCTACCAAGACCAAGGACTATGGAGGCGAGGGCCTCCTGGACCCACGGGTTGTGGACAGGTCTCGAACGGGGGGGGGGGGCAGTGATGGGGGCACTACATTATGGCTCTGTGCGTGTGACTGCTGCTTTGCGGGCTGCACGGGTAGCCAGTCGGCTTCTGGCTATCCGAGGGGCCGCAGATCCAGCGGTCAATAGCAGACTGGCAGGTAGTGGGCTGAACAAGGGACAAAGGAAACGCAGGCCAAAAGGAGAAGGGGGACCAGCGTGCGGGGAGCTTCACCCCTCCATTAAATGTCTCCATGCTCACGCATAAAGCGTGAAGCAAGGTGAGCGGAAGGCACAGAGGCAGGCAGGCAGGCCACGATGGGGATTACAGAAACGTGCCGGTGACTCCCACTGGGGGACCACTGGGCTTGGCGGATACCCCTCGTTACAGAGGAGCGGGCAAGAGAAGAGAGGAGGTGCTGAGGCACTGAGGTCAGGAATCAACCGGTCTGGGCCGAGGTCCGCCGGCCTGATGGTAACACTGTGCTGAAAGCTTCTGCTTTCCTAACGGGTGCCGTGATGTGCGTGCGACTGCTGCTTTGCGGGCTGCACGGGCTGCCGGTCGGCTTCTGGCTATCCGAGGGGCCGCCGATCCCCGTTTTCTCTGCCGCTCAGCTCGGTCCAGCAGGGTGTTGAGCTCCGGGTCCCGTCGATGACCCCATGCCATCGGGTGGGAGCCGGGGAGGGGGGGGGCGCCTGCCTCTGCGATCAGGGGGGATCGCAGAGGCAGGAGCTGCAGCGGCTCCCCCCCGACGTCGTCGTCCTCCCAGGCCTTGGGACGGGGTGCCGGTGGAGACTCCCTTTGGGGTTCGGTTTGGTTTGGCTCCTGGACTTTGCCCTCCCGGTCTGTGGCATTTTTCTTTCAGCAAGCTGGTTTCAGGTGTAAGCCACCCAGAGTCATTTGGGGGTCCAGGGGTCTATAAAGATGAAATAATACGATAAAAACGACACATAAAATAAGTAGCGGAATAAGTTTGCCCGCACGGAGAAACGCTCCGCCCTTCCAGGGGGCGCACCCAGGGCTGACCCAGGACGGAGCGGCTCCCCGACAGCTCTGCGCATGCTCGTGCTCCAGGCCCCTGCTCGCGGGGGTCGGTCCCCGCTGCTTTTCCACCGCGCCACCCCAGGGCCAGGGCCGGGGCCGGGGCCGGGGCCGGGGCCGCGGCCGGGGGGGCGGAAGCTCCGCGCCGCAGCGACCCCCGCGGCTGAGCCCTTCGGGCAGCGGAGCGGCTCCGAGCTCGGGGTTCAGCCGGAGCCCACCGGCAAGACCCTTCCCGCACCAGCCGCCGAGGCGCGCGGCCGCAGCCCCCGCCGCCCGCTGGTGTGACCGGGGCCCCTGGGCGCGCTGGCCCCGGGCCTGCGGAGGGGGAGGCTGCGCCGGGGGCCGCTCCCTCCGCGCTGCGCGGAGTCCCGGGCGGCCGGCGAGCGCGGCGGGGCTGCCCGCGGGCTCCGCGGAGGCGAGCGGCGCGCGCGGCGGGCGGGCGGGCGAGCGGGCGCGGGGCTGCCTGGCGGGGCCCCCCGGCCGCGGCCTGCGAAGGGCTGAGCGGGGCGGGGCGGGGCCTGTCCGCAGGGGCGGGGCCCCCGGCGGCGGGGCGGCGCCATCCGACTGCAGCGGCGGCGGCGGCGGCAGCAGCAGCAGCGGCGCCGCGCCCGCCCCTGCGGAGCCCGGGAAACTTTGCCTGCCGCAGGAGCCCGCGCCGCGCCCGCCGGGATGAGCCTGCCGCGGGGGCCGGCGCTGCGCCCGGGCGAGGAGCCCCCGCCGCCCTGGCTGCCCAGCCACGTGCAGGTGGCGGTGGTGCAGGCGCGGGGGCTGCGGGCCAGGGGGGGCCCGGGCGACGCCTTCGTGGCGCTGCAGCTGGGCCGCCAGAAGCACCGCACCTCGGTGGCCACGCAGAAGGGCGGCTGCCCGCGCTGGGCCGAGCGCTGCGCGCTGGAGCTGCCCCCGCCGCCGCCGCCCGACCCGCACCCGCACCCGGACCCGGGCCCGGACCCGCTGCTGCTGCAACTGGTGGTCTGGCAGCGCGCGCTGGTGGGCCCGGACCGCTTCCTGGGGCGCGCCGCCGTCCCGCTGGCCGCGCTGCTGCAGGGCGGGCGCTCCCACCCGGACCGGTGAGTGGCGGCGCGCCGGGCTCCTGGGCGCGTGCAGAGCGCGGCGGGCGGCGGGCGGGGCTCCCTGCGGCGCCGCGGTCCCGAAACGCCGAGTCACTCCCGGGCCGCGGCGGAGGGCCGAACGGCGCCGGGGCGATGCTCTCCCGGCGGCTTCTTGCGAGAAGGGCCTCCCGTGCCGGCCAGGGGCCCCGAGCCCCAAGGAGACGGGGGTCGGGCGCATTCCGTGCATTCGGGGGGGCGCGAGAGGGCTCCGCTTGGCCGCGGGGGCGCATCTGGGGCAGCCCTGGGACGTTGTTTCATCGCATCTGGAGGGCCCCAGGCTGTAGGGGGGGGCCCCGGGGGCTGCGGGCCTCTGGGCGGGAGGGAGCCCTCGGCTGGATGGCTGCCCGTCCGGGCCTGGCCCGGGGCTGCAGACGCCCCGGGGAGAGTGCGGCTTAGCGCCTCAGAGGTGGGATGGGGAACACCCCCCCTCCCCCGGCTCGGGGCTCGGGGCTCGGGGCCTCTGGCCGACACGGCGCTGGGCCCTCTGTGGCTGGATAGGAGGCGGCTGGGCCTGCCGTACCGGTGGGGGCAGGGTCTGTCTTTGGCGAGCCCCGTTGTAGGAAGGAGCCAGGAGGGGTGAGGCTCGAGGCCTCGGACTCCGAGGAGCGTGTCCTGCCCGTGGCCGGCGGTGGTACCTGGCCGCCCTGAGAATGCTCCGGTTGGGCAGGCGTATGGGCCTGTGGGGGGCCTGTGGGGGTCAGCAGGGTGTCTCGGCTGGCTGGCTGGCCTGGCTGCCGTGTCCTGGTAGGATTTGTGGGGGGGGGCTTGGAAACTGGGCTGATTGGGATTGCTGCCCATGCAGCATGTGTGGCTCTGCGAGGGACCGGGCACGCTGCATCCCTGCCTGGGTTCCCCACCCCACAAGCCTTGGGTGTGGCCACTGGAGGAGCCATGCCAAGGCCTTGCAGTGATACCAGCACACTTGCAGCGCCCTACCTTGGCCAAGGCTGTCGTGGGCAGATTCCTCCCCATCCGATTCCAGTCCGAAAAGCTTCTCCCTCAAGGAGGCATCTTCCCTTGTTGCACGTGGTGTGAGGGTGATTCTGAGGGCTCTGGCAGACCCTCCCTGCCACCTTCCCTTGCTGCTGAGTCCATAAAGAACTGCTGAGCCTCTGAGTGGGTGCGATTTTCTTGGCAAGGCCCTTGGCCTGGGCATTCCTGGGGCATGAGCTGTGCGCCCCTGCAAACTTCTACTGGCAAGCAGTGGGTGGGTGAGGGGCCACCAGCTCTCTTCCCCTTCCCAGAAGCAAGGCTTCCCTGCCTTGCCACGGGGCAAGATACTGCTTAGGCACCTGTGCAGATGGCTTCTCGCTTTTCCCTTCCTGGTGCCCCCCAGATGTTCTGGACGTCAGCTCCCCTTGTTCCCAGACATCATTGCCAAGTGGATGGTGACGGCTGGTTGTGGGAAGGCTACTTTGAGCAGCTGGCACTGAAACCCCCCAGCTTGGCTGATTGGTTCTGCCACTTAAGCCCCATTTCAGCTACTTTGTGGGGGTGTACAACTGGGGCCTCTCGGGAGGAACTTCTGCAGCTCGGGATGGGTCTCGCGGGGCGGGTGGGGAGTTGGCCGGCCCGTTTGAGGGCATCGAGAGCTCGCTTTGACGCCTCGCCCTTCTCCATGCTCGGCAGTGCTGCGTCTCACTGGCTCTGCCTCGCTGAACGCATCTGTTGTTACGACCAGAGGACCCACCGGCTGCATCCAGGGTGCGTCATGTGCTGACCTTGGCCCAGGTTGTGTTTTTGATCTGCGTTTCTGTGTGCTTAAATTGTTTGGCCACTCGTTGCCTTGAATATTTCATGTCGAGGGGAAAGGGAGCGCCACATTGCCCAGGAAGTAATTTTTTTCCAAGGGAAGTTGAGGGGGGCTGCCAGGGAGGCTGAGCTGTGGTGGAAGGACTGGGCTGCTGCTGGCGCTGCTGCTGGCGCTGCCGTGGCATCTTCCCACACGTGGTGCTGCTGGTGTGGAAGGTGCCCAGAGCATCAGTTGGGGTGACGCGCAGGCTTGTCCCATAGAGGACTCCTTCCCTGGCGCCCCCTCTCCTTCATCTGTTGGGCGCCTGTTGGCCCAGAAACCCCTTCTGTTTCTGTGCAGGAGGAGGCCTGCCTTATCACAAGCAATTGTTCCAAATGTCACACAATTGTGTGAACTCTGGGCTGTTCGCTCGAGATAAGGCTGGCTGTTTGATCTCCAGCCACCTCTGGGCCCAGCTGGGCCTCACCTAGCGCAGTCGGTCTCTGGCCTTGCCTGGCGTGGCCCGCGTGAGCGGCATCTCCTGCTGCCCGTGGATGGGCTCGAGCGTGCCTTCCCTGAGGTCCCACGGTTTCCGATATTGCAGAATGAGTCGACTGGGAATTAAGAAGTAGCAGATGCTGAGAGGGAAGAGGAACGGGGTCGTTTCTCCTGTATAATAAGGAAATAATTTCAGATTTCAAGAAGGCAAACTTAGGTTAGCACTAGGACTAACTTCCAGATAGCAGCGTCAAGATGGAAGAAGCCGTTTCTGCAGCTTCTTATGAAGTTTGCATAGAAAGTTGGGCAGACCGCAAGAAAACATGGCGGCGTTGACTGTTGCTTTGGACCTCTGGGTGTGTCAGTTCAAAGACGCCAGCCGCTGTCTTTGTGTGAGGGGACCGAGATGGTGAGGGGCTGGAGCTCAGGTCCAGGAGGAAGGGTTGCAGGAGGTAGGCCTGGACAGGGAAAGGGTCGTCCTGCAGAAAGTGGAGCTAATTGGGCTTGAGCAGATGGAACCCCAGAGTAGAAGCAGAGGAGATCTAGCGCTGTTGGCCAGCCCGGTCTGGGTAAAAATAAGCGTGGCTCCTGACGGTAAGCGTTCCTGCCTTGCATTCGGGACCCTGGAGAGCCTTGGCTGGAGATGAACTTCAGAGTTTCTGGGATCTGGCTGGCGAGCTGTTCCTTGAGTAGAACGTGTCCATCTCCGTTCTTCTGGCTGAAGCTGCGTGCTCCCTTTCTGGGTCTGGAAGGGGGCTGTCTCGCGCTGTGGTTCTTCCTCCTGCTGGTATGGGGCCTGCCTTGCCTCAGAGCCAGATGTTGCAATTTCCCCTTCTGCCGGGCCTATCTGCTGCCCAGTGCGGACGGCTGCAGAGCGCTGTTGGGTCATGTTGCAAGGCCGTGCTAGCTGTGGATGGAGCGTTTCCTGGCTGGGTTGAAACCTGGCATGAACTAACCCCCTTTGGCCAGCACAGCTGAGCCCGTGCAGTCAGCTGACACCGGCCTTCCCATCCGGTATTTTGCTGGCTGGGAATGTTGGAAGGCCCAAACCAGTTTTTCTGGAGCGGCCGGGGAAAATAAAGCTAAGCTAAAGTTCTGACAATGGTGTAAGCCAGAATTCCTGTATCTTACTCACGTTTGCCGTACTGCGAATAGGAAAGCTTTTACTTACTTACTTAGCAAATGTGTGTGGCTGTCATCTAGCCAGGGATGGCTTGGGTGGCAAAAATGAAAATGCAGCACCCAATAAGGATTAAAAAAAGACACGCGCGAGCCACTACGACGTCTGACTAGCCCGCTCACCCCAGGCCCCTTGACATCCCAGTCCCTGCGCCTGGTCCTCGCAGCCTTCCAGAAGGCCAGCAGAGACGGGGCCATCCGAATTCCTTGAGGCAGGCGCCCCGGCAGAGGAGGCAGCACCCGTCCCGGGTCCTACCAGCTGACATGGCTTCGTTGAGAGGGCCCTGGCGCACGCCCACCCTGCCAGACCCGCAGTACGGCCCCCTGCTAGTTGGCTTGCCAGTCTAAGCACGAAGGTGCTTCCCTTGGACTTCGGTGGCAAAACTGAGCCTAAAGGATGAAAAACTGGAGGTCTTAGCCCCTCCCCCAAAGACCCCCGTGCCCAGCCCCCTTGACTTTGGATGGTGGTTTCCTAGTGCCCGCTGCCCTCGCCCGCTTCCACGGAGCGCCTCCCTGGCCACCTGGCAACTTGTCTGATTCCAGCTCTCTCGGGAGACGCAATTCTGAGCTGCTGCGGAGTTGTGAAGAGTATTAGAGCGAAGGATGCCCCGTGTTAGCCCTTCGAGGTGGGCCAGGTCAGGAGACAGAGCCTGCCAGGACTCCAGGAATGCTATTTTATTGCTGTGGGGAATAATCACTGCGTCTCAAACACCCGCCACGGTTTCTCTCTGCCCCCTCTGAGTTTCCCTCCCACGCCTTCCCAGGACGGAGGTGCCCCCTTTCCCCCCTTAACGGCTCATCCGTTCCTTCCTCAGGGTTATCTCCACACACCTTCACACACAGCAGAAGAAATTACAGTTTAATGCAGCTGCTGCCGCTGCCTAAAGTATTTTGGAATTAAAGCTGAGAACTGCTGGTGTCCAAGACCTCAAAAGGGATGGTGGGCATAGGCTGCCCAGGCGATCGACCGATTTACTTCACTAGCAAAAAGAAGATCAGATTCAGCATCTTGAAATTCTTGTGTTTCCTGAAGCACGCCTATTATGCTTAGGAATCAGAGTTGGGAGGGGTCTCAGAGGTCATCCAGTCCAACCCCCCGCCCCCTGCAGGATTCCTCCAGCCTCCAGGGAAGGGGAAGAAGCCCCTCCGTGCGGTCACCGGTTCCACCGACTGGCAGCTCTTGCGGTCCAGAAGTTCTTCCTCGTGCCTCATCTGTATCTACATCCTTGAAGTTTCATTCCACGAGTTCGAGTCTTCCCCTCTGCAGCCAGTGCAAAGAAGTCCACACCCGCTACCCTTCAGGCATTTGAAGACAGCTCTCAGGCCCTCTCAGCCTTCTCTTCTGCAAGCTAAATGGGGATTAAGAGGGATTCGTCTCCATATGCGTAGAACCCAGGCCTCCTTGAGAAAGGGGAAGTATCCCTTCTCAACTCAGAATACGTCAAAGCCTTGGTGGGCGCGTGGGTGGAAGGGGGGTCCTGGTCCTCCTGAGGTTCTGCAGCCTTCCCAGGTCTTCCGCTCTCTGGGCGGGTTGGACCGCGGCTCCTGAGGGCACAGGTTGGGGAAGGACAGGGTGAGAAGTCCCTGGTCAGTGGGCATAAGAGAAAGCCTACCACTGCGCGTGCAATTCCGCGATGCCTTTTCTGGCCTGTACTCTCTCTGAGTGTGTGGGGGGGGGGGTCAGGAACGTCCGTGTGCTGTTGCGCTGCCCTCACCGTGATCGGGGGCCTGGCGAAATATCGGTTGCACGGATGCCCTTTTAACTTTAGAAGTGAGCTGTTCTTCGGTTAGGAAAAGTCCCTGCGTAGATAAGCACCGTTTGCTTGCAGACGTGGTTCACTTGTAAGAAGCCGAGCGAGTTGTATTCTGTTCCGGCTTCACAATAGTTCACTCCCCGTCTCAGACTTCATACCATGATCTCGGTGCGGTTATTTCCCTTCCTCCACTGTTTGTCTTTGTCCCGGTCCACCTGCTTCCAAGGAGTCCCCCCAGAGGTCGATGAAACCTGGGGGACGCCCACTCACGGGTCTTCCCCAGGATCTGTTGCACACGGAGGGGCTGGAAAGGTTTCTGGCAGAATGGAACCGGAGGCCCCGTCCTGCGCAGCTGCCTAGGAGAAGCATTGTCTGAAGAGGCCAGGTGGGATGGGGAGAGATGGGGGACAAGCAGAGAGGCCTGGCGGTCCAGGGGTCTCCTCCCTGGCTGGCTTCTGGGCACACTGGAATCCAGGGCGGTACAGGCCTACTTTTGTTGCAGTTGCACTCTGAGTACATCTTCATCCAAGATGCATTTTCAAAAGATCTAGCATGGAATAAATGCAAACTCACTTTGCAGCAGCTGTTGTGGCACCTTGCAAATTTTACACAACCTCGCCCAGGTTGCACGGTCTCTGGGGAAAGCAAGGCTGAGGCCTGACTGGTGGTCTCTTGCACCCCTCTCTGGAAGACGTCTCTGCTGTGTGGGGAGCGGAGAAGAGAAGCAGATGAAGCAATGATTGACCCCGGGCCAAATTTTGCTCTTCCTGGCCATGGTTCCTTCACAAAAGCTCTGGGGAGGGAAATGGGGACTTCATGTTACAACTGTTGCGGCTCGAGACTTTGGAACCATCAGTCACAAATCCCTGGATGTTGTTAGTCAGAGTCTTGAAGGGCGTTTGGGGTGAGGGGCAGCCCAGTTGCCCTTTGGACCTTCTGCCCTCTGGCCCTTTGTCTCTCTCCTGCCACCTTTCTGCTGAGGCAGCGGCCAGCCGGTCACTCTTGAGTGGAAGGTGAGGGCATTTTCCCACGCTTTTTGAGGTGTTTGGGCCTGAGCTCCAAAGCTTGGGTGTGTGGACTTGGTGGCGCACAGACAACGCAGGGGACAGCTGTTTGAGGCTTAAGCCCTGGGGAAGCAGTTGCTTGTGTCATGGCCATCGGCTGTGCATCTGGGGGGATTCGAGCGGCCAAAGGGACCCCGTGCCTGAGTGGAAGGGCTAGTGGGGGAACTCCCTGCGGGAGGGAATGTAGGGGGAGCTTCTGGGGGCTGCCCTAAGAAGCCTCAGGCAGAGCCCCAACCCTCCAGGAGGGGCCACATCCAGGACCAAAGGCGTCTCAGAGAGGAGGTGGAACCAGCCCTTGCGTCCTGGGAAGGGGACGCCTGGCCACGGGCACAACAGACGTAAAGCTTCTGGACCGGTGGGAGCAGCCTGCCTTGGGCTGAGGAGAATTTCTGCAGGAGTTCCACCCCCTGGAAGCACGTCCTCCCCCCTGCCCATGGAGGAAGAAGCGGTAGGACTGGTAGTTCTGGATTCAGTACAAGAGAGAGGAAGCTGGAAAACAGCCATCTTTAGCATGCTTTGGAGGACAACCTGCTACTTGTTTCGCAGGTTGAGCCTGATGGTCATTGTACTCGCAGCACCAGAGAGCACCCTGTCAGAGAAGACTGGAGGAAAACTCTCATTTGGCCAGGTAGAAGATTGGGAAGACAAGCTTGCAGACACCCCCGGCTGGCCCACAGGAGGGCGTCTGAACTTGGAATGTCTGGGGCCATCTGGGGTTGGCAGGCAGCTCCTCTTCTTTAGTAGTTGGTGCAAGCAATGTCTGCCAGAAGTATTTAATTAATAATAATTTATCCAATTTATGTGTCAGAGTTGAGAAAGCCAAAGCTCAGATCATGGTTCTGCCTAAGCTAGACTTTAAAGCTTCACTTGGTGAGAGATTTCAGAATATGAAGAGAGTCCTGAAGCTGAGTGAGGGCAAAGGCCCTAACCCTTGCCCAGCCGTCCATTCCCGCAGCAGCCAAGCAGCTGCCCCTGGGAGGCCCAGGAGTGAGACAAGAGAAGTAGAAGAGCTCCTGGCATCGTAAGAGCACATAACCGCTGGCACCCCTTACAGGCCAGGACTTCTAATTCCCATCGAGAGTTGCCCAGGACAGCCCTCACCCCATGCCATGGAAAGGAAGCTCCATGAATTAATGATGGGCCACTAATTGCTTCCTTTTTCTCTACTCTGTCCTAAACCTTTCACTATCCTTCTTCCCTGAAGGACGCTCAAATGACTCCCTCCCTTCTTCAAGAGTCCTTCAAGAATTCTCTCCTTTGTGAGCGTCCTGCAAGACAAGCTAATCTTTCTGGATCATTTCCTACTGCATTTGAGGCTTCCTGCCACTTCTGACCTTTTAGTGGACCTAGGAGCCACTAAAATTGTGCACTCCGGGCATCTTAGAGATTTGACCCTGGACACTTGGGTATTTTCCCAGCAATCCAGAAGGCACTGGTTCCTGGTGGGGGTCTGAAACACTGAGGTAGCCGAGCGTTAGAGTTGGTGAGACTGCTGCGTGTTCTCTCCCTGTCCACAGCTTCTGGGAGTCATCTTGGTTTACAGAGGGGTTCCAGAAAAGTTACTTAGGAGCTGCCTAGAAGATCAGCACAGAAAGACCACAAGTGAAATGGCCCAAATGCATTGGAGCCAAGCTGTGGCAATAAGAACAGCAAGGCGTTCTTACTTCTCTGCTCTTATTGCATCAGCAAATGGTGCCCCAGCTGCCTTCTCTCTTCTGGGGAGTGGTGGGAAACCAGAAAGGGTGGGAAGGGGGCTGTGTCAGCCTTCTTGAAAGTAGTGCTGATGTACCTTCTGTGGAGGAAGCCCTTCCTGGCCACTAGTTTATCCACCACCTTTGTGGGAAGGTGGTGGATAAACTGGTGGGGCTGTGACTGCAGAATGTCCTAGAAGAAGCAGATTGTCTAGATCCTTTTCAGTCAGGCGATGGAAAGTGCATTGGTCATTCTGGTGGATGGGCCTCCGTTGGGACTTGGACAGGAAGAGCTTTCCCCTCCCGGTCCTTCTAGGCACCCCAGCAGCTTCTGATACCATTGATCATAGTATCCTTTTGGGTGGCCTTGAGCGTTGGAGTGGAGGCCCTGTGTCACAGTGGCTTCAGTTCTTCCTGAATAGATGATTTTAGTTGATGTTGGAGGAGAGGCTGACCTATTGGTTGCTCTTCTGTGGGGTATTTCAGGGTATATCTCTCCTGTGTAGCTGAACATCTACATGAAGCCACATCCATTGGTTCAGAGTGATGCGTTATCAGTACATTGACAAGCATATCGGCCCTGAGCGGAATAGGAAATAGGGTGCTTGGAGGCTGTAAGGATCTGAATGGAAATAAAATTGAATCCCAGCAAGACGGAGGTGCTTTTGTCTAGGAACCACCTGACTCTCTTGTGTTCTCTGGTGCTGACTCAGGATGGGATGACACTTCCTCTGAAGCAGCAGGATCATGACTGGGAGCTCTAGACTCACAGGAATTGCTAAATAAGCAGGTGGGAAACATAAATAGAGGAGCCTTTGCCCAGCTTCCATTGGTAATCTTGGTGACAGTAAGTCACACCTTTGCTAGCTCTGGAATAGATTACTGCCATGCATTCTGTATGGGGCTACCTTTGAAGACTCCCTGGAACCTACTGTGGGTACAAAATGCAGCAGCCCCTCCTGGTGGGTGAGAACCGCTACAATCACGTAATGCCACTGACGCGATGATCAACGTGTTGATTTTCAGTAGGCTTCTGAAAACAATTCAGGCACTTGTTTTGCCCTCCGTGGCTTGGCACTCAGGTATCTCCTATCTACCAAGCCTACACGTCCCAAATAGGGATGCTGAGCCCTACTTTCCCATGGCATTCTGGGGGGAGCCCTGGAACCCATATTTTTCATTTGGGCTCTTTCCCCTGGAGAATCTATTTATTATATTTTTATTTATTTATGCAGTTGCCATAGCTGCCCATCTCCGTCCAAGTGACTCTGGCGGTGAGCTCTCACCTGACGGTCAGGAAGGCGGTGTGGACAGAGCTGCTCTGTAGAGCTTTTAGTCTTTCAAAGTGTTGCTGGAGTTGAGGCGCCAAGAAATGGTAGTAATTATTGTATTTATAGACTTTGGTTTTGCTGTTGTTTTAATGAAATTTGTGTTTATGTATTTGCTTTGATTTTAATTGGAATATTGTAAGACCCTGGGAGATGCGTTGGAGTGTGGCAGTCTGTACATACGGTGAATCAGCTGAGAAGTAACAAAGAGGAGGGGTCATGCTCAGACCAACCTTGGGGCAGGGGGGTCACCTGAGGGGTGTGCAGGTGTGCACGTAGGGGTTTTGGAATCCCAGAAAAGTCTGTGCTGCCGAGGCCTTGACCCATGAGAGTGGAAGGACAGTTGGCTGTCGCTTGCTTTACACGCAGGGCACATGTCGTATGCCCAGCCGGTATCCCACCGGTGGGGAGACACAGCAGCATGAGGTGGGAGGGAAGCCTCCTGCGCGCAATCTCTCTGTGGGACATCAGGGCGGTCCCCAAGGCACGGCAGCCTGCTTGGGGTGCCAGGGCTGAAGCTGGCGGGTGGAACAGCCTCAGCTCGTTCCAGAAAGAGAGGTTGGGTAGGCGCAAAGCAGGTGCCTCCCAGACTCAGGGCAGGGGAAGGAACAGCGGCTGGAAGGGCTTAAGGGTGAAGCCCCAGAGCTGGCACCCGCCGGTGAACAGGTGCCTCTCCCCTCCCCGGGTAGTGGGGCCCGTTCCTGCTTTGCTTGTCCGACTGCAGCAGTTCCATTCCTCAGTTTTGAACGCCAGCATGCTGGGGGGAGTGATGTACAGGCGTTTGGGAAGCTGCCTCTGCTGCGTAGAGGTGTCCCTGGGGGTCCTTGAGGTTCGCCCGTGAGGGTGTGGACCCTTGGCAGCCCTGGCTGGAGCGCCTCTTCTCGTGCATCTTCTCGTGCATCTTCCAGCTGAGCGGCCTTGGCTGGCTGGAGGAGGTGGCTTTTAAAAGGGCTGCACATGGCCGGGCGGGCGCAGTGCCGGGAGGCCCACCCTGAAGGGAAGCCGCCGGCGTTAGAAATTGCAGGCGGATTCTCTGGAGGCGAGGGCCGAGGCTCGGAGGTGGCCAGATCAGCCCCCTTGCCACCCCTTCAGTGTCCCGCCCCTTGTCTTGGCCTGGGTGGCCTTTCTCGCCAGCCCTTTTGCCGCAGGGCCGTTCAGTGGGCGAGCAGGGCTCTGAAGCTGGGTCTGGATCCCAGTGCTGCCCACAGATGTTCTAGGACACGTGCCAGCAGGGAACGAGTGCCACCGCGGTCTCCGCCTGGGCTTCCCGGAGCCGTGGAGGATTGGCGACTAAACCACGGGGCGAAATGTGTGGATCAGTTTTCTCCTTCACTGTGGATTTGTGTGTTTTGGAAAAAGCGCACCTCTTGTAATGTTGATTGGCCTCCACTGAGCACCTGTGCTCTGATGCGCGTCTCCCACGTTCCCTGACGCTTCTCCAAATAAACATTTCTCCAGGAAATGGGCTGACTTTCTATTTTGGCAGGGATGGGGTGAGGAAACTGGGCTGCATTGCCAAGCGCATGACGCCCACAGGTTGCTTCTGAGGAAGACGTCCTTGGAATCCGTGGGTGGGAGGCCGGGTGGGGCAGCGATCCGCCCCTTCTTTCTCTGGACAGAGGCTGGGATCTTCTGCCCTGGTGGATGGGCCAAGCTCTCCTTGGAGCTGTCTTTCCTAGGAATGGCCGCTGTGGGATAAGTGTGCAATTCCACCCAGCTGGCACAATCTCGCTAGTAGGATTGGTTTCGTTTCAGTGCCTCGGCAGGAAATGCCATCAGCCTATCCTGAGCAGCACATGGTTATTTGCAAGCCGTCTGTTTACATTGGAGACTCGGTTCTCTTTTAAGTTCATGTTGGACTCCTTCGGGGAGGGGGTGATCTGGCTGGGACTTACAGGGCAGAGATTGCCTCCTCCTCCTCTAGAAGAAAGATAGCCGCCCCCCCCCCCCAGGTTTTTCAGCCTTTCTTCTGCCTGGTACTGTAGAGGGGCACTATTGAACCACTTTGAATCTTGACTTACCAGTCGGGGTGCATGGAGGGCTTTCTGGGTGCCCCGTCCCCCCATGACTCCAGCGGGAGCCCTTCTCGTTAAATGGCCACGTGGTCCCTGTGAAGTTTCTTTATGGTGTGGTCCTTGTCCTTCTGTGGCAGAAGCTGGGCTGGTACTTGTCCCTCTCTGCCTTGTTTCAAGAAGGCCTTTTGGTAAAAGGGCACAGAAATACCAAATGGGGGTCTATGTGCCTGTCTGGGTCCCTGCAGCCGACCCCGGGGCCTCCTTGGCTTTTCCTCCGGTTGCGCATCAGCCAGATGCTACGCTGCACCAGTCAGATGGGAGTGGGGCCCGTTTGCTTCGGCAGCCCTTCTGCCCAGGCGGGCAGCCTCCCTCCTCTGCAGGGAATGGGGCTGCCTGACTCGCTTTCCCCTGCTGTGAGTTTCCCACCAGACTGCCCTGTGGCCGGCAGCTTCTGGCATTTGTGGACTCTTGCGAGGAGAGCCTCTTTGGGGTGTTTGGCACGGCTTTGCCCACGTGCGTGCTGTCTCCCTTGGCCATTGCTTTCTGCACATGGATTCTCATGTCGTCTTGGGAGAGGGAACTCTGGGTAGATTGTCAGAGATGTTTCTAGAAGGGTTCTGCACCAAGGCTGAGAGGAGGGGCTGCCTTGGATCGTGGTGCTGGACTTACTTTTATTCCTTTCCCACTCCATGACGTTGTGAGTTTGGAGGGCTGAGGTGACCTGCTAGACACAAATGTGTGCAGCAGCCGTAAAATAAACAGGATGATGCGATGTCTAGAGGGCGAGACAGAGATGGCAGGAAGCCCACGGGATGACTTCAGGCCTGTCGCTGTCTCTCAGCCCAACCTTTGTCACTGGGATAAAATTAGGGGACCTTTCCCCATGTACACTGCCTCAAGTTCTCAGAAAAGATGAGGTAGAGAAGCAAGCAACGATTTATAAAAATGAGTGCGCGGAAGCAAATTTCAAGGACAGCCTACGTGGGACTGCCCTTGAAGAGCATTCGGAAGCTTCCACTGGCGCTGAACATGACTGCATTGATAGTTAATGGTGTCGGTTTTTTGGCGCATGTGACGCTGCTGCTCCATGAGCTGCATTGGTTGCCAGTGTGCTCCCGGGTGCAATTCAAGGTGGTGGTGGTCACCTTTAAAGCCCTTCATGGCTTGGGACCGGGTTGCCTGAGGGACCATCTTCTCCCTGTTGTTTCTGCCCGTCCAGGCTGGTCCTGCAGAATGGGCACGCTCCAGGCCCCGTCAGCCAAGGAATGCCAGTTGGCGGGGCCCAGGAGGTGTGTCTCCTCCGCCGTAGAGCCCACCTTCTGGAGTAGTCTCCTTCCAGAGATTAGGATGGCCCCAACCCTGCTGGCCTTTTGTAAGGCCCTAAAGACCTGGCTTTGTGCCTGGGCCTGGGGCCCCGAGTGTGTGAAGGGCCCTGTCTCCTGGTTGTGTTAACAACCATGGATTGTAACATTCTCCTCAGCTGCTATGTGTGTTTTAATTTTTGTATTATGATTGTAATGGCTTTTACTGGTCTCATTTGATTTGAAATATTGTTCACCACCCAGAGTCACTTGTTGAGACGGGCAACTATATAAATTGACCAAATGAATAAATTAATTAATAAACCTCCCTTAAAAGGCAGCGGGCTCGGGTTCCTTGGGCGTGATTAGCACAGTCAGGACAGCCCTTCGGTGGTGTTGGGACTGCAACTCCCACAGTTCCTGGAAGTCCCAACACATCTGGAGGTGCCAAGATGTTGAGGGCTGCTGCAGTTGTGTCCTGCTTTGTTTGAAGGATGAGGTCAAGATCTGCACAGCCTGTCCTCGTTTTGGACTAGGTGGTCCTGGTGGTCCTTTCCCACTCTACTTTCTGTGGTTCTGTGAGCCCCTCTGGGCTGCCAACCTCCTTTCCTTGGTTTGTTGGAGAAGGCTGGGGTGGCGCCTCACATGTGGAAGAACGGAAGAAGAGGAGGAGTTCGTCTGAAAGCATCCTTCAAGAGGATACCGGTAGGAAGGGACGTGGCTAGTCTGCCCCCTTTCACCATTTGTTTACTAAGCTGCTGTGGTCATTTAGGGGGTCTTACATCCTGACTGTAAAACAGCATATTTTCAGACTTGAGTCTTTCACATTGGAATGATTTCAGGTCACCTTGTGGATGAAATTGCTTGCACTGGGTTTGGTTCCGAAGGATGCTGAGCTCACCGTAAATTCCTCCTCTGGTTGGTGAAAATCAAGAGTTCGGTTATTGACAGTTGGCATCAGCAGCACGTGCAAGATGATTCTAAGTTTTGGTTTGTTTCAGCTGTTCAGGAGAAGCTTAAAATAAATATCTGGTCCTTGGATAGTAACGTCTTTCCTCAGGAAGGATGGTTTGAAGGTGCCGTGGCTGAGACTTCTCCTAAAGAAGTACTTGGGCTATTGTAGCTAAGCATTAAAGCACCTTCTTTCAGTGTTGGAGTTAGCAATGGAAGGGCAGAGAGTCACATCAGTGTCTATCCAAGGCTGGGGTTGCTTTGCCGCCCCGATTGGGGTCTGGGAGATGGAGAAGGAGCGTATGCCTGTCGATTCTCCTGGATGGTTGAGGGCTTTGGGTAACTTTGATTAGGGTACCTCCTTTTTGACTAACCTCGTAGATTTGGGATGTCGCTTTGCAGTGGCTGTGCTGGGGGTGGCCTGTCTGGGCCTGAATCTATTTGATCTCTCCACTGTGGTTTTCCATATTGGCAGGATATGACTGGTATGCTGGTGGCCCATTGCCCTGTTTCTCCCTCGGCCAGGCCCAGAAGGGGTGGCTTGTCCCTGGGTGATGGACTCATCAAATCTGAATAAATTGTGGCTCATTCTAGACACCACAGAGGCCGCTCCTGGGGGTGTGATAGAAATGCCAGCTCGGGGTGTGTGTGTGTGCATAAGGAACGGGCACGTTGAATGGGAGTTCTTTTGGGTTGGGTTGCTTCCTGGGCGCATAGCTGGAAGATGTGCTCAGTGTTGTTCTGTTTTGAAATAGAGCAGCTTGTCCGGCGTGTGCAAGCTTTGCTCGACTCCCGTTACGTTCTCTAGGGCGGCCCTTGGCAACGATCTAGCTGCCGTAAGAAGGCAGCAGCCAGACCGATTGCTGGTCCCTGGCTGGAGAGAACCGGCCACGCCGGTTCATTTGGGCGCTGGTTCAAGATAACGGTGCTTGAGTCACAGCTCTTCGGTGCGAGTGTGCCCTTGCAGTTCCTTTTCTGAGACGGGTGAGCTTTAGTCGTGAGCCTGTGCCTGTGCTTAGCAAATGGTAGAGCCAAAAAATTATTCTCCCATAACAAATCTGCCGAATTCTGTCCTGTGGCCTAGGTGGGTTTTCGAACCCCTTTTATTTGGGTTGGGGTATGGTCGTCTAAAGAGAAGAAGAGAACGGCCAGCGGCAAGGGGGATGGACTCAGTTGCAGTGGCGACGGGGGCACCCTTGGACGAGCCGAAGGACCTGGTTGGGGATGGATCCTCATGGAGAAGGTCTGTCTGTAGCGACGACGACTTGATGGTGCATAATCAGTCAGTCAGTGGTTGGCTAACCGACAGTGTTCTTTGAATTGATTCTGTTTTTGTTATAATATTCTGTCCGTTATTTTCTTCCATAAGAGGAGCGCTCTGGACATGTCAGGTCTCACCACGGGGTGTGAGGGCAAGAGCCCCTTCTGTTGACTTGGCACTCAGGGGCAGACACACCTGGGGAATACTTCATTGAAAAATGTGGGTTTTTGAATTTCACGGAGCACCTAGTCATCCATTAAGGGTTCTGTTTCATTCATTCAATCTCTACTTTGTGTGTAGCTGAGTGTTTCTCAACCTTGGCAACTTTAAGATGTCTGGACTTCATCTCCCAGAATTCCCCAGCCAAGATTGAAAAATGCTGGTGTAGTCCAATGACTGAACTTCAGGGTGCTTTTAAAACAGAGGAGTTAAAATTAAAGTGACGTACGGTAAAAGTGGGTGAATGATAAAGCATTTAAGCCAGCAAGTGGCATAGTAAAGCTGAACAGACCTGGAACAAAATTAAAAATCCTGAAAAAATAAAAATGTTTACTTGAGGCTAAAAAGAGATCTGTTGAGAGTTGTACCCTGAGAAGGCCATTGTGTCTTTCTTGGTGAGATCACTTGAAGGTCCAAGCAGGTACGGTGCTCGGCTCCGGTATGCGCCTCCCAGAAAGGCTGCACCTTTTGGCACCAAACGAGCTCACAGGGCGCCCTCGCTTAGGGGGCCAGAAAGCGGCCGGGGGGCTGATGCATTTGCTCCCTCTCTGGGCAGTGGGTTAAGTGCATCTTGGGGAGGCGAAGAAAGGAGGGAATTCCCTTGGGCCAACCTCCCCCCCCCCGTCTTTCTGTGGCTTTCATTAGGTCCTTTGGCCTGTGAGGAAACCCGGCTTCCTTCTGGCTGAGGTTTGTGAAGAGCAGGGCACCCCCCAGCAGAGAGTGGGAGATACTCTCTGAATTGGGCGGGCATGGCTGGGCATCTCCTGTCCTGCCAGGAAGGGGTGCCACTCCAGTCGCAGGCCTCGCGTGCAGAGAAGAGCCAGGTTGCCGGAGACTCTTGGTCGCAGATTGACACACACACACACAGCATTCGGGGGCTGCCGAGTGTGTTTTTAATTCTAAAATGTGTTGCAGCCAACTCGAAGTAGTGCTTGGGCCGCCGAGAAACCATATTGAAATAGCCAAGCCCCATCAAAAGCTCTGGAAGTTGACGAAGGGGCACGCCGTCCTTCCGCTTAGCATGCCGGGCACGTGCTCCTTTTGGCGCAAACAGGTTGGGGGGTCCCTTTCCACCACCCCCACCTCCCACACGTGTTTCCTGCGTACGTGGAGGTGCTTCCTCGGGTCGTGCTAGTCCGGGGGTCGAGCTGGGGTGGTGCCAAACCGTTGAGGATGGTGTGGCGGCCCGGGAGGAACTGGCCTGGCCGCTTGGGGGGTGGGGGTGCAGGAGCGGAACAGCAGCCCCCCTGTGCGAATTCTGTGGAGGGCAAGTGCCGGGGCGGTGGGAGAGAACGGCATGCTCTAGGCTTCCCCAACCGGGTGCCCGCCGGATGTCCTGGGACTGCAGCTCCCAGACTTCCCTGCCAAGAGACTGGGCTGGCTGCTCTGGGAAGGGCAGGTGGGGGGCGCCTTGCGCAGCTTCTGAGAGTGATGCCCGCCCCTCCTGCCTCTCCAGGTGGTACCGGCTCCACTCCAAGCCTGGCAGGAAGGAGAAGGAGCGAGGTGAGATCCAGCTGACCATCGAGTTCACCCGCCACAGCCTGACCGCCAGCATGTTCGACCTCTCCGTCAAGGACAAGCCTCGCTCGCCCTTCAGGAAGCTGAAGGACAAGGTGAAGGGGAGGCAGAAGTACGACCTGGAGTCCGCCTCCGCCATTGTGTCCAGCAGCAGCGGGGCACTCGACGAGGACTTTGACCTGGGGGGCCGGAAGGACAAGGCCAAGGGCTTCTTCTTCAAGCGCCAGCTGCGCAGGTCCTCCCTGACCCGCTCCAGCACGTCCCTGGGCTCCGAGAGCACCGTCTCCTCCGCCGGCAGCCTGGCGGGCCTTGGGAGTGCCGAGACGGTGGCAGCCTCGCCCGGCCGGCACAGCAGCCTCTGCACCGACCCCGCCGGTGAGTGGGGAGCAGCCGTGGGGACGGGGCCTAGCCACCGGGCGGGTCGGGCCTCCGTGCTCCCTCAGACCCGGGGCTCTGCAATGACGCCCGCAGCACCCCCAGGTGTTGCTGCTTCTGGTGCTTCTGAATCGAGGGATCAGGTTCCTGCCCTCGGTGCCTTCCAAGTAGGATGGATAAATTGCCACTTGGCTGCAGCAGGAGCATCATGCAGGGCGGCCCCCTCCACGTCTTGGCCCGGTGGAGGAGTGGGCCGCACCTCTGGGGTCTTTTGCGGAGGCCGGGGCTGAGGAGGAGCTGGGAGGAAGTCGGCGGTTCCTCTGGAGCAAGTCCTCAAGAGAGGCACGGAACTGGGTACGAGGCCCCCAATACTAAGGGTCTCCCCCATGCCAGGTGAGTTACTCTCTTCACTCTCCCCCCCCCCCAGGGAGAGACTTCCTGCCTTCCCCAAAGCCGTCGCACAAGAGGGCCTTCAGCGATGAAGTCTCCCAGATCAGCGTATGGCCGGAGCCCCAGTCGGTCCAGAGCCTGCAGGCCCCGAAGGAGTCCAGCTCCAGGTCCTCGCTCTGCATCAATGGGAGCCATATTTACTGCGAGGAGCCCTCCCCCAAACCGTCCTTCGTGTCCCTGGCCCCCCTCCCTCCCTCCCAGGGTGATCCCGGCAAGCGGGACAGGGGTTCTGCAGCCGGACTGCCCGCTGCTGAGCCGGACCTGCCGCCCTGGCCTGCCGGCAGCTTCCAGAAAGGACCCCCGAAAGACCCCCCGCGGTTCATCCCCTCACCCCCCATCTTGGCGGCGCAGGAAGAAGACAAGCTCTCCGTGAAGACCATTGCCCTGAACAAGCACCGGGTCCGAGTCAAAATGGAAGAGGGCCTGCAGGCGGAGAGCGAGCCCGTTCCGATGGCCGCGGCCCCGGTTTTCCCCTCGGAGGTCAGGAGGGTGAGACCTCGGGAGGAGAGGGAACAAGCCGAGGCTGGCGTCTTCCGTCATGAGAATAGCAAAGGCCGTGGCCAAAGCCACGAGGCGGGGAGCCCTGAGCCCGCGTCGAGCCTGGAGGCCGCAGCTGGAGAAGAGGGACCCGGGAGTGCCGGTGGCGGCGGTGGCCAGATTGGCCTGCGAGATTCCAGGGTGCCAGTCCGGAAGCCGAGGTGAGCCTGCGTCCGCGGGGCCGAGACGCAGGGGTTGGTGGGCGTCGGTTGGCCTAAGGGGGTGGGAGAGCTGTGGCCGTGGTGCTGGGGAGGGCTCGGTGGGCAAGGGTTGGCGATGAGGTCTCTGTGCTCCGGGGTCGCTGTGCCCGAGCCGTTCTGTCCAGCTGGCCCTGTTCCCGATGCTCTGCACGGGGCTGAAGCTGGGACGCCTAGAGGTGCTGCTGTCCTGGGTGAGGGGTGCTTGGGGTGTCGGACTGGAGAGCCAGGGGCAGCTGCGTGAACTTGGGGTGTTGCCCCAACCTTCTGCCTTCCCGGTGCTGGGGCTGCCTTGGGAATCCCCAGCTGGCATGAATCCGGCTGCTGGGTGGGATGGGGGGCTGGTGGAACGGAAGGCCCAGGTGGGTAATGGAGCCCCAGTGGGTGGCACCTCGTGTGAGGCTGCAAGGGGCAGCGGGTACGTTGCTGTGGCTAACTGCTTTCGAGACCCGTGCCCTGCGGGGGAACAGGGATGCTTGAGGATGACGCCTCTTCCCAGCCTGAATTGGGCTGGGGAACAGCTGCACGGCCCCGGGAACCGCCTGCTCTGAGACAAGCGCCTGATTGTAATGGCAGCCATTTCCGGGCTCTCTGTCAGAGGGGAAATTTCTCATTCTTTGGGCTGTTGTACTCCCTAACTGTGCGACTTAACCACACATCTGGGACACCAGACGTTCTGGGTGTAGATCACGTCTCCAGATGGCCTGGGGATTCCTGGTGCTCTGGGTCTGTGGCCACCCGCAGTCCAGAAAGTCCTGTTTTTTGTAGCTCCCGGAGCACCCCAGGACAAGACTGGTTTTCAGTTGTGCAAATCTCACGTGCGCTTCCTTGAATCAGAGCTGGGGTCGAGCCGTCGCTTCTGCTGACTTAACGCTCCTGTTTTGCCAATGAAGTGCCCTGAGCGCACAGAATAAAATCGGGTGTCCAAGTGGCCCAAACTCCCTTTTCCACTCTCTGCTCTCGCAGGAGAAAAACTGGACCCCAGTTGTCTGGAGTCCAGCAAGGGAAGGCTGGCTGGCCCTGCCTGGGGGCCCCCCGAGGGCTGTGGGCAGCTGAGCCCGCCGGGAGCATTCAGGCCCATATTTTGTCGAGAAGGGGAGGGTGCTTGGGGCCAGCCGCGGTGGCCTGAGCAGGCCTCGTGGGGCTTCTGGGGGACGAGGCAGGAGTCAGTTGTGCCCCAGCCTTAGCTTCTGTCGCCCACCCAGAAGACGCCTGCTAAGGAGGGAGTGGCAGGGAGGGGAGGAAGCCTGGGGGGCTGAGAAGGCAGGGGCTGCGGCGCGGCGCTTTGGGGCGTCACCTGGCGGTGCCCAGAGCCATAGGTGGGTTTGCCAGGGGACCGGCCCGAGGAGATGGGGGGAATATGGGGACCCCACTGCTTTCTGGGGAGAGCCTTGTTTGTTCATGATTTCAGGGTCCCGGGGTGGGCCCTTCAGGGGAGCTGGGCCCCTTGAGCGCCCAGCCAGTGCGTACACGCGGGTGTGGGGGGAGGCGAGTCAGTTTCGCATAAGTCAGGCTGGCGCTGGCGCTGGCGCTGGTGCTGGCGGCAGGGAAGAGGCAGCTGTCAGTCCGGCGCGGAAAAGGGGAGCTGGAGAGCCCCCTGGGCTACGGTGGGCTTGCTCTGCCCCCTGGAAACTGCCCTGCGTGGCAGTCTCTAGGGAGCAAGGCTGGCGCCAGACCCACAGACGCACGTTCGTGAGGGCAGCCCTGGGTCTCCTTTGAATGCGAACAAGGGCCAGAGAAGGGGAAGAGGATATCCGTGCTGTCTGAAAGGAAATTCTTGAGGAACGAAGGGCGGGGGGTCCTGGGCCCTGGGGCGGGGGGGTGAAGGCGAAGGGAGTCTCAGGAAGCGCCTGAGGTACTATTTTTGCTGCCCCAGTCAGGCTTGTGAGGAACAGAATGGGGGCCCAGTCCAGCCGGTCACTCTGGAGTTCCCCACTGCACGGCCTTAATGGCTGGACTGCAGGAGATGCAGCAGCGGTTGTGCTGCTGGGGGGGGGTAGTCCTGCCTTCCCCAAGGGTGGGCGCTCAACTCCTCACTCGCCTGCTGCCTGCCCTCTGTGTGCCAGCTGAGTGCCCCATCTGGGCTGAACAGTGAATTGCACGGCAGCACCTCTCTGGAAATGGCGCCCAGTAAAATGGAGGTGCGGTCATTTCTCTGGCCCTCAGGAGCCTTTGGTGTTGCTCCCAGGGCCCCTCTAAATGGGGAAACTGATTGAAATCTCGAGGAATGAGCGTGTTGCAGGCGGCAGCCTCCCTGTTTGCCTGGGCCACGTGGGTTTTGCCAGGGTCTGATCCTGCGCTTCCGTGGATTGTTACCTCGTGGCAGTGAAAGGGCCTGCGTGTCCCATGGCACCTGCAGCTACTCTGTAGGGGGGCACACCCCGGAGGGGCCGCTCAGGACAACTTTCCTGTCAGGTTGCACCGGTGGGGGGGGAGGCTGACGACAGTCCACTGGAAACGACCCCACCGTTCAACCAAGAAAACCAAGTGGACGCTCGCAGCCAGCGCAGCGTCAACCTGACGCTGGAAGATGAACACGACCCCCGGCCAGAAGGGCTCCATGAAGCTACTGGAGGAAAGCTGAGGCCAAGCGGGAGCAGCGCGCTGCTTCTGATGTGGCTGGATCAGCGCAGAAGAGACTCCAGCCGCTGACGTGCCCAGGGGCAGGGGGAAAGGCTGATCCTGCAGCAAGATGGATATAATCGTAGATGGAATACGAGAACCGTGACCAAAGGCAGCGGTTCTTATGGCTCAGAGCAGCAGTGGCGAGGCTGAACGCTGAACGACGTTCTGCGGATCAGCAAACTGAAATGGACCGGAATGGGTAACCTCGCGTCACGGCAGAAGAGCAACAAATCATCTATTGTGGTCAAGAAAATCAGAAGAAACGAGTAGCCATCATTAACAAGAAGATGCTAAGTCAGCGCTCCAAAGGACGCAACGTTTTCAACTCAAATCCGAGCCAGGTCTACGCGGGGACCCCAAACGCGGAGCGAGCAGAACAGTTCGGCGGCAGCTTGCAGCCGCTCTTCATCAGAGGGAGCCACCGTGCTGATTGTAGGAGGCTGGAGCGCTGAAGTAAAACAGCATCAGAGGATTTGGCTTCAGGGCACAAAAGGGGGAGACGAACTGATAAGAGTTCAGCCGAATTCCGAATTCAGCGCTGGTGGCGCACAGCCTGAAAGACAGCTCCGCACAAGGACGTCGCCAGTGTAGATTCTGCAAGGAGAGACGCAGAGTAAGACGTGCTGCTGACACAGACTCCTCGCAACTCCAGCTACAGAAAGCAGAAGCATCAAACCAGCCGGATACGACCTCAGCTGTGTTCCGTGTCATTAGGCGATACGGCTAAAAATGGGTGGATTAGATTTGATCAGTAACTGAAGTGGTGTCATGAAGCAAAAATACTCCAGAAGGCAGTTAAGCCAAAGAAGGCGAAGAGACCGTCTGCTGATGATGTGTTAAAAAAACAGAAGCCGAAGGAAGCAGAAGGCGACGGAGACAGGAAAAAACGCCCAGCTAAAGTCCGTGGTGCAAAGACCGCAAGAAGAAGTGAGGAGTTGCAGCTGCTACGTGAGCACCACAAAGAGCGGCAGTTGAATAGGAAGGGCAAGATTTTTGTGTAAGAAAATTTCAGAAATCAAGAGAATCTTTTCTGCAAAGACGGGCTTGGTAAAAGTTAAAAGAAAAAAAAGCAAAGGAAGAGAAGCTGCAAGGAAGAGATGGGACAAATAGATTGAAGAACTGTGGGAAAAAGATCCCCAAATTGATGATGGGGTGAAGGCTTAATCTCTGAACTAAAGCCCGACGTTCTGGAAGGTGAAGTTAAGTGGGCTTAGAGGGTATTTCTGAAAACGGCGCTGCGGCAGCGGGTGAAATACCAGCTGAGCCGCCCAACCCTTTGCAAGGCGTTGCAGTTAAAGCGCTGCTCGCGTTTCGTGATCAGGCATGAATAACGCAGCAATGGCCCCGCGACCCAGAAAGACGTCCCCAAACCGGCCACGCTGAGGAATGCTCAAGCCGCCAAAGAGCTGCATCTGCCTCCGTGTCCCTTGGAAGGAGGGCCGCCAGATGTAGGAGGTGCATCTGGAAGAGGCCGGGGGCACCCAGTTCACTTTGCTAAGATCTGCGGGATCGTGGAAAAGTCACACGAGTTCCACAAGGGTGTCTAGTTTTGTGATTACACAAAGCTTTTGACTGTGTAGATCACAACTTGTGGGTGGTTGTTAAAAATGGAATATACTGGGCTAGCCATTGAAGAATTGTTATAGCAACCAGAAAAACCACATTTTGAATGGAATATGGAGTGAGTAGACGGTTCAGAATTGTGGAAGGAATGTGCCAGAGATGTATAGCGTCACTGTACTTATTGAAGACATTGTAAGGAATGCCAGAGTAGGAGACACAGAATTTGGAATCAGAATTACTTGGAGAAGCTTCAGCAGCCTCAGAAATGCTTCGATGGAGGGAAGTGAGGACGATCAAAGGAATCTCTTGTTGAAGGCGAAGGAAGCCAGTTTGCTGCTCACTCTTTGAAAAACTAACATGGTGTCACCAGGCAATGCCGGTCCAATGCAGATGTCAGAGAAGAAGGTGAAGTGCTAAAGACTTGATCTTCCTGGGCTTAAACCTCCCCACCCCCCCAGCGATGATGGTGCCTGCAGCCATTAAATAGATGTCAGCTACTCAGGAGAAAGACAAAGATGGGTCTAGACAAAATGACCTGGAGAATCAGCAGTGACTGAGCACATCAAAGAACCCAACCGTTCTGTGGTTCTCAAGTTGGGCTTTTGGGCCAAGGGAGCACTATG
This sequence comes from Liasis olivaceus, assembly GCA_030867105.1. NCBI lineage: Eukaryota > Metazoa > Chordata > Lepidosauria > Squamata > Pythonidae > Liasis > Liasis olivaceus. The sequence goes on from CM061354.1 coordinate 650,880, forward strand.
GGCTGGTTTCTGAACATCAGCTTCCTGGAGCAGTGGCGGCAAGCGAGTTTGGGGAGAAGCTCAAGCTTACACAAGCGCGTGAGATGACGCCTCCTAAGGCCGAAAGAATGGGTGATGGTCCACGATGGCACCTTTGCGGGAAAGTCCAGCCTGGTGTCAGGTTGTCTTTGTGGAGGAAAGAGCTGGTCCTGCTTGCCAGGACCTCAGGAATGCCCCTTTCCTGGCTCCAGGAATGAAAGAAGAGGGTCCCAGGGCACCGGGGTTTGCCCCAAGCTCCCTCCTGTCTTGGAGCACGGGGCAGCTCCTCCGAGGGCAAACGGCCGGCAGCCTATTCACGGATTCCTGTTCGAGGGAGTGGATCAAACTAGGGGGAGACTCTGCTGGTCTAGGAAAAGCTTTGGGCAATGGGCTCTCCCCCCCACCTGGCCTTCTGTCTGTCGACAAGGGGTCCTTTAGCAATGATGGGGAGATGGCGGGGGGGTTTCTCTGGAGGTCAGAGTTCCAAACTCCACTGAAAGGCTGTGAATGGCACAAAGTCCTTTGCACCGAGCTGGCAACATCAGGGGATTTACTTCCTTCCGTAGTTGTGACACTCAGGAGCGGCTCTGGTCGCAGTGACGATCCCCCAAGCCTGTAACTTGGGCTAGAAATAGACAAGATAAATATCGGAATAAAAACTTAAAACCATAAATACAATAAGAACTGTAGGAGGAGTCTGGGAGCCCCTTTTCCGACTACTCAATTTAATTAAAAGGCAGAAGCCTTTTGGTTGGAAAAAGGGCTCCCAGACCCTTTCTGATCTTTTTGCCCCCATAGACTGACACAGCTTTCCTCCTGCAATAGAAACTCTGCAAACCAGGCATCTAAGCATTAAAAGCCAGAGCCCCAGCCCCTTGTCCAGAGGAAGACCCCTGCCCCATCTGCCTGTGGTGGGTTGAAGGGCCTCCTTTAGGTTGTTGTGCATCTTCTGCATCTCCCTGGTGGGGCTTTCTGGGGCCTCATCCAGGAGCGCAGACCTCCCGCTTGGTCCCAGGTAGGACTCCAATCCCAGACGGGTTCCCTGGGATGGGGAAGGAGCAGGTGCCGTGGCCTGATCCCCCATGGAGCAAAGGCTCTGCTCCTCCACTGGTGGCCCCCAGACCCCTGGAAGTGCCTGGGAGGTCCTCTGGAAATGGCAGGGGATCGGGATCCGTGTGCGAGAGTGTGGGCGTGTCGAGGGGCTGGAAATCAGCTCTTGGGGACGCTGGCAGAGGCCGAATGGCAGCGGGGAATGAGGGTCAGGAAGGCCGCCCTCTGCCAGGCGTCCTCGCCTTTCTCGCCGGCCGCTCTCCGTCCTGGCGTGCCACAGGCAGGACTGTCCCCCGTTGGCTGCGGAAGGAGAGTCGGGTGTGCTTCTCCCCCGTTTTTATTTCTTAAGACGTACGTCCGGCTTCCCTTTAGGATCTCAAGGCAGCGTATGCGGTGCTCTGTCCTCGTGGTTCTTCCACTGCGATGACCCTGCGAGGTAGTCCGGGCTGACAGAGATGGGGATGTCCCAAAGGGATCCAGTGGCTTCCATTGGGGGGGCTCACACCTGGGTCTCCTCGGTGCCGCTGCGCTCCTGCCACACTGCACCACGCAGGGTCTCGGTCTCCTCTCCCGAACCCTCACACCCCCAGGCCCTAGTTGGCAGCAGGGCCCCCTAGCTCCACCAGCCATGCCAGGCTGGTAAATTTCAGAGCCAGACCGTTCCCCCAGCTGGCTGGGCGTCTGGATGGTGGCTGTCTTGAAAGAGGAGAACGGAGCGGGGGCAGATCTCTGCCTCTAGGGGACACGGAGGGGATGGGCTTAGGGCGGCGCCCAGCCGACCTGGGCTCTTGCGGTGGGCATCTGTGGAGGTGCGCCATCGCTGCCCTGGAGCCCTCGCCTCTGGCTGGGCCGTGCCTGTCAGCGGAGTGTAGATCCAGAGCCCCTCCGAGGCAGCAGCGGGCAGGGGGGGCTGGATGAGCAGGGTGCAGGCGCTGCTTCCCTTGCACTTGGGGCTGGGGGGCTCGTCATCCGCTGACCGTCGAGCACCCATGCACAAGACGTCTCCCTAACTGGGGTGGCCTAGCCAGGCAGAAGTTGGCTGCAGCTTGCTAATGGGGGGGGTTGCTGAAGAAAGTAAGGGGGCACGTGGAAACTAGTAAATCAGGAAATCCAGTCATGCGTTAAGATTGCCTGCACGTGTCCCCCCCCCAATAAGGAATGCGTTGTTATTATTTTTGAGATAGGAAAAGAATGACTGTCAGGAGCGGGGGAGGGAACGAAGGCTAGCCCCCCCCCCAGGAATTGAAAGCCAGCCTGGGTGGGGGGAACCCATGGCTTGGCTCTTCCTCCTGTGGGGAGGGGCCCAAGATCCAAGGGGGTTGAGGGTGGCAGAGCCCGCATGGGACTCGGACAGCCGTGCCCTTGGGGACCTGCGTGGTGCCGGCAGCGTGTGGGGAGGCAGAGCCCGGCCCCCGCCCGCCCGCCCTCCAACCGTGAAGGGAGGACCACCCTCTTTTCCATCTTGCTTGCGTGGCTGCTTTTGAGTTCTCCGTTTTTGTGGCTTCCGCAAAGGCTTGTTCGTTCCGAGGAAGCACCACGGGAAGTCTTCTGCCGCAGGTGTTTGCGTGCATTGTGTGGGCCTGCGTGTGGGTGTTGGTGGACCCAAGTCATTTGCGCTGAACTGGGACCCGTGTGGGGTGGGCAGAGCTGGGGGATTGTCCTGTCGCCTTCCACGGCCTGCAGCGGCCCCCTTGGGAAGCTCCCCTGGCTTTGCCCTCCGAGCCGCCTGGTGGCTGGCTAAGCCACAGCCTGCCCCTTCCTTCCCACCCCTGGCTGCTAAGGCGATCCCTCGGAGGGCCCATCCTGCCGAGACCCGGCCCCCGCCCCAAGCAAGCCATTCCTTGAGGACTAGCTCCTCGTTGACCGGATACTAAACTTTGCTTCCCTGCTGGCTTTCTCCCTAGTTCCCAGCCTGGCCTGCCTGCTCCACCAGAGCTCGCCAAGGACCCATGTGTCTCTGCGGATCAGGGCCTCCCTCCCTCCGTCCGAGAACTGCGGGCTCAGCCCCTCGCCCCAGCTGCCAGCCACCTTGAGCCTCTGCCCGCTGCCGCTGCTCCTGCTCACCCGTCTGTGGAAGGGGACGACGGCTTCGATGCCTTTGCTGCCAGCCGGCTCCAGCCAGCAGCTCCGGGGGAGCCCCCTGAGCCCTCTCCCACCGCGGATTCCCCAGGTCTGCCGGGGGGGGCAGCCGGTCTCCCCCCACAGCAGGAGGGAGAGCCCCCCGGCCTAGTCAGGGTCCCACGGGAGAGTCCTGACTGGCCGCACTTCATCTTTGGGGACAGAGGCCGGGCCTCGAGTGGGTCCGGGGGGGCCCTGCTGGCGAGGGAGACATTCGGGGAGGGAGGGAGCTCTGCCCCCGAAGCGAGCAGCCTCCAGGAGGAGCAGGCCCAGGGGGAAGCCGCCCGTGCCCGGATCGCGGGGCGGCCAGGGTCCTCTGAGCAGATGGCAGCTGTTGCCTCGGCCGTCCCCGAAGAAGCCCTTGGTTGGGCCGTCTCCCCCCTGGCAGACCCCTTCACGGAGGAGCAGGACCGGCCGGCCCCTCGGAGCCAGGAGCAGGCGCTGCCCAGAAGCCAGCTGACTCCTGAAGCCAACAGCAGGGACGCCTCCTGGCTTTGGCGGGACCCGGAGAGGGAAGAGGAGGCGCTGGGCCTGAGGGCTGAGGACGCCGCCCTGACCAGCCGTGGCCCTGCTGAGGAGGAGCGAAGGATGCCAGTCCAGACCAAGGTGCCGGGGGGGGCAGAGCCCCCTCCCCCAGAGCTTCCGAGGAGGGTCTCCCCTCTCGGGCTCACAGAGGAAGCAAGCGGGGCCGGTTGGGGCACACCAGAGGGCGCACGGCCGGGGGGCCCAGGCGTGGAAGCTCATCAGCACCTCCCTCCTGTGGGGGCAGCTGGTCCTCCTCCAGCAACCACTGCCTCCCTGGCGCCAGCGGCGATAATTGGAGCAGGCATCCGTGGTGCCGCCGAGGGCCGAGGGCCAGCTGCTGCGGGTGACGAGGCTCTGGAAGATAACGAGCTGGCAAGCCAGGAGGCTTCTTCTGGGGATACCCTGCTGGCAGTAAACGAGGGGGCTGGTGGGGCCGAGCACTTTACAACCTGCCCGTCCCAACCCTCTGTGGGCGGATTAGGCCTCTCAGACGCCACAGAGAGTCCCAGGCAGGGCGGGCCCCAGGAGCCCGGCTCTGGCCCTCGGGGGCTCGAGTGTGCTTGGCCGCCAGGGCTCCCTGGCTCGGCCTCGTTGCGGAGCTCGGAGAGACTCCCCCGGGGGGCCCTGGAGCCCAGCACCTCCCTGCTGTTCTGGTCCACCTTGGAAGAGCAGCGGGGGCTGCCTGGAGGGAGCGCCAGCTTGGAAGAGCCCGAAGAGCAGCCGTCCGGCCCGGAGCAGGACGATGTGGCCGCCGGGCCTGCCCCCTGTCTGCCGCCCCTGGTGGAGCAGTCGGAGCACCGGGACAGTTCGGGGCATGAGCTGGAGCTCTCGCCCGGGGGGCCCAGCGACCCAGCGATGGACTTCAAGAAGGCTTCTTTCTGGCAGGCAGGCAGGGGGGAGCCGGGCAGCGAGCACAATGACCTTGTGCCGACCCCAGGCAACCCCTTTGCCCCTTGGGCCGCCCCCTCTCTGCAGAACAACCCCTTTGTGGACGTGCCGGCAGATATGCTCTGGGCCCAGGCCGCCATCCTTCAGGTCTCCCCCATCATCGACGCCCAGGGCCTTGCCCCTCCCGGGCAGCTCCATTCTCACCGCTTCTCTCTGGAGCCCCCGGTGGCCCCCTCCTGGCCTGGCCCCCAGCCCCTGGCCTTCTCCACCCCTTCCGTCCAGGCTGCCCCGAGCCCCGCAGACCTCGACCCCCCTTCTCCCCTGGGGCATCCGGCTGCCGAGGGGGGGGCTGCAGTGGATGGCCTGGCCGCGGCCCCCCCCTTCCCTGTGCTCTCGCCACCAGGCACGGACGCCTTTGCCCCTTCGGTCCTGCCTACGGAGATGCCGCTGGCTGAAGACGCCCCCCTCCAGCAGACGGCCAGGTGAGCAGGAGGGAGGAAGGGCTGAAGACTCATCGCGTGCGCGTGGGGGTGTCTGTCGGTGCGCTCGTCCGCAGGCGTGGGCCATTGCTCAGTTGCAGGGCGTCCTTGCCTCCCACCCCTCTGCTTGGGGGTCCAAACCCCCGCCTGCTGATTGCCTCTGGCTGTTCTCTCCGGTGTATTTCCAGCCTCCCCACTCCCCGCCACCAGTTTTAGCTTCAGCTGGCCTGATGGCTGGGCGGAGGCTCCTTCCTTCCCAGCTGAGCCGAGGCAGAGTTTTCCTCCCTGGCGGGTGAAGGGGCTGAGGGGCAGGTGCCAAGGGCCAGTCTCCCCTCCAATGGCAAGTGCCACCTTGTCCCCAGCAGATGGGCCTTCCTTGGGGGTGGGGGCGTGGAAGAGGTGGGAAGTCTTGGGGGGGCCGCCTCTAACAAAGGATTGTGGGAGGGGAGCATTGCCTTCCGGGGATGGTGCCACAGGGCCCAAGGGCCAGGGCAGCCGTGGGCCTCGAGAGGAGGCTTTGAGGTGGGAGCCTGGCAGAATGGGCCTTTCCTGACCTGGAGGCCCATGGTGCTCTGAATTCTGTGCAGCTGGGGATCCTGGGAAGGGTAGTTTCAGGGCATCTGGAGGACGCCTGGGTGCAGCCTTGTTAAAAGCAGATCTGTCCACCGGAGCAGTTCTGGTGGCTTAAGGGCTCCTGAGTAGGTGCAGAGTGCCACCCCTCGGGCACGGTCTGCACCCTGCAAGTGCTACAGAGCCAAGGAAAGGGGTGCGCTGGGCTCTGCCCTCGGATCCAAGGGAGGAGGAGAGCATTCGGGGGCACTGCAGGGCCGGGTCGGGGCTGCCTCTGAGGGAAGGGTTGGAATTGAACCCAGCAGGTCAGCTGGCGTGCTGGCGGGGGGCGTTCCTGAGCCCAGGGCACACCTGCCACGCAGCAGCGGGCAAGCCTCTTCACATGCACGGCCTGGGAAGGGAGGGGCAGGATTTGAGCCGCCCCCCTCCTCCAGGGGGGTGGTTGCTGGCAGTCCACCTTAATTCTCCCAGATTTAACAACCTGCCTGTCCTCTCGTGTGAGTCAGTTCAACCAAATGCTGAATGTCCCCTTTAATCTGTTTCTGTGCTCAGAAAGCGGCTCTGGGTGGCTGGCAAGGGTTAAGATCATCCAACGGAGGAAAAATAATAAGACGAAATGACGCGTGCTGTGCTGGGGCCACACCCAGGGCTCCCCTCACTTCTCCCGGCTCTTCTTAGCAGAAACGGCCCCTTGGAAGTCAAGGCGAGAGCGCTGGCCGACTGGTGGTCGGAGGAGCTCCACCGCGAAGAGGGAAGGGCTCCCGTCTAGCTGGCCGGGCTGGCACAGGCAGAGGAGTCCTCCTCTTCCTCCTCCTCCTCCTCCCAGCCTCTGACCCCTTCCCTTCCCAGAGGCAGGATTCAGCCCCTGGCGCCTGGATGGCCCCCTTTCCTCAACTTCTCCCCGCACAGTTCCCCTGGAAATTCTCCTCCCGTTAATTCATTGCTAAGGGATTCACGTTTCTGCGCCCCCTTAAAACCAAGTTTCGCCGGATGGTTACTGCCGAAGAAGCCTTCGGAAAGATTCCAGATGGTAACTGCGCCAACAGCAGAAAAATGCCGAGGGCCGAGAATAAAAGCCAAGCCACCTTACGGCAAAAGTGCTGAAAGGGCTGGGCCAGGATTGGGAGGGGCGCTTGAGGCCCCCCCACTGGCCTGGGAGGGAGCGACGGCTGTCCAGCCCCTGCTTGGATGCTCCTGTGAAAAGGAGCCCGGCTCCTCTCTGGGTCACCGGCCCTGCTCCTGAAGCTCTTCCCACGGGAAGCGCCTTCTGGCGTTAACTCCGGCTCCATCTGCCTGTGATTTAAATCCATGTCTCCGTGTCCTGCCCTTTGGGCAGTAGAAGACAGGTCTTGACCCCCCGGGTGACTCCTTTTCGGGTGCTTGAAGAAGGCTATCGCAGCCTCTCCCACCCCCAGGCATTTTTCTTCAGGTCAGACGTTCCCAACTTTTCAGATGTTTTTCCTGGGCCTTTGTTTCGGTTCCTCCCAGCGCCCTTGTTGCCGTTCACTGAGCCTGTTGCTCTTTCATTGAGTGTTGAATCCCTCTTGATGTGCGGGGGCTGGAATTGGACGCCATGCCTAAGGGGTGCCTGACCAGTGCAGAGAGAAAGTGGAGTGATTGCTTCCTTTGATCTGGAAACGATACTTCGGCTGATTGCATTTGCCTTTCTTGCTGCCGCATGACGCTGCTGATGGTTCGGTTCGCTGTCACCTTCGGTTCCAAACGTGCCTGGTTTTCTGTCAGCCAACCTTGGTCCCAGGAAGGACTGCTTTCTGAGGACATGGTGGGATTCATCAAAGGGAGTTGTACTTTGAGGAAACCAAGATTGCCTGCACTCACAGCAGGGTTTGTGAGTTCTTGGACCCACCTAGACGTTCAGCTGTCTCGGATGTAACGAGCCAGAAAGGGCAGCTAGACTTGGGCAGACGTTGGCATCCTAAGCAACGGGCTCTTGTCTTGGCCTTGGGGCTTCTGGGTTAGGTCTGGTGTTGGCATTGGTGATCTCGTGGAGGGCAGCGTTTGGTAGGAGTCTCCTTCCTCTGGAAACGGTGGTCTGAATGCGTGTCGTACAGTCCCCCACTGGCCTCCACGCTGCTCCTTCCCAGGGTGACAACTCCAGATCAGTTGTGCCTCAGCTCCTAGAACGCCTGGCCAGCTGCAGTCCCAGTCCGGCAGACGGAGGGCACTCAGTGGGCGAGGTTGCTCTTCCCTGATGCCCAGCAGAGACAGCACTGGGGCTGCAGAGGTGGCAGACACGGATGGCAAAAACCAGAATCTGCAGAAGTGGATCAGAGTCTGGCTCGGGTTTACTTTGGTTCCCGCTCACGCTCTTTGTAGCTTCATACGTCCTCTGCTCTCCAGCTGCCGTTCTCAGAACGTGCGGTAATAAACACAAACACGCGTGCCCAGAAGTCCCGGAGCAGCTAAGCATCTAAACGTCTATGAAATGAGCCAGCGAACGACGCTGAGAAGAAAACGAGGACATCCCATGGAAGCTGGAGTAGGGGAGAGTCCCCAGGTGAGGATGGGGGTCGTGGCCAAAAAGCCCATCGTGTCTCACCTTCATTCAGGGGAGGGCAGCTGGACGAAGCCTCTGCAGCCCAGCCGAATATCCCTCCCGACAGACCAGCGCCTCTGGCAGAGCAGGTGGCTTGAGGGCGACTCTTGTTGGCACAGCTCTTCCAAGCTGGCACGGCCTGTTCTGCATATCACTGCCAAGCTGGGGCATTCTTGAGGGCCCGATTCTCGCGTGGAGCTACCAAATGTGGGCTGCAAAGATCCGGATGGCCACCCAAGGGCGGCAGAGAGCTGGCTTTAGGCATCTCTTTGCTGCCCTCCAGCGACCACCTAGATATTTGCAGCTGTGATTTTGCTCTCTCCCCTTTAAAAAGAAAAAATCCTCTTAATATAAACAGAAAGAAGAAAAACAATCACCAGATACAAAAACTGAAAAGAAATGTAAAACAACAAAAATGAATTTAAAAAAAGACACATTAAAATAAATGTAAAATAAAAAGCCCAGGTCTATAGAAGGTCGGTTCCCATGCAAGAAATGAACAAATTGCTTCCAGCCAGGGTTTTAAATCAAGTGTAACAGAATGTTTTCATAAAAATAAAACTATTTTTAGCCTCAGTCCTGGCATAGTAAACCCAAAGTTCTTCATATTTTGACAGGTTCCAGATTTTGAGAATATCATTTAACATATTCAGTTCTTTCACCCTTAATTCTTTGAGTGTCAAACCAAAACCTAAGCCTCATTCATTCATTCATTCATTCATTCGAGTCAGCGTAGCTTCTAAAATATTATATTTCCAACATGTAAAGGGTTACATACTATCCTTCCTACATATCCACTGGAATGTTCAATAAACATGAAAAATAAAAGCATTTAGTTCTATTAATTGCATCGTAATTAGTATCTTCAACATTTTAAAATTTCTTTCCCTGTTTCATATTAATGCAGATTTGCCATGTGTAACTGAATACTACTTTTCAGTTTTACTTAAAAATTAACTGGAGATTTGCGAACCTCCAAAACCCTTTTTCAGCAATATCGATATTTTAAGAGTTCCAAATGCTGATTTCAGCCCAAGCTGTAAAGTCAAAAGATGTTTCAGTTGAATATCTAGAGTATGTTCTAACTATAATTTGTGAACAGTTTTCAAAACATTCTTGGATTTGTGCCCTAACAAATGTGTTAATCCTTTAAGATGACCCAAGGCTGTCTTGAGTTTTCTTGCAACAAATTTAGCACAGCTGTCTGGAAGAGAGCTAAAATTACTCCTCTATTTAGCGTTACCTTGACTTTGGCAGAGAGGTTGCCATAGCTGCCAGCAGGTGGTGCTAGTGCTGCACAGAAATCCTTAAGCCTGCGGTGCATTCGGCTGGGGTGCAGGGTGGGACCCCTAATCTGCAGGCTGGCTGAAGGTTTATGCTATGCTTAGGCACAGTGGGACCCACGGCAGGCTTGCATGGCCTCCCTGTTTGATGAATCCAAACTCCCTCACTCTTAAACGGAGGCTCCCTTATGTGGACGCAGCTGCCCCACCTGGGTTCTCCCAAGGACCTCTGCTGGGGCTGGGGCTGGGGCTGGGGCTGGCGTTGGCGTTGCCAGGGCCAGCCCAAGAGCCACAGTGAAACTGCCCAGTCCAGCACAGTTCCTTTATTTGCGTGCATCGCATAGACCGAATCTTGAGATTCCAGGGAGGGGCTGTCCTGAGCCTCTTCTGCTTCCCATGCCCCCCACGCGGACTGGGTTGCCTCTTGCCTCCTCCCCCCTCCTGGAATACGCCCCCCCTCCTGATAGCCTTGATCTCTCTCAGATGTGGGGACAAGGGAGAACGCTCGGGCCCGGTGCACCTGTGCGGGGAGGTGGGTTGGCCATGCATTCCCAGGAGATTGGGAGGGGCAAACGGGCCAAGAGTGGTGGGCCCTGCAGAGGAAGAGACCTGGGATTCACCCTGCTCTCCAAGCAGAGGGGGCGTATTTAACAGGCAATGCTTCTAGGAGGGGGCTAGAACTTGTGTGGAATGCCTTTCGTTTTGTTTTAAAGATGCGCACCCTTCAAAACCGGCCGTTCAGTCTTGCCCGCCCAACTGCACCTACGGTGCTCCGGCAGGGGTCTTCCCCTCGGCCCAGCTTTGAAAAAGGTGGAGTCGGCCTCCCCCTTGGCGCGTCAGGCTGTGCTTCTGCCCCCTCCCGCCCACGGCTTGCCTTGGCCACCCATGCGTCCCGTGGGCTCTGGGAGGCCGGGATTACCCCAGAACAGGCCCTCCCAAGACCAGTGCCTGGCCCTGAAATCTGCTGGGGGGGCTCACCGTGTCCCCGGGGGCCGAGCTGCAGTGCCAACGCGTTGCTCCTTCCTGGCTGCCCTCCAAGCAGAAGTCCCTCCAGTGCTCCCGCGGGAGTGGCTGAGGCCAGCCTTCCTCATCAGGCAGCCGCCCTGCAGTATTCGACTTGACCGGGGGGCCGCGCTGTGTTGGGGGGGTGCAGCGCGCCCGTCAGCTGCAGGAGAGACGAATCTGTGAAACATGGCCAGCTTGCAGGCTCTGAGGCTTGAGGGCAGGGCGGGTCTGGGCGCTTGCCTTGAGGAGGCCCCAGTGAGATGCAAAATGGGCCGGGGCAGAATGTAATTGCGAGGATGGTTGTGATCGTGTCTCTGGTGACTTCGCAGAGAATCGGAGACGTCTTGAGTAGGAAGTCACTTGGGGCCCTCCTGCCGCACTCGTGCGAGGAAACGGTGCGACTGAGTGGAGTCGCCGTGGTCCGCTTCCTGCTGGTGCCGGGGCCACCAGCACACATCGGCCCCTCTCCTGGGTGGGACGGACCGAGCAGAGTTTAAGGGGTCCGTTTGCCAGCTTTGGGCGTCTTTTTTTTACATAATTTGTGCTAAGGATTTTAATTACAACAGTAAAATCTAATACAAACTGAAGAAAAGAATAGAAGAAAGGGAAAGGTGTAAAGGAAGAAAAAAGGACACAGAAAATAGAAAAGAATATAGTGAAGAGAGAAAAAAGTATATAAAGAAGTGACTTCCAATCTTCATCACAAGTATAAATATTTTTGTAACCCTTCACTCCCTCTAAGGTTACAACCTATGATCTCTTCATCCCATATCCCATCTTTTAGCTATGGACAAATCCATAAAGCATCACCTTTTCAGTTCTACTGTCAGCAGAAAGTCCATTAAGGGTTACCAGAAATAACATATCTTATTTTAACCTTGATCAAATAAACCAACTTTATATTCCTTCATTTTACTTTTAACAGTCTTAATCTTCCTTCCTTTTTAATCTTTAGTTCATTCAAATAATGTCGTAGAATTTGGTTTCTTTTCATTTCTTCTTTGTACCTTCTTACAAAGTTCTTCAAAGCTTTAACAAGTTTTTTTTGTAAATCCAGTATAAAAGAATTATGCAGGTAACTCTCTTGGTTTATTATTTGTATTTCCCTTTTGATTTTTAAAACAGCTGGTTTCTTTTGTATGTCCAGTGCAACATCCCTTTCCATGTCATTCTCATAACCTGTCATTTGTAAATCCATTTTCTTTTTTCAATAGTAATTTTATTAAAAATTACAATTGCAATAATAAAAACTAATATAAACTAAAAAAATTAAAAAAAATAGAAGGTGCAGAAAGGAAAAAGAAAAAATAGAAAAGAAAAACAAGAATATAGTAAAGGAAAAAAAACATAAATGACTTTCCCGTTCATCACAAGTATAAACAATTTTAGTAATTTATCACCTCCTCTTGAAATACAACGAATGATCTCTTCTTGCCATATTCCCATCTCTTATCTATAAACTAATCCTTAAACCCTCATTGTTTCAGTCCTGGTGTCAGCAAAAGTCCATTAAGGGTTACCAGAGATAACAACGTACCTATTTTAACCTTGATGAAATAAACCAACTTTATATTCCTCCTTTTTACTTCTAACAATCTTGAGCTTTAGTCCTTTTGAATAATGTCCTAGAACTTGATTTCTTTTAATTTTTTTCTTTGTCCCTTTTCACAAAATTTTTCAGAACTTTAACAAGCCTCTTTTGTAAATCCAATATAGGAAAATTATCCAGGTTACTCCCTTGGTTTGTTATTTGTATATCCCTTTTAATTATTAAGACATCAGCCGGTTTCTTTTATATGTCCAGTGTAGCATCTTTTTCCATGTCATTCTTGTAGACTGTCATTTTTAAATCCACTTTCAGATCGGTCTCAATCATGTCAGGTAAAACTTGTTCTTCTTCCATAACATCTTTTAAACATTATCTATAGAGGAAGACACTCTTAAAATTAATTTCTGGGTCTGTTGCTCAAAAATATCCTTCAATATGTCCAATGTTAAAATTTTTCCTTCATTGTGTATTTGTAAGTTGAATTTAGGTGTTCTTCTTTAATTGTAATCTTTAGTTCCTTCTAGATCCCTCTAGTGTCCAATTTTTAAAGTCCTATTTTTTTTTAAAGAATTCAAAACAAATGCATTTTCCCACAGGAAGAATTCTTATAATTAATTCTGAAATCTTATTTCAAATTTATTTGGACCCTTAATCCATTTGTAAGTTTCTAAAATCAAAGTTTTAATCACCCCTTTGCTGTTTATTCCAAAAAAAAAATTTTTTTTTAACTTGTAGTTAAAACATTTTTTTGCTAAGGATTGCAGGAAATTCACCCAGTGTTTTCAGACTTGTTGATCCAAATGTTCCTAATAGTTGAAAAGCAGTTAGCAAGCAATTTCCAAAAGTGATTAGAAAAGAAAGTATGCAAACCCAGTGTCCTTTCAAAGGTGCCAACCACAGTTGCGAGCTTGATGGCTGTTACCTTGTTCTCCAGAGCTCTAAACCTGCCAGCGATCGCTGTCTTGAGGATCAACTGTCTGGGGCACTTGTGGCCAATCTCAAGTCCTCTCCTTATCTGGAAAGGAATTACAAAGAGCCGGTTTACTCCCCGGCTCTTCATTTCGCCATGGTCATCAGCTCTGCTTTTTGTAGAGCGTCTGCAGTCTGCCATTTGTTCCTCGGAAGTCCATTTGTAGATCCCTTTTCGATGCCATCTTTGTCTTATCAAATAGAACTTGTTCCTCAGCTGCCATTTCTTCTAAAACCTTGTTTGGACACAGTCTATCCACAGAAGCAAACATCGTTATTGCCATTATTGATACTAACTTCTGATTCCATTTTTCAAAAGTGTCCTTCAATATTTTCAGTGTTAAAGTATTCTGTGTCATTTTAAACATCCAGTTAGTGGTTAATCATGCTTGTGTATTTTTCTCCTTTCACTAAATTCTTTAGTTCCCTCTAGTGTCCAATTTTTAAAATTACTTATCTTTATTTTGCCTTACAAAAGTCCAAACAAATCTATTTCCTATGGGAAGGATTCTTTATAATTAATTCCAAAATCTTACTCCAAATTTATCTAGACCCTTAATCTGTTTATAACTTTCTAGGATCAAAGCCTTATTTAGCTTTTTGCTATTTATTTCAAACTTTTTAAATTCTTAAACTTATAATTAAAATTTTCTTTCATGAAGGATTAAAGGAACGCTCACCTGGCATTTTCAGACTTGTCGATCCAAAGGTCTCTAATAGCTGAAAAGTAGTTAACAAGCAATTTCCGAAAGTGATTAGAAAAGGAAGTACGCGAACCCAGTGTCTTTTCAAAGGCTCCGACTACGGTTGTGAGCAAGATGGCTGTTCCCTCGTCTCCCAGTGCTCAAAACCCACCAGAGACTGCTCTCCTGCGGTCTCCTTGCGAAGAGCAGCTGTTCGGAGCGCACATGGGCAATCTCCCGTCCTCCTCGTCCGGAGAGAATCCAAAGAGCCGGTGTACTCGGATACCTGGAATGAAGGTCTGCTGGCTTGCAGATAGGGCTCAGCTTGCGGTTACATCTGGGAGATGCCTCTTGAAGAGGATGGCGGTCTTGTGGAGGGGCTGGAGTCTTGAGTGGGGGCTAGATTTACTTGGAATAAGTTGGCTTGCCCTCTCTTTTATCCTTTAAAGTTGGCGTGGTGGTGGTGTTTCCATAACTTCATGATTGGCTTCCATGCTTGGGGGACAAAGCATCTGGAGAGGATTCTTTGACCACCAGGAGGAAGTCCAGAAGAATCGAGCCTTGTGTGAAGGCAGCTGAGGTGGTTCCCATATTGACTGGACCCCCTTCTTCAGACTGGCTGCAAGCCAAGCCGAAGAGGGAGGTTGGGGGAGAAAGGAGGTTTCTCTTCACTCCCCCGTTTGCTCGCTTGGTGCCTTGTACAGCTTCTGGGTCCTCACGGAGGGTTTCTCTGCAGCTTGGGGCAGAATGGCGGTTTCTTTCTCCAGTCCTCCGTGGGGGGGGGGCTAATGATGTTGCTGGTTTCTTGCAGTCCGCACCCAGTCAAGCCCATGAGAAGCACGCCAGGCCCAGAGTCCCCATGCAAGGAGAAGCCCCACCAGGCTGCCAGCCAGAACCCCATCCAGACTGCTGGCCAGGAGCAGCTCACGCCAAACCCCGCCAGCAACGGGAGCTCCACAGCCTCGGTGATGCAGCTGGGGGAGACGGAGCCCAAACAGGTGAGGCGGTCTGGTGGGCTGAAGCGCCGAGGACAGGCGTGCTCCAGAGGGATTCGCATCTCAAGGCATTTGGCCCACAGCCACATCTGCCCTGCTGAACCGTCGGAGCATCCTTTGTCCCTTTCTCCCCATCCGGTTCCCTGCCCGGACTCATCTGTGAGGTGCAGTTTCTCTTTGCCCTGCCAGCTGTTCGGACTCTGGGTGCCTGGTTTTCCCGCCCTGTGTTGTGGCAGGGAAGCCTGGCCCCATCTCAGGTGGCCCCCAAGCCTTAGGAGCTTCTGTGCCACCCCCGCTCACCTCCTTTTGCACCTGTCACGGGCCCCGCAGGTTTCCCAGGCAGCTCCTTCACGGGGGCATCTCTGCCCTGCCTGTAAGCTGTGGGCAAAGCATCACGGCTTTTGGCTCTGGTTGCCCACGCAGAGGCTGTGCAGGGACGTGGCGGAGCCTCTTCAAGGCCGCTGGGCCAGGAGGCTCGAGGGGCACGTTGTGCTGGAGGGGAGGGCTGGGCTGCCTGTGCCTGCCCAGCGGCCTTCTGGGGGGTGGGAATTCTGGGGGACCGAGACAAAGCCCACACTTGGGAGGAAAGGGACCCCCGCTTGGGTGAAGGGGGCTCGCCCTCTGTAGCCCGGCAGCCCCCCAACTCCTGTCCCCTCCGTGTCTCCCTAGACCCTGCCAGCCAAGTACCACCACCTGACGCGCGAGGAGCTGGTCCAGCTGCTGCTGCGACGGGAGGCTGAGCTGGGCAAGAAGGAGGAGCAGGTGCGGGAACTGGAGAACTACATCGACCGACTGCTGGTGCGCATCATGGAGCAGTCGCCCATCCTGCTGCAGATCCCTCTCGGGGAGGAGGCCGAGGCCACCCAATAGCTCCCCACACAAGAAGCCCCTCGCCCCTGCCTTTCCTGCCTGGGTCAGTCCTGCCGAATGCCCCCTTCCCTTGGCCACAGCCAGCGCCCCCACCCCCGGGATGCCCCGTTTCCTCAGGCCCTCCAGCATGGGATGCTCTGGACCTCCAAGCGACGTGTGAGTTGGTGGTGCGTTAGGGCTGTTCTTGGCACAGTGGGGCGTGCCCCCAGGCTAAGGGGCAGCCCTGCAGACATCTGGGCCTGTCCCTTCGTGAACTCCCAGCCGGCTGCCTAGGTCACACTGCAGTTACACAGTCCTTGACGTCCTCTTATGCCCCCTCCCACCAGGGCTGCAGTGGGAGATTTGCTGGAGGGGGGCTGTGGGAGGGAAAGGCCCAGGAGGCTGAGCAGGCAGAGCTCCCTTTTGTCCCAGGACACACTCTTTGCCATGTTCCATGAGGACTAGCACCTCCCTGCAGTTTGATAGGTGTTCAAGGCTATGCCAGCACACAGCACCTTGGAGCCAGCCTGCTCTTTGTCGTGCCATCTCTTGGGGCCTGGGGCACAACTGCCTTGCCCCAGAGAGGTGCCGAGGTGCATGCCAGAATCACCCACGGTCCCTTTTCTCCATCCTTTACTTGGCCTGGAGTGCCACACTAACGGTGGAGGGAGTGCCTCCGCCTGAAGCGGTAATAAGGAAAAACGTGCCTTTTTGATCAAAGGAGGGCAGCCTCCGCCCCTGAATCTGGCCTGCATGCAAGAATAGGTCCTCTCCTTGCTTACGGTGTCCCCAGGAATCTCGCTAGCAGGGAGAGGCTGGCTTTTAAGGCACATACGCGCCACAATGCTCAAAGGTTGCTGCCCTGCAGGGCAGGAATGCCCTAGCTCCTGAGGAGGGGGTGGCTGTTTGGGGATTGACCCCTGGTCCCTTTAGCCACCTGGAGGTTTCATGTGGTGGGTGGATGCCCGCTGGCTGAACCCTTCTGGAAATCCTGCGTGAGACAGGCATAGCTCCCTTGCAAAGATGTTTGGGGAGGAGGAAGAATGCTGCTGCCGAAAGCAGGTGGCCTTAGCAAAGCTGGAGGGTGCAGTTCAGATTCCCCCTTTGCACAGGAAGGGAACACGCTGCGTTCTCATGCAGCTGTCTTTCCCCCCCAGTTGGCAACCCCAGTGCCCCTACCCTGCCTCTTCTCAGACGGTGCCGCCTAGATTCTTGTTCGTCCTGTTTCTGCCGAGCGTTTCTACTGTTTGTCCCATCAGCACCGAAGGTCTGGTGCTGCAGAATCGGGGGGGCTGTGGGGCGGGGGGGATCTGTGTCTGTCATCCTTGGGCTTGCAGCGGGTGACCTCTGACTGCCACCTAAAGTTGCTGCCCTCTCCTTAGTCGCCCAGATTTTCACCAGCCGCCGGACAGTGTTTTGGAGACTCTTTGGCGAATGTTGCCTTGCGAATGTTGTTAGAGAGGCTCCCACAATGGTCCCTGACGAAAAGGGTGGGAGCACTCCCGGTTTTCCTTTGGGGGCACATCTGGCAGCCCTGCGGGCACCGTCTTTTCGTTGCAGGCTCTGCCTTGTCCTGTGCGTGGCCTCTGGAAGGAAGGGATGGTCTCTTGTGTTAAATGCTGTTGTTTAAAGAAAGATTCACTCTTTTCTGTTTTAAGCACTTTAAAGACAAAATAAAAACGGTTGAATTGTTGCTTAGACATTTCTCCTTTGTATTTCTCAGTGCTCACTTTCACACGCGCCCTGGCTGCTAACTGCAGTCCCGGTTCCAGGATCCCCAGATCCCCAGTCTAGGCCTGGGGAGGTGCCCAACCCAGGGGTCTTTCTGGTGGGAATGCACTTTGGGTGAGCAGGAGGGGGCGGAGGTCCAGAGCAGAGGCTTCCCCCTGCACCTGTGGAAGGGGGGGGAGCTGCGCTGTGCCGCAGGGCTGGGGGCTGGCTGGGCACCCTGCCCGGGACACTAAACTTCCCCTTGGGCACCCCAATCTTGGGGGCCCCGGGGCTGGCAGTGCAGGCTGGTTTGCCCTCGCAGCTTCTCTGCTCTGCCCGGTGTCCTTTTTCTTAAACTGGCTGCGTGGGGCGGGGGGGCACTGCCTTCTGTGCCACCTCATGGCAGGACTGCCCAGCACCTGCAGAAGAGGTGGGCTGGGCTGGGCTGGCCAGGGCAGGGCAGGGCAGGGCAGGCCTGCCCCGCCATGTCTCCTAGCTGCCCCCAGGGGTTCTCAGGTGGGACCGGGCTTCCCTTCGGGGGTCCGGCGCCCTCAAAAGCCCTCTCTCAAGGTGCAGAGGCTTGCCGGGCTTCTTGAGGACTAGCGCCTTCTCTCGGTGGGTGCCTCCAAGCCATGCCAGACTTCAGCTCCCAAGATCTCCCGCTGGCTGGTCTATTCGAAGGGATCTCAGCGCCCGCGGGGACCGCCTTGGGGAAGGCTGCGGACGGCCGCCGCCGCCACGGCTCCGGCGGAGAACTACGCTTCCCAAGTCGCCCCTCGCGCGCAGAAGGCGGAGCCACGCCCGTCCAGCTGCCGTCCTTGCGGCGCCAGAGGAAACTACGCGCCCCAGCAGGCTCTGCGGGAGCTGCGGTGCGCCTCAGCCAATCGGGGGCCGGCGGCGCTGCCAGGGGGCGGGGCGAGGCTGCGAGGAACACTTCGCACGCTGGAAGTGGCGCCGTGAGGGGATGGCGGAGAGCGCGGGATACCCGGCCTTCCAACTGGGCAAGCCGCGCTTCGAGCAGGTGGGCTGCGCGGCTGCGTGCGCTGGCATCGAAGGGGGGGCGCCGTGCTGGGCGAGCACTTCGCCGCCCCTCGCCCGGGGGCCCCACCGCCGAGGAGAGCGCCTCCCGCGGCGAGCCCGCCCCCCGCCGCGAGGCGGCCCGCTGAATGGGCGCCGCCGCTGTCGCTTGCCTTCTGGAATTCCCGCCCTTTTTTTGGCTGCGAGAAGGGCTTTGGATTGGCGGTTGCTTTCCCCGAGGGGCGGGGCTGCTCGCCGGTGGCGAGTGCGAGTCTCGGTGCGGGAAGGGCGTTGGGGGCGGCCCGGGCGCCGCGGTGGGGCGCTGCAGCGCCTTCTCGGCCGGGGGCCCGTCTTTTGGAGGCGGTGCCAGGATTGGGGGCACAGACTAAAGGCCGCGCCCCCTCCCGACCCCGCCGGAGGAGAGCGGTGGCGGCGGGAGCCCCCCGGCGCAGGCGGGGGCCGGGCGGCGCTGAGCCCAGGAGGGGGCGCGGGGGGCGCCGGCCCCTTCCGCCCCCGGCCGGCCCGGGGGCTCCGCAGCTCGGGGGTCCCGCGGGAGCCCGCCGGGCGGCTCTGGCTGTGGCTGTGGCTGTGGCTGTGGCTCTGCTCTGCTCTGCTGTCTCGGGGCCCTGAGCGGGCTCCCTCCGGCTCCGGGCAGGGCAGGGCAGGGCAGGGCAGGGAAGCCCCGGGGCTGCCGCAAGAGGAAGGCCGGGGCCCTTCGCGGCTTCCTCTTTGGGTGGCGCTCCGCCGCCCTTGTGCGCCAGGGCCCCTCTCCTCTTCCGGCGACCCTCTGCCAACAGGGGGTGGCCTTTGGCGGCACCGAATCCTTTGGCGGGCTGCCGAAGCGGGGGTTTCAGCCAGAGGCAGCCCCCTCCTTCCTCTGCGGCCTGACAAGGGCCTGCCTGCCTGCCTGCCTGGTTTTCTCCACGCCTGGCAGTGCCAGCACTTCTAGAGCAAAGGGATTTGGGGGTGCCCTGCTGGTGTGTTTTCCACGCTGGCTCGGTGGGGTCTCTGTGCCGCCTTTGATGAAGATCTGTCGTTCTGAAGCGCAGAACGAATCACTTTCTGTTGGTTTCTGATCTGTCTATCGGCCACTGGCATTTGCAGCAGGATCCACTTCGTTTGAAAGAATACCAGTTGCCCTACTTCCTGGTCCACACCAGGAAAACATTTTTACAGCTATATTTGCGATGGGTTGTATTCAAAGTTCAGCTTGCGTATATATCGCTGAACACCCGGACTTTGCTCATAAATGCGAAATTGCCTTCTGGCTTCAACATTCCCACATGATAATGATCAAGGAGAACATCAGGGTGGTTCCTTCTGACCTTGAACCCTCTGAAGGGGCCTGGTGAAATGGGTGTTGCTTCCGCGAGGCTTTTCTGCCCCTTTGCTGGACGGGCTGGTCTCTTTGGAGGGGCTTGTGGAACCCTTCTGGTGCCTTTCTGGGCTGACCCACCTCACCGAGTGAATGAACAGGAAGGGCAAGCAGAATTTGGCAAGGAGGAGATGCTTCCCCCACTTCTTTTCACCATGTTCTTTCTCTCCAGAGGGGCAGCTTTTGGGATCCTGCAGCCCTAGCAAGCAAACAGGGAGGGGTTGCATGGAAATTTGGGGAGGGGAGAGGTGGGGAAGGCTCTGGGCACCCCAGACAGCCAGGGAAGCAGCATCATAACCTGCAAAATGGGTCTTCCTGCCTGAAAAAGGACACCCCGGTGCAAGCGTGAGCTTGTGTCTTTGTTGGAGGAGAAGGGGAAGGGTCTTGAGAAGAGCTGCTCCACTGAGAATTCACTGCGTCACAGGCAGGGAGAATAGAAGGTTGCCAGATTAGCGTTCTAGATTTCAAGAGAACTGATCTCAACAAGCTAAAAGCAAAATTAGGAAGGATTCTGGGGATGAAAATCCTGAGGGGAAAAACAATTGAGGAGAGTTGGGAAACCCTGAAAAATGAGATAATTAAAGCCCAAACACAATTAATTCCGAAGAGAAATGACATGGGAGACACCTAATGAGGCCACCATGGTTGCACCAAGAGCTCTCTGGTAAACTGAGAAAAAGGACAAGTTTAACAAAGAAAGCAGAATATCAGTGTGATCCCAGAAGCACTTACTGTACTCTTCAAGATTGCTGGGGGTACATAGGAAATGCCAGAAGAATGGAGAAGACTTAATGTTCCATTCTTTAAAAAATGGGACCCAGGAAACTATAGACCAATCAGCTTAACATCAGCATCTGTGAAAATCCTATAAAAATCATAAAGCATTGGGTTTACTAGACTTCACTGAGACATTTGAGAAGGTTGACCATAGCCTCCTTGTTAAAACAGAACAGTGCAGGATGGATAGTCCCACCACCAGATGGAGTCACAGTTGGTTGAACACCCATACCCAACACTTGGTCCTTAATGGATCCTTAATGGGGTATCTTACAGTTATGTCTTGGTTTCATTCTTCTTCAACATGTTTGTAAATGACTTAAATGGGATCAAAGTGATGCTCATAAAATTTGCAGATGACTGCAAACTGGTAGGAACTGCTAATACCTCAGAAGACAAAAGTTCAAAGCGATCTTGATAGACGTGAATATTGGCTCCTTTGGAAAAAAATACTATTCAGTGGCAAGAAATATGAGGTTCTGCATTAGGTAGGAAAAGCCAGATGCCTAAGTTCAGGAAAAGTGAAACCTGGCTCAGCTGTTGTACTTGGGTCTGGGTGTCTTGGTAGACCACAGATTAACAGACAGTGTGCCACAGCTGCCAAAAGAGCCAATGTGGTCTTTGGCTCCATCAGCAGAGGTGGAATGTCAAGATCACAGGAGGTCACAGTTCTGCTCTATGCTGCTCTGGTCAGACCACACGTAGAATCCTACATTCAGTTTTGGTCTCCACAATACAAGAAGGACACTGAGGAATTGGAAAGAGTATCAGAGAAGAGCAACAAAGATGGTGCAGGGTTTGGAGACTAAATCATGTGAGGAACAATGAAAAGAACTGGGTATGTTTCGCCTAAAGAGAGAAGTCTGACAGGAGACGTGATGACACTCATAATACTTGAAGGGCTGCCACAGGGAAAGGCTGTGGATTTATTCTCTCTCATGCCCAGGGGTAGGACAAACATCAACAGGAGCTTTACAGAGGGAGATCCAAGCTTGAAATAAAGAGAAATTTCCTGACCATGAGAGCTATTGTGGAACAGCCTGCCTCCTGGAGTCGTGGGTGCTTCATCAAACAGGTTGGACAGCCACTCGTGTGGAATGATCCGAGGAGCCTTGCCCTGGTCAAGGGGTTGAACTAGAAGACTTTGAAGACCCCTTCCAACTCTAGGATTCTATAAAATGCATTGGGGCAGATGAGAGGTTTCTGGACAGGACAGCTGATGTTTTCTAGGAGGGGCAAAGGAGTTAAGAGAGCCTGAGAGTACAGGAACATCCCACCCCCTTCTTTGGCAGAAACAAACATCTAGAGGAATGTGAGCCAAAGAAGCAAGATTGAGAGGCCCTCACTGCAAGTGGAGCTCTAGAACCAGTTCTAGGTGCTCCCTCTTAGAGGTTGATTTACAGTCATCTGAACAGGCCACGTTGTGGGACATCGTAGAAGACGTGGGCCACGAGGACTGAAGAAACTCAAGAGGCACCCTGAGAAAGAAGGGGTACGTTGTGATAGTGGATGATTCCTTGCTAAAGGGACCCGAGGAGGCTGTGTGCAGACCTGGTATGATGTGGGAAATGTGTGGTCTTCCAGGTCCCCATACAGGGAATGTGAAAGAAGTTTCCAAGATTATCTAAACTCACTAACAACTTTCCTCTTGATCCATGTGCAGGCAAATGACCCATCCAGAAGAGATATTGAAAATGTCTCTGCTCCGTGCACAGTGTATGGGAAATAAACATGGAGAAATAGAGATCCTAACTCAAGAAGTCAAAGATAATGGATAGTCATCACTGAAATTTGATTGGCACATAGGCTACAATTAATTCCAGAGGAACAGGCTCAACAGAAAAG
This sequence comes from Liasis olivaceus, assembly GCA_030867105.1. Classification (NCBI taxonomy): domain Eukaryota; kingdom Metazoa; phylum Chordata; class Lepidosauria; order Squamata; family Pythonidae; genus Liasis; species Liasis olivaceus. The sequence continues at coordinate 673,142 of CM061354.1, forward strand.
GTGGGAATGTTGCACATTACATAAAGAAAAAATATATACTTGCCCAGAAATTCAGGAATTGGACCATCGAAATCCTGTTCAAAATATTTGGGTAAGAAAAAAGGAGAGAATAAGTAAAGTGACACCATGGTGGGAATTTATTATAGGTTACCTGGATGGGCAGGGAGAAGGTCTGATACTAATGACCAGTCTCTCAAAGAGGCATGACATAGTGATAATGAGTGGTTTCTATTACCCTGACATCTGCTGGGAAACTAACTCTGCTGAGAGTCAGAAGTCAACAGATTTTTAACCTCTCTTGCTGACAAGGCCGTTTGTTAGGCTGAAGGTGGAAGAAGGAACAAGGGGGCTGCTACCTGGACAGGGAGGAATTGCTTGAAGAAGGGAAGCTGGCCAGGATCTTGGGGCAAAGCGAGTGTGTCGTTCTGGAATCCGTGGTCGGTGGGGAGGAGGAATAGAGGAGAGTCAGTCCTGCACGCTGGCGTTCGGAGGAGCGGATATAGATGAATTTTGAGGGAAGGTCAGCCCCTTCCACGTCCTGAAGAAGTATATCCAGGGAGGATGGGAAACCCAATAAAATGAGATAGTGAAGGTGCGGTTCCTCCAAGAGGGAAAAATGGGAGAAGTCTAGGGAGGTTATAGGGATGCATGCAGAGTGCTCTAAAATGCTGAAGAGTCCAGGACATCTGGAGGGCACCAAGTGAGGGAACCTGCCCGGTTCTCTGATGCTGGGAGTTTGCGTCTGCGTGGAGATCCCAAGGAGCTTTGGCCAAAGAGTGCCTGGGTTAAATGAGCCCAGCTTTCATCTGGCCCCTGGGAGCAGAAGAAAACCTGCGTAGTTTGTTGTTAGTCATTTACTGAGAAATGAGAGACCTTCCTTTGCCAGAAAGGTTTTGGCACAGCCGTGGGAGCCCCACGAACCCCAATCTAGGAAGAGATCCTTGGGTTCTCCAGCTCCCCCAGTGATAATTGAATGGATTGCAGAGCACCATGTGAAGCACTTTTCAGATTAGTTTCAAAGGCACAGTGTATAAATAGCAAGCGCCGTCTTCCTTGAAAGAATTAAGCTGCAATTAGACGGAGCTATTTCCGAAGCAGAAACTCTTGTAGCAGGAGACCGGACTGACTTTTGGTCAGGAAAAATGTTGGTTCAGCAAACAGTTGTGAGCAAGGCATGGGGTGCATTGTTCCAGCCCCAGCCTTAAAGAAACCCCCATCAGCAGGTTCAAAAGCAAGCCTCTGGAATATGAGTCACTTGGGTGAGCTGTGTGTCAAGACCCCTTCCAGGCAAGGCTCAGTCTGGAGAAGTTCATTCCCAGGCAGGCTTTGGGCATTTATCGCCTCTCTTGGGCTCCCTGGCCCCCACCCTCTTGGCCTCTTTTTGGGTTTTGGGCCTGCTCTGCCACGAAGGGGCAGCCACTTCAAACTTTAGGTCTGGGTTGTTTTGCCTTCGGATGAGCTCAAGGTGTCTGAAGACAAAACAAGGTAGATCATTCGGCCCTTTACAGCAATAAAGCTTTGCTGCCCTGCCTCTCTGCCCCCTCCCCCCCACCAAGCTTCCTTGTGCAAGGCACCACCTTCGTGCCCTGCTCTCTGCTTTGCCTCTTTCTTTCAGCTCCCCGCCTCTGGCTGTGTCATCACTCTTCCTCCTCCTGCCCCCCCCCAGTCTCCCAGGTCCCTGTCTGTCCAGGACCCTCCCTTGGTCTCCTCTCTGAAGGCCACATGCCTTCAATGTGGGTCAGTTCTCCAAGCTAAGCTGACCCTTCTTATCTCTCATGGAAGCTCCACTGCTGGAAACATATGCAAGCAGTCCGTGGCTGTCCGACCAGCCACGGAGGTCACGGTGATGGTGGTCTTTGGCTGTTCTGACCCTGAGATTGGGAAGCCGCTAAAGCTCACTGAGATGCAAAGTGGGGGCCTTGACTTCTTCAGGGGGTGAAGCTGGGTGGCTCAGGGGAAGCCTTGACTGAACCCAGGGGGGAAATGCAGCTTCTGGGGCCCAGCCAGGAGCAGGTTCTGGGTGTCCGGTGGCCACGGGTGAGGGAGCGGTCCGAGACTTGGGGTGCGAGCCTGAATGCAGAGGAAGGGCATCTTCCCTGAAGGAAGTCCTCGGAGCAGGTTCTGGGACGGTCTGATGGGCGGTAGGAGTACCACAGGCGAGGAGAGCCGGGCCAGCTGTCTGCTCGGTTAGCTAACGAGAGCGGCTGCTTTGTTTTCTGCTGTGTCTCTGCCCAGAACTAATTTATTTTATGAAAAGATTTGCTTAATTAGTTTTGTTCTTTTGTAAGTGAGCCAAGCCATGTGAGAGGAAGAAGCTGGAGGTGTTCTGAACCAATTATAATTTTTTTTTCAGCGTTTGATTAACAGAGTTTTTCTTTAAACTCTTCAGGCTTGGACAGGGCGTGGGAGGGAATGAATTCCGCTGCTATTGCCTTGTTAAAGACGAGTGTGAATGGCCACAAGGTAATGCTTTGAAGTGCGCACAGGATGGCTTTGGCACCTGCCCGGGTCTGGAGGCGCAAGGATTATCTTCTAGAAGGGGCCTGGCGTGGAGCAGCGCAGGATGGATGTGTCTCAGGGGCGGGGGGCACAGCGTGGAGGGCTGTTGGAAGGCCTTCGTCTGCAGTGCCTCAGAGCAAAACTCCCAGCAGGCCAGGGCTTTGCGACTCACACCGCCCGGCAAGGGGAGGCCTCTTGGGCGAGGGCAGACTGCTGATGCAGGTGACCCCTTTGCGGGAGCCGTCGGGCCAAGGACACTTGAATTTTTCTATGTGCCCCTCAGAAACGGCACAGAGCTGCTGGTTGCCTTCTGGCAAGAGTCATCGTGTGGCCGCGGCTGGTGTGCTCGTGGGTTCAGAGCCCAGGGAGGAACGTTGTCCGTAGCCTGAGCGGCGTTTGTGCTGGCAGAAGCCCCAAGAGGATGCTGGGAGCCCTGCCTGGGGTGGATCTGCACCACCTGAGCGGAGCAGCCTTCTCCAGACGGGTGCTCGAACTCCGCTCTTGGTGGCGCGGTCAGGGGACGGAGGTTCCCGCTTGGGAGGCTGAAGAGGAGGGGGTTGGGGGCTGGGAGCAGCAGCCTTTGGGCCAGGACCACTGGTGCCCTCACCTCCTGCAGCGCCACTGCCTGCTCTGCTGCGGGGCTCTTGGGGGCTCCTTAGAAGGGCCACCCAGCCATTTCTCAGGCTATCTCTGAAAAGGGGGGAAGAGTTGGCACACTGGGTGGCAGGGCAATCTCCTGCTTTCTTTCTGAAGGCACCGGCCTCATCCTCTTTGTGGTGTTCTGCCTGGCGGTGCCTGGGCATCTCAACTGAGGCCACGGCTGTTTGCAAAGGGGGTTGAGGGCCACAGAGGAATATCCCGGCTTTGAGTGGTAGGAACATCTTAAGAGCTGCCTCTGAGCTGAACTTCCCTGCTCAGTGGTACAGTCAAGTACCTTTCCCCTTCTGGAGCAAAAAAGATTCTTGGGAACTGCATCCCCGATGCTAAGGGCCCAGGGGTGGTCGCTCCAGCCATTCCCAGGAGCCCTGGGTCAGCGGTAACATGGCGGTGGGGTGGGGGACGGAGCCATGAGCAGAATGCAACCTGCACCTGCAGCCCCAGCAGCGGAGGGGGTGGGCTGGTAGCCACGGGCCCATTGGCAAGAAGAGTGGCCAGGTGCTGAGCCTCTTCCGGTGGTGGCCACAGCTGCCTTGTGCGTAGAAGCAGCACAAGGGCTGCCAGGTGTCCCTGGCTCCCTCCGTCGGTCGGGGGCTGCTTGGCCAGGGGGAATGGCCTTGCAGGCAGGTGGCACTCCAAGGTCTGATCCTGGTGTTCTTTCTCCCCCACAGGCCTCATTTTATGGGAGATTTAGACACTTCCTGGACATCATTGATCCCCGCACCCTCTTTGTCACAAAGGTAACATCTCTGCAGCCTGATTTGAGTGAGGGTATTTCAATCCTTTATGCTTCCTTGGCTTTTTCCCTGCGAAAAGTCCTCCTCTGATGCTGGATCTAGTTTAATTCTCTGTGAACAGAGTTCGTTGCCTTTTCTGACTTGCTGAGCCGTTCTCTGTGCGTGCCCCTCGCAGATCTAAACCTGGCAAGTGATGCTTTCTCCCTTGGGCTTCTCTTGTCTAGGCTCCTTCACAGCCCCCTTTAACCATTTCTTGCTTTCTAAATCATCCATCATCTGATGGCCCTCTCTGTGGTTCTCTGCCACAAGCGGAGGTTGTACTTGCAAATACTCGATGGCCTGCCCCGTGAGCTGAGCTTTTCCTCCTGCAGGGATGGGTCTGGGCCATCCCTTCACTGCTTTGACTGGGCATGAGAGCTCCAGGCCCCTTCCTTGGGGACCGCTCCTCCTCCTCCTCCTCTCCTCCCAGAGCACCTCCCTTATAAGGTGGGGGGGACTAAGAGACCCCGTGGCTAAGGTTCTTCTGCCCCTGTCCAGCCCCCTCCCTGCCAACCTCCTTCGCGCTTTGCAATGCCCTCGGTTGCAGAGGGGCCCAGCTCCCTGCCTCCAAAGAGCAGGGGGGCCATGCTTACTACACCCTTTCCTAATCAATTATGTGCTGCCCAAAGTCTCTGATGGCATATACATTTAATAAATGATAATAATGATAACAACATTAGTTTTCACATTGCATTAGCCCCCCCTTGTTTCTAAGACATGAGGCTTCTAGTGAAGTAGTAATAACTGGGGGCAAGAGCCGGTGCACTGCGAGGCAGGCAGCAGTAAGAGTCAACGTTGATGAAGACCAGATTCCTCTTTTCAGATCCCTGGACTGGGAGAGCATGGCATTTCCCAAGGGCCAGCTGAAGGGGTCAGCTGCAAGAATGACTTGCACCTTGATGGGCCTCTCTCTGTCTGCCACCTTTGGGTCGGCCTTGGCCCTTGCTCTGGGGGGCAGGGGGGACTCATTCAGAAAGTGCTCTCAGGCTTCGGGGTACCAACGAGGGAACAGGGGCTTCAGGAGAAATCTGGTGGGGGACTTGTTGCCATGTCAACACCAGAGCCAGTGATCCTGCCGGGGACAGCGGCCCTGCACGTCCCCATTCCTCTCAGCTGCCAGGAGTCCTGGACCCTGGGGCATTTCCCTGGAGGAACCTGCTGCAGGCCCAGCAAAGGGAACAACACCTGCCCCATCGAGGAATGACACCAGGACATACGTCATGCAGAACAAAACCAAGATCAGGAAGATCCTTAATGGAGGGAGGAGAGAGCTGGTGGGAAAATTCCTTTTGCATTGCAGGAATTCTGCTGCTTACTATGCAATTAACACTTTAGAATATTAATATTGTTAAATAGTTTTATGCATTTTCACTTTTTTGGCATGAAGTAGATTAGGAACCAAGAAGGATAAAATGTGTGTGTGTGTGATGGGTCCAAAATAATTAGCTATATCAACATTTTGTGGAAGGATTAAAAGTCTCAGGATGTTAATTTACTAATATATGCATAAGTGCAAATTTGGACCTGATTACTAGCCTTTTTTTACGGATGGCAAGCAGTTAATTTCCCACCCAAACCACACTTAATTTTTGTTCTCCCTTATCAGTTAATTCTGTTCAGCTTATTTATCTCCATTAATTTCTCACACATCATAGTCCCTGATGAAAAGTGTGATATACTTGGGGACCAGTCAGAGATCCTATTTTTTTCCCAATGTTTTTTAAGTGTGTGTGTATGTATGCGAGAGGGAGGGAGAAACAGAGAGAGAGGAGACAGAATGGGAGGGCGAAGAAGATAAATACCTGGGGAGGTTTATTAAATAGCTCTTTTGTGTGTGTGCACGTGCAAGAGAGAGCAAGAGTGCTGCTGGATCTGCATCTGATAACTGTACCACTGAATGCAGCATCCTGTTACCACAGAGGTCAACCAGACACCTCTGGGATTAAGCCCCCAGCAGGACCGCCCTCATCCACAGCCCTGGGTTTCGGAGAGAAGAAGCCAACTTCCCTGATTTCTCCAGTCACCCAGTTGCCCGACACATTCAGATGGATCGTTCAGGACTCGGGCCTGTGGAAAACCTGCTTTTTTTTTTTTGCACCTCCTGTGTAAACACATTTAAGTTGTGGTTGTCACTCTTTGGAGCCTCGTATTCACTTATGCAGCTGAATTCAGCCTGAAATATGCCAGAGTTTAATATATCCTTCAAGTAATTAGCTAGCAAAAAATAATTATCACTACCCAGGACTCAAACATCACAAACACCCAGGCAAAGTTTTGTCATGGGCATGAGGGAAGGCTTAGAAAGGCAATTATAATTGCAGAATTTGGGAGGCACTACTTGCTCTAGAGCAGTCTTTTTCAACCTTGGCAGCTTCAAGATGTGTGGACTTCAACTCCCAGAATTCCCCAGCCAGCATACCAGCTGGGGAATTCTGGGAGTTGAGATCCACACATGGTTGCCAAAGTTGAAAAGCCCCGCTCCAGAGAGTACAGAAGGCATAGTTCTCTCCAGCTGTTTGTTGCCTGCTTTGGAAATGGAGATTGTGAGTAGTTGATTTGTTTACAATCCAAGACCAGTCATAAAGTTACTTCAGATACCAAAGACTGCATGTGTACATCTAGAGGGAGGGTTGAAAGACAAGCCTGAAACCATTAATAATGTAAGGAGGGGATGAAATGACTTTGTAAGCCATAGTCCTGATAGAAATTTTGCATCCTTCGTGGAGGCATCTGGAAATTGGTCACCTATAAGGAGATCAGCAACATCATGAGCATAAGAACAGATTAATTTTCTGACAATTGGGCATTTTAGCAGCACACATGATCCAGGTTTACCCTCCATATCAAAGCCTGCACAAATGCAGTTCACGCAAGGAAGGACGGTCTGTCTGTCCATTGACATCCTAATGGTAGCGCATCAGTTTGGGCCAGGGGAAAAAAGTCTCCTTTGTCAAACGTGTACAACATAAAAAAAAAAAGTCGGGATAGTTCAGGTGATGGTAGGACCTGCAGTGGAGTGGACGTGGGAAATTCTGGCTCTATCAATTTAGATGTCCTGGTCCCAGATCTTCTGCTTAAATTCACCTAATTTTTATTAAGACCGAGGGTGGATATTGCAAGAACAGAAAAGCCACAAGATGCCAAATCATGATTAATTTGTCTCCCCGGGGAAGAAACAAACCTGTCTAACAAGGTAGGGTGGACCAAGGAAGTCTCCCAAAGGATTTGCTTTGGCCAGGTGACAAAGTCTCAGACGAGTCCTCAGAGGAAATGCAGTTGAATTCTAGCTGTATGAGAGCACTGAGAGTTGATTAAGGGACTCGTGTTATGGCTTTTATGGATTTTAATTGGATGACTTTGAAGCTTGTGGTATCCTTACAGATGCAAAACTAAGCACCATATAGCATCAGACCAGAACTTTAAATAATTTAATTGCTCAGGCGAAGTTGTTACTATGTTGGCTTGCACGTTTAATAATGCGGGACTACAAGCGAGGGAGCTTAATATAAGAACTCAAATGTTATTCTATTAAGCTCCCTCGCTTGTAGTCCAGCAGGTGGAAGGTTGAAAATGGACACTTAAGTGCTTGACCTGGTCAATACATCTCCCACTATTCCCACTAGCTGGAGCCTTGAAGCACCTTCTTGGGAATACTAAAACCTTAGTTTGAGGACATTTAATTTCAAGGTTTCCATAGGACAATAAAATGGTAAAGCTTTAAGGCAGGTATGCAGACCCACCTGAGTTACAAATAGAAGGGCCACGTCATCAGCATACAGGAGAATAGAGATGGTGCGATGGCAAGAGATAGAGGATGAAATTCTGGCTTAGCAAAATCCTCAAAGGTGTCACAGAAATACAAATTAAGCAGTATGGGGGAAGAATACATCCTAGTTTGATGCCCTTTTGGATGAGGATAGATTCAGTTGAGTAGCTACTGTGTTGTGATAGTCCTGTACTTGAGTGGTAGTGCCAAGCTGCAGTGCTGCTATTGGTTTAAGAAGGTGATGATCGATCGATCGATTGATTGATCGATCGATTGATTGATTGATTGACGGAGCAGCTAGTTTTCTCCAGAATCTGTGGTGCTGGATCAACGGCTGCCTTTAAGTCTATAAAAGCACGTCAGAGGTGCCTTTTGGTGCGCTGGAGCTGTGTTTCTCAACCTTAGCAATTTTACGACGTGAGAACTTCAGCTCCCAGTGTGCTGGCTGGGGAATTCTGGGAGTTGAAGTCCACACTTCTTGGAGTTGCCAAGACTGAAAAATGCTGCTCCAGAGAGTACAAAAGGTATAGCCCTCGCCAGCTGCAGTCGATCCAATAATTTATAATATAGGAATCTAGCATATAGTTTGCTAATTATAGATAAGGGATGAATTGGCGGATAGGTATCAAGATCCCACTTGTCATCCTTTTATGTATAGTGGAAAAGTAATAGAATTACGCCAGTCTCTTGGGAGATACAAATAATTGTTTGGAGCAGTAAAAAGAGGGACGGAAGGAGGCACCCACTAAACAGGATTTGTTTTTAGAAATTTTATAGAGTTAAATCTTTAGTGGTAGTTTAACTATTTTTCCACTGAACTGTTCATTTCTGAATCTCTGAGGGTGAAAGTGGAGGCTGTTCGGAAGGGGATCCGCTATTGACAGGCATGCAGGGGGTCCCCTGGCGTGCCCGAGAGAGAGAGAGAGCCGTGCTTTGCATACCAGGCAGAAAACCTGTCGAGGAAGGACTTTGCTTTATGCCTTCCTCCACTGATAAGAGCTGCTGTCAGGATTAGCCCAGGAAACTCCAGGAGACGGTACAGATTCAATTCAGCAGGGTTTATTGGCTTCAGTCCCGTTACAGAATCTTCTCAGAGTGAAAGCCATTCCCAGAGTCACCCCACAAACATCCTGCATTCCTCAGGGAGGTGCCAGTCTCATCCTCTTATCTCTACCTCTCTGTTCTGGGGATAAGAGAACGCGCTTAACTCTTTCCGCTCTAGCTCTCACAGCTGCAGCTGATAACACTGCAGTTTGGGTGCTGCGAAGACAGGGATTATGGCTTTGTTTATCAAGAACGAGTGCCGGCGAAATCTGAAATCGGCTTGTGGGAGGTGGTGCCCCGGGGCGCTCCGTTGGGAGGAGAGAGGACGGTCTGAATGGTCAGAATGGAAGCCTGAGAGGGGCCAAGCTGGCTTTTGCTCCCCGCTCCTGTTTGGGGCTGCTGCTCCCCAAGAGAAAGAGCCCCCCTTTTGGCAGCCCCTCTCGTGGGAAAACGGGGAGAACGTGCTGCGGTTGCTGCTGCCCTGCACGTGGCTGGCCTGGGGCCCTCCTGCTGGGGCTTGGAGGGGGCTCCTGCGGGCTGATCAGGAGCTAAGCCAGCTGCCTCCTTGCTCCTTTGGCAACCTTCGCCGTGGGGTGTCTCTCTTAGGCCTGGAGGGCTGCGGAAGCTGCTCGACGTGGGCAGGGGGCTTTTGCATGCAGCTGTTCTGGCTCAGCCCTGAAGTCCCCTGCGGGGAGCCCCCAGGAGAGGCAAGAGGCCTCTTGGTCCACGGAGCTGGGCTGCAGTTTGGCCCTGGCGCTTCAGAAGCACTTCTCCGGGGAGGTCCCTGTCAGCCCTCCAAACTTGAACAGCCCCAGAGCTGAGCAGCAGCTGCTACCGGCCCCCTTCCCTTGGCGCCAGCTGAGTGCCAGGTGAGGCAGCCCCTGGGCTTGCGTGAGGCCAGGCTGCCTCTTCAGGGAGGAAAGCGAGGCAGAAGCTCTGGCCCGAGAAGTGCCAAGGCATCCTGGTTGCTCTGGCTGTGGCGCACCCTCTAGCGGGGAGGGAATATGCTGGCATCCCCAGAGAAAACCTGCAGAAATGCTGCTGCAGCTCAGGTGTGTGAAGTCCTGATGTGGCCAGGTGCTTTGGGAGGTGGAAGCACAGAGGTTGCAGCCCACGCACCCCTGCCCCGTGATGGCGCCTCCAGAACTTGCTCTGGTGCGCTTTTAATCCAGCTGAAAGCAATATGCAAGGAGTCGTTCTATTAGCTGTGTTTAATTACTTCCATTTAATTTTAATGAATTCTATATAGCCATTAACTTTAGTTTTCCCTCCATCTCACTTCTTTGAGCAAGTCACGCCTGGTATGTCATGTATGTATGTAGGTATGTATGTATGTATTTATTTGCATGTTTATACAATTCAGAAGCCACCTGTTTCAGCAACTCTTTGCAGCTTACAATTTAAAAAGTAATAGAAGGATTTAAAAAGAGGGGGAAAAATCATGAGCAGGGCGAAGAAAAACATATGAAGCAGGCAAACAAACAAACATCTGCATGGTTTGACCATCACCCTGCTGCACAGCAGGGAACATGGCCAGGTCCTTAACAGCTTCCTGAACATCATCACAGTGGGAGCCACCCGCATCTCTGGGGGAGATCCTTCCGGAGGGCAGGCACTGCAACAGAAAAGGCACGCCTGAAACCTCACTGAATATTGCTGCCAGTCTTGGGCAGGCCTGACGGGGAGCCTCGGCAACCCAGGCTCAGAGCAGCTGAAGGACCAAGGCCATGGGATCACAGGCCGAGAGGCCTTTTAGGGGCCCTGAAGACCATCTGGCCCAACTCCTGGCTCAGTGCAGGCGCCCACCGCTGCCTCGTCCCACCTTCTCTCTAAACAGCTCCAGCGAAGGAGACTCCACCGCCTCCCAGGACAATCTGTTTCGTGACTGTTAGGAAAGTTTTCCTGATGTCCGGCTGAAATCTCACTCCCTGTGATTTAGCCCCCTTGTACCTCGCCAGGTCTTCTGGGACAGCCATTCTGCCTCCCCTTCTCTCCAGCAGCCCTTCGGGTGCTCAGGACGGCTGTCGTGGCTCCCCACCATCTTTTCCAGGTGAAACATCCCCGGGGCCTCCAAGCCATCGTTGCAGGTTATTCTTTCCTTCCCTCGTTATCTCGATTGCTCTCCTTTGGACATACCCCAGTTTGTCAGTTTCCTTCCTAAAATACGGAGGCCAGAACTGGATTCCGTATAGGCACTTTCTGTCCAATGTGGAATGGAGGAACGACGTCTGGATGCAGGAAGTTTTTTGTCCGCTGCCTTTTCCTTCTTATTGGAAATGTTCGCAATTGTGTTTTGTGGTATCTCCTTTCATAGAAACATTCCTTCTAAACTCTTTCTGTTGCGCCCTTATCTTCTTGGGGGCTGACCTCTGGACGTGCTCCGGTTTGTCTGTGTCCTTCCTGAAACGTGACAGCCGGAATTCGATGCCATATTCCAGGAGCATTCTGACCAGTGCGGAAGAGAGAGGAGCAGGGGCTTCTCTGGATCCCGCCGCCTTTCTTCGGTCGATGCAGCCGAGGATTGGCTTGGCTTTTTCTGCAGTGGCATCGTTCACTTGGCTCCTGTCCAGCTTATGCAGAAGCTTTTCACAGTGTGGGAGAAGCTTTCCTGTGCATGGGACGTATAAGGAAAAAGGACAGAGTTTGAATGTGTGCAAATGAACCTTGTAGCTATTCAGGATAGCAGGAATAGATGTGAGCATGTGAGCATTGCTAAATTAATTCCCACCTGCAGCGTGGTAGGAAGCTCTTATGATTCAAGCCGTGATTCATGCCAGTAACGAGACAGGTTGTGGCAGATGGGCAAGCTGGCCTTTTTTGAGCTGGTGGGTTGTTTGCAAGATGGGCTAAAAAACGTCAGGCGTGGTTGAAGGGTTACCGCGTTTTAAGTCCTGTTTAATAAAGGCAGAGGATGACCTACTGCGCTGCATTGCCCATTAATAGTCCCTGTTAAATTCAGCAGGGTTTACTTCTGAGCTAAGAAAGTTGTAGCGCTCCCTTCTTCCCAAGCCAGTGGAGGATCCTGATCTTCTGGATCCAGATAAGAAGAAGCCGGGTTTTGCGAGGGATCTCTCTCTTGATCAGAAGCTGGGTTTCCCCCATGGGATGCTGATCCAAGGGGGCTGTCACTGCCCCACGTTCCCTCCAAGTGAGTATCCATCTTCAGTTATTGGTGACTAAGCGAAGGGAACCCATGAAGCCCAAACGTGGAACTTCTCATAGACCTTCTAGCACGATGAACCCGTGAAGGAGAACGCCAGGGTTTTTTTTCCTAAATTAACGTTTTCCACCCTCAGGGGAAGTGTGGAAATGCTACTAGAGGCTCTCCTTGCAAATGCTCTTGTGGCGCTGAGTGTCATCTAGGACAGAAGCATGGATTATATTTTAAGAAATAGCAGCCCGCTCCTTCCAGCTCAATTCTTTTATTCCTGCCCCGTGTCCCTCTTTTGTGGGGAGCCTCGGACGGAATCCCATCTCAGAAGGCAGGCAAACCGAAAGGTGGAACCCCGGCCCCCCCAAGAAGCCGGAAGGGAAGGGAGTAACGCTTCCTCTCCTGGGTAGCCCCTCGTCCCCCCCCAACTCAGGGTGGGGCTGCGGGGGTGAGGAGGAGGGTAGAAGGTCTCGTGGTGTGGACAGGCTTCTGCGCCTGCGTCATGGACTGCGGTGCGTACGTGGGGAATTGCGTGTTCTCCCCTCCCCCCTCCCCCCATCACCTTGCTCTGGTCTCAGTGTCTGTTAATAGCGCTCCCGGGCAGAGGTCTGGCCTTCTCGGATTATTCTGAAAGAAGCCAGGTGAGTTGTTGACCGCATGGAAGCGATAAGAAAAGCTGTGGAGGTGGGCTTAGATGAATTGGTTGGCTCGTAGACTCGTGGAGTTGGAAGGGTCTCTTGAAGCCAAGTGCGGGGCTTCAGATTAGAGCATCCCTAAGCCTTGAACAGTCCACGGAAGGAGAACCCACCGCCTCTCTGGGCCATGGGCTGCACTCCTTTTTCAGAAACCCTAACCCTGCCGTTCAGTCCGATGTTTGTCTTCCTGAGATAGAAATCGTGATTCCATGTCCCACATTCTGGGAGGAGAGAGAACAGATCCTGGTGGTCTTCCGTGTGACGTGTTTCAGGCATTGGAAGGGCATTTTTGTATTCCCCTCCACCCTTCTCTTGAAGACAAAAAGGTTCCTCGGCCCCTTTTCACAGGACTTCATTTTTAATCGTCTCTCCATCCTTGCTGCTCTTCTTTGAACCGTTACCAAGCCAGGTCTCCCCAGTGTCTCTGGATTTGATAGTGTTTCCTAAATGAAGAAAATTGTGTTTGTCCTTGTTAAATTTCATTCTGCTACTTGCAGTTCAATTTTCTAACCTATCGAGATTGTTTTGATTTTTTTTTCCAGTCCTGTAGGGCTTATTATTTATTGAGAGTTTTTTTGTACCCATTCCCCGGCTTCAGATTCTCAGCACTTTATAGTCATAAAATATGAAAATAAAAATCCATGATGCAAAATAAACATGCATAACCATACATTATAGAGCACCAAAACAGAAAGCAAAAACAACCCCAGAATAACTCTGTTTTCAGTATCAGAGGTATTAGAACACCTTGATGGAGAAATAGCAAATCTGCCTTGCTGGGGTTCTGCTTCAGCCTGACTCATCCCGTCCGTCTTGCCCCGACAGCTCCGATCACAGTGACATTCTCTTCGGTCTGGCTTGGCATGGTGGCATGAAGTTAGACATTTATCTTTTGTTCGTTCGTTCGTTCGTTTGTTTAAAAGATTTATATGGCCGCCCATCTTAAGCAACTCTGAGGGCTCACAACAACAATAAAACCAATAAATAAACCATCTTAAAACCATAAAAACAGTGAAACAATAAAACAAAAACTCCGGGCCATAGTCTGGCCCGTCCCCTTGGGATGCTCCACAGCACGCTCAGCTGCCCCCCTTCCATACTGCCAGCCTGTCCCATCCTATCCCAGCGCCTCGGTGAAAAGCCAGCTCTTAATGGCCTTCCGAAAGGCTGGAAGGGTGGGGGCCTGCCGAATCGCCGTGGGAGGGTGCTCCACAAGGTAGGGGCAGCCACAGAAGAGGCACGCTTCCAAGGTCCCACTAGAGGGCAAGGTTTCAGGGAGGAGACCTGGAGCGTGCCCACCCTGTCATCAGCATACGGATGATACCACAACTCAAGGCAACCCGGGTTGCCGGAGCAGGAAACAGACTCCACAAGGAGACTCGATCTAAGCTGGGCTGAGGTAGGCTCTAGTAACCGGGTCTTGTAAGTCTGGTGGTGTTTCTGCCCCTTCCCCGAGCCAGGGAGCAGCCGGCCTGAGCCTCTTCCGAGCACTGCCTCCTTTGCCGCAGCTCGAAGGGTGCTTCTGCCCTGCTTGTTTTTGCAACAGCTTTTGCACGTCACCCTTGAAGCTCTCCCCGTGGCCCTTGCTGCCTCACTGATCTCAGCAACGGAAACTGTCCACCGAGGAAGGAGGGGAGCCATCATAAAAGAGTAGCTCTAACCTCCAACCATTGCACGCAGTCCAGAGGGATATTATGCTTGATGATGTCAGAGGCCACGAGATCCAGAAAAAGCCAGGAGAACTACGTACCCTCCACCCCCAAGTCCTGACTAAGGTCGTCAGCAAGAGCCTCAATGCCACATCCATCCCACGCCCAGGCCTGAATCCTAATTGAAAGGGGTCCGGATAATCCCCTCCTAATTACGGTGCTCTGTAATTCTCCGGCAAATACACTCATTGAAAAAGTGGGACAAAAATTATTTATTTTTAAATTAAATTTATATGCCGCCCATCTCCCCCAAACGGTGACTTAAACAGAGAAGACCAGACTAATGACAACAGATACAACAGCCAGCCTTAGAATTGATAGTGAAGATACTGAAGTGGTAGCCAACAGATGTGACCCTGGGGGGGCTGAAGGTTCTGTAGTAAACGGTGGAACAATTTATCTTTCAAGGCAAGTAGGGCCCCACTCTTACAACTTTCTGGAAAGCTGTAAAGAGAGCCTTTGGGATTGACTATGGATCCATCAATGGAAGTTTTAGTTTTATTATAAATATATTGTTTATATTTCAGATTATTCTATCCTCATCATATTTTAATATAACCATTGTAAACCATCGAGAGTCCAGTTGGACCGAGGTGGTGTGTGTATGTATGTATGAATAGATTTTTCTCCAGTTTGATGAGGAAGGACTGATGAGCACATCTTGAGGATGTTATTCAAGCCATTACTTACATCAATCCGCCATCTAGCTTACTCAACCGAATGTCACGGCATACCTTGTGAAATGCTTTGCTGAAATCAAGGTATATTATGTCTATAGCATTCCCATAATCTGTTAATGAAGCTACAGAGATCAGGTTGGCTTGGCAAGATTTGACAAAGCACCATATTGTTTTCCAGGTGCTTATAGATCGATCTTCTTACAATTTTCAACATTTTAATTTTTTTTTTCATTACGCACATTAAATTTGAATCTTGCAAAAATAATTGCATATAACTGATGCCAAAATAAAAAAGGCAGGACAAATAAATAAGCCTTATATCCTGGGTAAGCTGGTGATCTCCTTGCCTCTAGGTGTTTGACCTGATCCCCACAGATCCATTGCTGGGTAAGGCACTCTTGTCATGTGCCAAACTCTTTCAAGACACACTTATGGAGCTGCGTGAGGAGAGGATCTGCCTTCCTCCTGGCAGGTGTGAGACTACAGAGCTTAAAATTAGGCTCTTAATTGCTTATAATGAAACTGTGTGGGATTAGCTGAAGAGATCAGCAGATTTTTTGTGAAGCTAATTTAGTCCATGTGACATTTGGTGTTAACACACAGCAAGGGATTGGGGAGTTCAGGGAACTGGCAGGCTGCGGCGGGGGGGTGTCCTGCCCCTCCCACCCCCCAAGTAGGAAGTGGCTGAAGTTGCTGGCAGAGTTGTGAAGGCCCTGTTTCTTCTCTGATGTCCTTCAAGCTGTGGTTCCACCCATTGGTAGTCCTGTTCTTTGGGTTACTCTTTCTCCAAAGAGAAGGGATCGGGCCAGGTCAGCCCTCTCTCACCCGGCCCTTCGCTTCCACAGTGGCCACCTCGTGCCCACTGGCAGGACAGGGCAAAGCCACCCTGCTCCCTGGGGTTGCCAGCAGTGGTCCATTTTCCTGTCTTGCCCAGGCTGCTGCTCCCTCGAGGTGTAACCAGGGTGGGGGCTTCCCCTTCTCCAGAGTTTCCTTAAGGGAAGCGCCTCCTGCCTTTGGGGTCCCCCAACATGCCCAGAATGGCTGGCCAACAGAACTGTCCTTGCTGGGTGGTGGTTCCTGCCTCTCGGGGTGGCACTGTCAAAGCCCGAACAATGTCGAAGTTTCATTTTACCACGCAGAAATGCTGGCATGACGATGCTGGAAGAATATCACTGGTTAGGGTTGAGTCCGCAGAACAAGGCAGTGAATCTCCTCCTTTTGGCGCTTTGCAGTCTGCTCTGTGAATCATGAACAGCTCTTCCAACTAGACCGAAGGGAGGCAAAAACGCTCATTTTCCATAGATCTATCAGGAATGTCTGTAGTGAGAACGTGGTTTAGGGCAGAGACTGAACCCGCCGTCACTTGCTCATTTTTGATTCAGTGAGAAAGAAATGCCCAAAGCCTCCAGCTGATGACCTTTGCGCTCCGCCTGTCTTTTTTGGTATTTCTCTAACATAGAATCACCCAAAGTCACCTTTCCTTTGAGGCAGAAGAACAGTTGATGGTCTTATGAAATCCCATCCCATTTTCTACACCCAGCCTCAGCAGATAGGGCCTCCGAGCTGGGTCTCGATGCACCCGCTGATTAGCCTTCTGCTATTATTGATACGTGAGTCTGCTTCCCTCCCAGCTGAGGGCAAGTGAATGAAATGAGAGGATCAGCGAGTGCCCTCTTGGGCCATCAATTCAATTGTGGACTGACTGTTGCAAGACGACTCTGATCCGATAACCTGAAGGGGCCACCGTCTTCCTGATGCCCTCTGTGCACAGCTTCAGCTGTTGGACTGGCAGTAGGGAGAGCCGGGTTCAAGTCCTCCGCGGCCACTGAAGCCCCCTTGGTGATTTTGGGCCAGCCCTCTCAGCTCCATGTGCCCACAGGATTGTTATTGCAAGGGGGGTGTGGAGGAGGGAATGCTGTGACTTTCACCTGGAGAAAAGGTGAGACAGGAGCCCACCCATCGATCCAACTTATGTTATAAAGGCCAGCAGGGATTGGGGCAGGATGGTGGGAGGCCGGCAGCCCCGGGAAGGAAGGGACCAAGGAGGTGGAGTGAAAGGGTTAGGGTTAGGGCAGGGTGTGTTCCTGTTTGCTGCTGCCTGGACCAGGTGCCAAGGTTGGTGGGGGGAGCTGCACCTCCTGGCCGTGGGAGTCCTCCGCTGGCATCCAGGCCCACCTTGCTGAGAGCTGTCCTGCTTCGTGCTCCTGCATCTTCTCCCGGTTCCTCAGAGCAAGCTTTCTTCTCAGTCCCAGGAGAACGAGGGCAAAAAGATGCCCACAAGCATGTTAGGCAAGAATTGATCATTTTGTGCTTGGCTGGGGCATTTGTCCTGTGAAACAAGATGGGCTTTGGCCAAGGTTGTTATAGTAACTGCCGAGATTTCTTCCAAAGAGCAAATAGAACACAAGACCATTCATTGATTTATTTTTCTGGGTCTTCATTCAGAAGAGCAGAGTGTACCATGTAGATGGGCTGCAAAGAAGAACTGATGTTAAGTAATTTGGGTGTCCAAAAACATGCTAATGATGAGGCGAAATAGCCCCCGGAATGCTAAGCAGAGTGTTCTGGTTTGGCTGTCCTTTTCATATGAAATTGGGTCATTTTCTTGGCTGCTTGGTTACCATACACTTGCCTGGCTTGTTAACAGAATGAGGTTAGTTCTTAGAACTGGGAGGGAGTCAGATTTCCTTCCCCAGATCTTGGATCACCCAGTCACATTTTGCCTCCTGTTGCTCCCTGATTGAAAGCGTTTGTACCACTGCAGGCGAGCTGTCTTAGGGCCCCTTGCCGTAGTTCTGGTTGCTGCCTTGGCTGGTCTTTGGGTAAAGTCCAGCTTACAAGGTGGTGTAGGGAACCCACTTGTCATCTGGGCAGTGGTCTGGCACGGGATGCTGCCCTTCCCTGGGTCCCAGAATTTCTCCGTTCCTCCCCGTCATCTCCCACCGCACTGCCTTGTCTCCTGCTGTTTGCCACGCTTTTCGACAGGGACAGGACATTTCCCCCACCTGACCTCCTGCGTGGTCCTTAGGCCTCCCTTAGTTCCACCCTCCTCAGCTGGCCATGCTGGATCCCAGTCCTAAGAAATCTGGAGGATGCCAGGCTGAGGAAGGTATTCCGGTGAGACGCTACATGCACTCTTAGTAGCAATAACTTTTAGCAGCAATCACTTTACGCAGTCTAGCTCTATTCACGGAATAGAAGACAATTGCACGCACTCCCTCTATAGTTAAAAATCTTTAAACAAAAATCTCTGCTTGCCCGATGCTTCAGCTGAATTCCTGCTGCTCTCCTGCTATGGCTGCCCTTCTAGATCTCTGCTTGAGGTACAGCATCTTCATTTGAAATATGGGAGAGAGCATATGCCTTAATTTGTTCCTTCTTCCTCTTAGGAAGATCCCATGGCCTGGAAGATTTCTGTAGATCTGGGGTGATTTAGGGTGTATACCTTCTGTTTCCTGAAAGACAAATCTATTTAAGGACTGAAGGACATGGTAACTTCTTGAAGATTTGTCCAGGAGCTTGTATTGACCCAACAATCTAACTGAGCCAGGAAAGAATCCTGGATTTTTATGGTTCTGCTTACTTTCTGTGGTCAGCTGCGGTTCTATGTTTCCCTTCAGCCATTTGAAGAATCACATCTCAGTTCTCAGGAGTTCCCTCGTTGGACTGTCTGTGTCCATACAATGCTGAGATGTCTCTTTGTCCAGCAGAACAGGACAAGAGAGGACAGCTTTGGGGGCATGAAAGAAAGGGGGATGTTGACGTGGACGGAAGGGGATCTCCGCCAAGGGGTTCTGAAATCTGGCCACTCCCAGAAGGAGGCCACCAGGATCTGCACACTTGATGTTTGAATGACCCAAGCAAGTGGTAGGGGTTTGCAAAAAGAAGTCCTTCAGACAACCCATCAATTATTCTGTAGCCTACACAGATATCGAAAACAATAATTTAACATCATTTATATTTGGTTGCTTGTCCAAAAGTAATGCTGGATGAGAGAATAGGAGTAATCCTTTTTCTGCCTTTTTTCCACTTGGCATCAAATGACTTGTGTTAGGAGACCAAACTGTAATCAGATTAATCAGCAGAACTTTGACTTATAGGTAAAAAGTGGCCTCTAAATCAGTCAGAAATGGAAGAATGCCTTGCTGTGAAAACTCCTGTAAGACAAGGGCAGTTTCCTCCCTGCTGAATCAGATTCAGAGCTGGGTCAGATTCCTCCCCGCCCCTCATATTCCTGAGATGGGAGCCTATGGGCTCAGCATACGGCTCAGCTCTGTAACAAGGCTGCAGCAGAAAGGCATTGGAAGAGTGGCCCTGCCCCCATAACAGATTGCCCCTTCAATGCCAGTTCAGCTGCGCCTGCCCTGCAGGTCCCGGGCCCTTCAATGCATTGCTCCTCCTTTCCCCTTCAAAAGAGGAGCCCTCGTGCGCCCGTGCTCTGAGCCTGTTCACGATTAATGTGCTTTGTGTGCCGAGGAGGACTGGCAGTTGAGCAAGGCGTGCCTTCCCAGGTCTTGGTGGCATCTCCGGAAGGGAGCCCTGGCTGCCAGTCAGCCAGTGGTGCTCAGCTGGTTGGCAGTTGGCCAACCTTCTCCTACCTTCACAGTCTTCCTTCTTTTTTGGGTGCCGGGAGCCGATTTTCATTTGCTGCATGTGATGCCCTGCCATTGTAGTATTTTATGATTGTTAGAATGGAGTTGCTGAAAAGTCATTTGGTGAATCAGCCTTGGTGTCACCCCAGCTTCTAAACTAGCCCCAGCATGAGGGGTTTCGGGAGGGCCCGTTGGGGACGCTGTTTCCCAGAGACCGGCCCTGTTGCCTTTCCTCTCAGGATGGGAAGGAGGGGCTGCTGGAGGAGACGCGGGGGGCTCCTGGACTTCCAGTTCAGAGGGAAAAGGAAGGCCTTTTGTGGGGCTTCAGAGGGTCTTCCTGAATCTTGGAGGCCCAGCGGCTTCCCCTTGAAGCTTGCAGGGCTGCAGTTGAGAGGCTTTTGTCAATTGCTTTCAAGCAATTGCTGCCTTGAGCGCTGGTGAGGGAGGACTTACGCGTGTTAAATACATGAAATAAACTCTCATGCTGGAGCTTCTGTCTGATTTGGGAAGAACCACTATGAATTATCAGGCTGGATAAGGGAGAGGGAAGAATGGCATCCGTCTGCTTCTCTTGCCATCGGCCCCAGCTGCACACCCGCCCTCGGGTAGCTGGCCATGGCTGGCTGGTAGTTCTCTCTTCTCCAGCAAGACACATCCGGCTTCCTTGAAAGAGAAGTCCAGGAGATGCTTTGCTGAGCTCTGGGCTGTGGTCCGATTGCTTCAAGCATCGCCGGCGGTTGCTTGGTGCCCCCTCTCCCCCAAGAGTCAGGCCTCTTTTGCAGCGGGCACCCTGCTCCACCTGCAGCCCCTGGAGCCAGGCAGGGCCCCCGGGCTCCCCTCTCTTGCCCACCTGCTGGCCGAGAACATTGCCCAGAAGCGGGGGCTCTGAGAGAAATCTTCTGATGGGAAGCCCAGAGATCTTGGGCATCGGGGGCCTCTCACGCATCCCACGGTTCCACCTTGCGCTGTCAGGATGCGTCTCTTGTACTGAGGATAGTGATGGTGCTTGTTGTCTTTTTGCAGAGTCGTCTCAAGGAAGCAGTGCAGTTGCTGGAAGATTACAAACATGGGTCTCTGCCACCAGGAACCACCAACCAAGAGGTGATCAGAGCGAATGAATCTCAGCCGTTTCCTGTATGAGAGTTACAGGCCTACTGTCGTCGTCTTGGGGCCAGATGTTAAGTAGCCATGCTTACGCGGAGGCCAGGCGTGCATCCGCCACACCCAGTGTCCCTTTCTGCCCTGTGCCCCAGCAGTCCCTGCCCCATGCAGCATTGCCACAAAGCAGCCGCCGACTGTCTCTCCTCAAGAGCAGTGGTGGTGTAGGGTTTGTGGCAGAGCACCAAGGAGGACGATGCCTTTAAGGAAGAATGCTCTCTTGCTAGATCAAAAAGGTTCAGATCGGTGGAACCCCAAAGGAAGGCTCTCTGATAGGGAATGCTCCCAGCGTAGCCGCCAAATACTTCTTTCGAGTATTTCCATTTGATAATCATTGATCCTGGGCTTGAGTGTTTCATATTTAGATTCCATATTTGGCATTATTCGATAGTTGACATGCAGTGGCACTTAATGTTTTGGCAGCGTTTGACAGCTGATGAGATTCCATATTTCACAGATTCCAAAATCAAAGCAATCAAAAGATGCCAAGAGATCTAAAGCACTTGAGTTCTGAATTCTGAAATAAAGATTTCAGATTCAAAACCTGATTGGTAGATGCAGAATTCTGGAACATCTGAGATTCTGCCAAGTTTTGCTTTGCTCTGATCTGTCCCCTCTGGGACCAGCCACCTCGTGTCCTGGGCATTTGTGGGGCAGGACAGCTTTTCCCACACGTCTGGCATGTGGATGTGGAGGAAGTCCTGCCCAGCCATTCCTCCCATGGAAAGTAGATGCCCTTGAAGAGGGAACTAGATAATTGTGTCCAGCCTGTGAGCCAACTTGGTCCGGACAAAGCCTCACAGAGTGATCCTTGTTATTGTTGGGGAACACATTAGTTCCTGTATTGTGAGTCCTGACTCCATTTCTGGAGCTGATGTTACATTGTCTTTGTGAGTGTCCACTCTGGTTAGTTTTTCCCCAACTGGCCTCTTCGAGCATTGGATTGCAGTTGTGGTCCAGGCTAGTGATGGGAGCTGTGCTCCACACATCTGGAGGGCGCCAGGCTAGAGATCCAAGGGCTACAGAGGATTTTGGAGGGAGGATGTGGAGCATAATTTTAGAAACCAAGGAGGCCCACCAAGGAAGAATATTCTTTATGCTCATGTGAGAATGTCTAAGGACCCTCCTTTTATCTACTGGTCTGTGACTGTAATAAATTGAATTGAATTGAATCGAACTTTCTTACGTCTTGGAGGGACCAAATCGCAGGAAGATTCTGCCAGTCTCTTCCTGGGATTCAGATTCCAGCAGGATTAAAACGGAATTCCAAAATCTCCCCCAAATAAAACACGTTAAGAGTCAAAGTGTGGAATCTGAAACAATTCTCCATTTAGACACTGTGGAATTTCGTGTACCATTGGTGGGTTATCATGATGACAGTTCAGCATTGCATTAAGTTTGGGGGCTGTCCTGGTAGCCCTCGGTCCCTTCTGTATCTTTCCACCAGAGGTTCCAGCCCTCCATTCAGGAGTCCAGAACGTTCTTGCTCCCTCCAGAGACTGCCCTTGGCCTGCCACCTCGTGCGCTTGGAACTACTCACACGGCAGCTGCGTGATGTGCATCCCTCTTCCTTCTTTCAAAGCCTTTCTTACATCTTGCTGTTTCTCTGCATGATGTCTCTGTAGTTTCCTGGGTGATGGATAATCGATGCCCCCTTGCTTCTCTCGCACGTGGCTGACATGTCTGGGCTCAGAAGCTAAACAGGGTCAGGCCTTGTTGCTACTTGGATGGGAGACCACCAGGAACTTCTAGAGCTGTAAGCTAGCCTGGGAAGTTGAAGAAATGGCAATAAGCCACCCCAGGAATCAAGGGTGACTCCAAGGAGACTTCATCATATACCCATAATATTAATAACAATAGTAATGTATGATCAGGGAACAGGTTAAAGCTTCAGAGGAGGTGGACTGTTTCATGAGACGATGAAGGCAACTGGGACAGTCATTCTCACAAGTAGTCACTGCCACCAGAACAGTTCATCTGATGTGTGAAGAAAGATTGTGTCCCCAAATGCATTCACAAAGCTACAGAGAAGCATATTTGGCTCCTTGGAACATTAACTCCTGATGGTGGTTTGGTTTGTTCCTATCACTGCAGTTCAGGTGGTGGCCTCCCAGTGCTTAAATGCCAGGTGGATTAGACCTTGGCAGTGGAGAAAGCATTTTGGAGTCTCTTTATTTTTGGTTTCCTGACAGGAGCAGGACAAGTGGTGTTCATTGGCAACCTCTCCCAAGGACCTGTATATACTGTACATGGCTTTAACATGTGAGTTAGGAATTGGCAAGAGCTATGCTAGGTGTGAGTGGAGACTTGTCTAACCCATCACCCTCTTTTCATTGGTGTCCAACCAGATGCCCCTCCCCAGAAGTTCAGGAAGAAGGCGAGAAAGTGCACCCTCCCCTTTGACACCAGCACTAGTCTCTTGAGATGTGTGAAGAGGCCCTTTGGAAAGTCTAGAAGTGAAGTGTTGTGCCAGCCAGGGTGCCATCTGCTGTCTTTGAAAAGATGCTCCACTAAGATGCTCTGCACGATTGTGTGAGAATCCCAGCCTTCTCTGGACTGATCCATCTTCTGCTTTCTTCTGCCCTGAGTTATAAACTTTTCATACATAATTTTTATTAAGAATGTTGATTAATTAACTAAAGAAAAGATAATAGAAAGAAGGAGAAGAAAGAGAAGAAAAGGAAAAGTAAGAATATATTAAAAAAGAGAAAAGAAATATATAAAAAAGTGACTTCCAACCTTCATCACAACAAGAATAAACAAATTTAGTGGCTCCTCTAACATTTATCTCTTCATCCCATATCCCATCTCTTATCTATAAACAAATCCATAAAACATCATCTTTTCAATCTTGCTGTCAGCACAAAGTCCATAAAGGGTTGCCAGAAGTAACAGCATATCTTGTTTTAACCTTGATCAAATAAACCAACTTTATATTCCTTCCTTTTACTTCTAACAGTCTTAATCTCTATTTCATTCAAATATTGTCATAGGATTTGATTTCTCTTCATTTCGTCTTTGTCCCATTGCACAGAGTTCTTCAATCCAATAGGAAAAAATTATCCAGGTCACTCTCTCGGTTTCCCTTTTAAATTTTAATACCTCAGCCAGTTTCTTTTGTAGATCCAGTGAAACCTCCTTTTCTAAGTCATTCTCTTGGCCTGTCAGTTGTAAATCCACTTTCGATACCATCTGTATCTTGTCAGATTAAATTTGTTCTCCACTGGTCATTTCTTTGGACAGTCTATCCATAGGGGCTATGAATAGTATTATGACTGACACTGTTGATATTGTGGCTACTATTCTCTGACTCCCTTCTCCTTCAGTATTTTAATTGTTAGAACGTTTTGCAGGTTTCTAAATCTTTCCTCCTCCTAAAAACTTTTGTTCCCTCCAGTGTTTAGTTTTTGAAATCATGAAGTTGCTTATCTTTGTTGTGTCTTGTAAAGCCAAAAACAGAATCTATTTCCCACAAGAAGCTGTTTGTTCTTTAAAATTAATTCCAAAATCTTATTCTAAAAGTTTCAATATTCCAATTTTATCTGGACCTTTAGTCCATTTATAACTTTCTAAAATCAAAATCTTATTTAGCTTTTTGCTGTTTATTTCAGATTCTTTACATTCTTAAGCTTATGATTAATTTTTTTTTTCATTCAGGATTGAAGGCAGATTCACCCAGCATTTTCAAACTTGTCTTTCAAAAGGTCTCTAATCGCTTAGAAGTCATTAATGAGCAATTCCAAAAGTGATTAGAAAGTGAGGTTTGTGAACTTAGTGTCCTTTAAAAGTCTTCACCTTGGTTGTGAGCAAGATGGCTAATCTTGTCATCTCCCGGTGCTCAAACCCGTGGAAAACTTCTGTCCTGCTGTCTCCTCATGAGGAGCAGCCACCCGGAGCACATGTGCGTGATCTCCTGTCCTCTCCTTATCCAGAGAGGTTCTAAGGAACTAGTCTACTCACCGGTTCCTTAGTCTTTGCCACGGTCATTGGGCCTTCAGTTCATCATACCTCCCCCAGAAATCCCTGCCCTGAGTTATGAACTGAGATTGCCATGCTTTTTCTGGTTGCTTGAGAAGGACCAAGGTAAGAGTTTGAGTCCCATCATCTCTTCCAATCCTTCTTGCTTCATATGACTTTGCTGGCTGAGATTAGCCAAAGTTCCCAGAAGGGAGCAGTTGTGATTTTTATGACTGAACATGGGGCATCCCTCTGATTTGATTGCCGTCTCCATGTTCCACTGAAGTCTCCTGGCACGAGATACCACCAATGAGCTGTTCTCCTGATTCCTTCACTGAGTTCTTCCTGCAGGCATCAGATGGAGATTCATCTGGCCTAGATACCAGTTCTTCCACGTTGCTCCTTGCTTTAGCTCTTTCTTCAGCTGTTTCTGAGAATACTTGGGGCTGGCCCTTAACCTCAGGGTATCTGGGGATAGTCCTTGGCTTGAGTATATTGTGGAATAGTCCTTAACATAGACCAGTTATGATTTGAAGTTTCAGGACCAGGTGCCGTGATTGCCCTTGTGCATTTATTCTTTTTCTTCACTGCCAAAACAAATGTAAAAACCCAGCAAGCAGCCCAACAACAAGCCGTGAGTGTCCAGGGAACAGCTTGCCTTGGAAGAGGTGTTACCCGTTCTTCTGCTGAAGGTTGCTAATCATGTTCCTCCTTGCGTTCTGCTGAGGATGGTAACAGGCTGTTGGTGGTGGTGGCCAAGGTTTACCCGCAATGCGTGGGCTGTCCCTGGAAGGATGACGCCAGCGCTGCCTGGTCTGTCTTCATGGCTGGGGGGCAACGTCTGAGCTCTAATGCTCAATTCCAGACATCATGCTGATGTCTGTGCTTAATACAGTAGGCAAGAAACAATACCCTGTACTGGCAGACCAAAACAAGTGATGGGCTGAGCAAGAAGTTTAAAAACTGGGCCTAACAAGGGCAAGAGCAACTGACAGAACCCTAAGAAAACAAAAATCAAGCAGCACGCCCACTCCCACGGCTCAGGGCGCATCAAGTGGCCTCTGCTCCCTGCATTAGGATGGGGAGAAGGTGTGCTGAGTCGGGCAGCACCTAAATCGAAAGAAAGGAGAAAGAAAAGAGAGAGAGAGAAAGAGAGAAAGAAAGAGAGAGAGAGAGAGAAAGAAAGAGAGAGAGAGAGAGAGAGAGAGAGAGAAAGAAAGAAAGAGAGAGAGAAAGAGAGAGAGAAAGAAAGAAAGAAAGAAAGAAAGAAAGAAAGAAAGAAAGAAAGAGAGAAAGAACAATGACTGAGACTGCACTCTCCATTGTAGCCCATCAAAGGGAGTCTCAGGAATTAGCAAGCTCTGACTTACTGTCCTGGGATGTCCAGATGAGGAGTGAGCTGCCTGGGGACCCAACAATGCCTGTTGCAAACTCAGAGATTTTGAGGGAAAGAATGGAAGAGTCCCTTTCTCAATAGATTTTGTCAGATCACCTTAGATGACTTCATTAATCAAGACCTCAAGCACAGTTAACCTCGAGAGAAGTTAAGAACTGTTCCCCCTTAACTCCTGCTATGCTGCCTCATTGTGGCAGGGGTGTGTGTGTGTGTGTACATATGTTCCTGGGAGGGATGAGCAAAGAACGTCCCAAGTGTATGCCCAGAGTATATGTTCCCAGCAGGATCACCCAAGGTGTGAAGGTCATATTGGGCAGCAGCGATAGAGGAAGATGCTGGAGGGAGAGGATCACTTTAGCGACAGTGGCAAAGGCATCTGTTCATACTGTGTGGGAGAAGGCCACGGTAAGCCACTTCTGTGTTTTTACCAAGAAAACCACAGGGATAGAAAATGTACAATGATTGACGATGTAGGACCGGATGATGGGCCCCTCGGGTTGGATGGCACTCAACATGCTACGGAGCACTAATGGTGTTTATGACGTGGCTAGATTAAAGCCTTCAGGGTGCCTAGTGGCTGATGCTGCCATACGGGAACATAAAATCTGAAGCTGCGAAGATAGAATCACAGTAGGAAGAAGCACGAACACAGGAAAGCTCAACACAGTGAAAGAAGAATTGACATCTTAGCCATCAGAATATTGAAATGGACTGCAGTTGGACACTTTGAGACAGAAGATCATGATGTTTACCACTCAGAACATAAAAAATAAAGAAGAAATGATGTAGCTATCATAGTCAGGAAGGATATAGCACAGACAATATTTGGGTACAATGCAGTCAGTGACCGAATAATATCAATTAGACTTTGTGAACAACCCTTTAATAAGATGATTATACAAGTTTATGCTCCAACCACTGATGCAGAAGAAGAGAAGGTTGATGAATTTTATGGTCAAATTTAATCTGAAATTGACAGAACATGTAAGCAAGATGTGCTGCTTGTGGCTGGAGGCAGGAATGCCAAAGTTGGAAATATTAAGGAGGAAATGTAGTTGAACCATGTGGCCTAGGAAACAGAAATGAAGCAGGATAATGACTTATAAATTTCTGCCAGTCCAATAATTTCTTCATTGCTAACACAGTCTTCAACAACCAAAACAACACCTATATATATGGACATCTCTAGATGGAGTACACAGGAATCACATTGACTATAACAATGTTACAAGGAGGTGGAAGAGCTCAGTTACAGCAGCAAAGACATGGCCAGGGGCTGACTGTGGAACAGATCACAAACTGTTCATGTGCAAGTTCCAAGTCAGCCAACCAGTTTCCATGGATATGAGCTTGAGCACATTCAAGGAAAAAGTCAGGAATCACCAAAGACCTGATTCTCATTGATAGGGAATCAGAGAAACTGTGAAATGAAATAAAAGTTGTAATGGATGAGTGTGAGAAGCTCCCAAAGACCAAGAAAGAGAAGAAAGAAAATTGGTGTCAGAGCAGACAGTGGAAGTTGCCCAGAAGAGAAAGAAGCCAAAGATTTCAGAAAGGAACAGAGAATTTCAGAGGGCTGTTAGAAGAGAAGAGAAGCAATATTAGAGCAACATCGATAAAGACATAGATTGATACAATGACCAACAGATTAGAAGAGGTCAATCTACATTCAAATACCAAAAAAGGAGACAACAGAGTGTGCAAACTATCATATAGTATCTTTAATTTCACATGCCAGCAAAATAATGCTTAGGGTTATCCAATGCAGATAAGAGCCTTATATGGAAAAGGAGATGCCAGATATTCAAGCTAGCATTAGAAAAGGCCAAGGAACATGAGACTTTATTGCTGATAAAAGTCAAGGCCTTTGATTGTGTTGATCATGTCACACTGTGGAATATGCTTAGAAAAATAGGAATCCTACAACATCTTGTTACCCTCATGTGGAACCTAAACACAAATCAGGAAGCCACAGTCCAGACAGAACATGGCAAAACAGACTTGGTCCAGGTTGGCAGAGATAAAGCTGTATACTTTCTCCTTATTTCTTCAGCCTATATGCTGAATATATATTAAGGGAAGCTGGATTGGAAGAAGTTGAATGTGGTTTTAAAATTGGAAGAAGAAATATCAATCACCTACACTATGCTGGTGACACTACCCTGCTAGCTAAAAATGCAAAGGATCTGCAAGCTCTAGCAAGAAAAAGTTAAGGAGCACAGGGAAAAAATGGGACTAAAATTAAATATAAAGAAGACCAAACTAATGACAACAGGTACAACAACCAGCTTTAGAGCTGACAGTGAAGATGATGAAGTGGTGGAGAGCTTCTGCCTTTTAGGACTGACTGTCAACCATAAAGGAATGAGCAGCCAAGAAATACAACATGGACTGCTGCCACTTGGTAAAGCAGCAACAAAGGCCTTGAAGAAGATATTCAAATGCTATCATATGATTATGCTTACCAAGATCAGAATCACGCAGGCAATTATCTTCTCTGTGACGCTTCATGGAAGCAAAAGCTGGACTTTGAAGAAGCAGGATGCAGAGAGTATTGACGCTTTTGAACTCTGGTGTTGGATGAGACGCTTAAGGAGACCATGGGTACCAAGATAAGAAACAAATGGATCATTGAACAAAACAATCAAGAGTTCTCACTTGAGACACAAATGCCAGGCTCAGATTATCATGTTTTGAGACGTTATGAGAAGACCTAGCTCCTTTGAGAAGTCCATAATGCTGGTAAAGGTGGAAAGAAGTGAATGACCAGCAGCAAGGTGGATGGACTTTTTCCTCCTTAATCTGATTTTCAAAACTTAAACAGATGCTTGTTTTGTAAAATCAAGTTTAAAAAATATCTTTGGGGGGGTATGTTTTGTTGTTGTTGTTGTTGTTATTATTATTTTCAGATATTAGGACCAAAATAAATTTCAGGGCTGAGAGAGAATGATTTAAGGAATACTGACTACTGATATTTTGAACTAAATCACTCCCTGCACCTTTGGAAAATTATTAGTAAAGAACCTTCCACCACAATTTCTTCAGTTGCTAAGCTAAGTTTTCATAGTTGGCAATTGTTTGGTACTATTCACTGAAAGGTAAGCAATCATCCAGGAATTGGTAAATCAGGAAAATATATATTTTTATTTTAGCTTGGTGGGACTGAAAAGGATATTTTTACTGTATTTTATATTGTTTTTATTCTATTTTAATTAATATTTATAGTTGTTTTATTGTGAACCGCCCAGAGTCACTTTTTCGTGAGATGGGCAGTATCTAAATTTGAAATATATATAAATAAATAATCAAACAAACAAACAAATAAATAAATAAAATATTGCTCATATTTTTATAAACTTTTACAAATAAAATTTTAAAGAGAGTTTTGAGAACAACCTTCATCCAGGAACTGCAAATATAAAGCAGTCATCTAACATTTTAAGATTTAGTTTAACAAAATGTCTTTGCTACTGCATTTGTGTATGTGATTTATTTATCATTCAAAATAAGCTATTATATTTGTGATTAGGTACAATTAATTTTTATTATTTCCTAAATTTATACAAGCTTTCTAAACAATGACAATGACAAGCATGAACATATTTTAGTGATTAGATTTTCACCTTTGTTTAAGAAATGTGTGAAAAAGTATAAATAGCAAAATTCGTTTAAATGAATGACATCATGAATTTCTTTTGGAGATTTTTAAATTAATGCTGCCCATGATTGTACCAATCCAACCAGCTCAGCAGCGCTCCCTGGTTTGGGAGCTAGTCAGTCTATTCTGTCCTGGATAAATGTGTTTGAAAAGCAAATGTCTGATTAAGTGAAGTAACACGTCTGTTCCAATCAAATGTTAAGAGAAAATGTTGCATAATTGAACTGATGTTAAACCAGTAAAAATGAAAGTTTGCCTTTTGTGAAGCCCAGCTAGGGCTATCGTGGGGGCTTCCTGAGTGTCAGTAAACTGCACAGAGTCCCACATCGGTGGGTGGATGCAAGCGACAAGCGTTATGTTGGCCTGCAAGGTGGCCTCTAGTTTAGAGACCCCAAACCGCAGAGAATAGCCTGAACATCTTTAGAGCAAAACCGGGCTTTGGTTGCGCTTGGGACAAATGGGCCGAACTGACTGCTACCCTCCTTAATATTAGCAGGGACAGCTGCCTGTGGCTGACTAACCCTTGCACCCGGAAGCACACTGGAAGCCAGCACAGCTCACGGAGCAGTGGTGTCACGTACTGAGTAACTAGCACCAGTAACTGCCCGCGCCACTGCATTTTGCACCAGTTGGAGCTTCTGAATACTCTTACGTGGGGGTCCACGTAGAGTACATTGCAGTGCTCCAGTCTGGAGGTCACAAGGGCATGAGTGACAGTGAGCAGGGCCCCCAGTCCAGGAACGGGCTCAAGGTCTGCTTGTTTCAGATACGTGATTTAAAAGTTGTAGAAGGAGACCTGTGTTAGTCTGTGGTGGCAGCAAATCCGAAGGAGTCGGGTAGCACTCTTTCAGCTACCATATCCGCTTCCCGGATGTCCGCTTCCCATTCCTTCTGTTGGAAGAGCAGCCTGTTTTCCAATACTCCTTTTCCAGGATCCGTAGGTCCTCTTCCTGCGACTGTCCTACTTCCACTCTTGCTCCTTGCACCTCTTTCCTTTTCTTCTGTGGCCATTCTTCCCCGAGATTCCTCCTCGAGGCTACCAAGCACTGGTCTGCCTCATGCTCAGAGTCTCTCCTCATCCTTGTATCCCTCACCGACTCTCTGCCTTTCTTCATAAACCATCAACCCATCATGCTTTTGAACCGATGTGCATTCCTTTGCCACGGGTGTGTATGAAGAGGCAGAGGCAGATGATGAAAGGAGCCGCAGTTCGCAAAAGCTGATTATTTGTGACATAGACTAACGTGGCTCTCCTCCTACGATGTCCAGGGCTCCTTGGGAAACTCACCCTCTCCCTGGAGGAGGGTGCAGAGGGCCCCCGTTCTACAGCACCCTCCCCCAAATGCTGGGTGCCTGCTTCCCTGCCAAACTAAGATACAGCCGCGGTGGGTGCCATTCCCTTCCTAGCAATTC
This sequence comes from Liasis olivaceus, assembly GCA_030867105.1. Taxonomy (NCBI): domain Eukaryota; kingdom Metazoa; phylum Chordata; class Lepidosauria; order Squamata; family Pythonidae; genus Liasis; species Liasis olivaceus. Next base: position 704,293 of record CM061354.1, read on the forward strand.
TCCCCAGATCTGTTTCCCTTTTCTCTCCAGACTCAATTAACATTAGAAAGAACCTTTTCTCACCTGCAGATGCCCCCTGCAGTCCACACAATTGTGTGAGAAGCCCCCCTTGGGAGATAGTTTGGGATCTGCTCCATTTAGTGACCTGCAGCTGAATAATTCCGTGCTGCCTAGAGCTTCCCATTTCTAACTTCCGATGGGGATGTTGTGAGGACTAATTAATTAACAGTGGTAAAGTGTTATTTAAGTGCTCTGAATTTTTATTACCTTGTCACTTACAGAACTTGACTCTGCTGTTGCTTTTGCTGTTTTACATCTGTGTAAATCCACTAGTTCTAGCAGAGCTCCTCTGTGGTATGGTTTGGTGTGATTAAGAAGAAGATTGAGCCTTTGATTTGCACAGCTGGAGGGCAGGCAGGCGCCTTGCTAGTTTTCCCACCCCGGCTATTCAAGTCCTGATGTCTCTCGAGTCAGGCACACACATCCAATCATGCGGAATTGCTTGGTTAGCTGCGGTGCTAAGAAGTATTTTGGAGGCCAATTTAAGCACAGTCTAATACACTGAACCTAGTGGAGTTTGCTCTGAATAGAAGGTCATTGTGAGAGGACTTTTTGGAAGAGGCCGCGGTTCAAGCACCCAGTTGGCTGATTGGAAAGAGGAGACTGCCCCAGAATTTTGCAAGGGGAGAGGGTCATTCAGAGGGTCCCTCCTGCTGACCACCGCTTGCCCCTAGGATTGCCAGCAGGCAGTCTGCTGAGCCTTGCCCACCTGGTGCCTCGAGGCATGTAGGACGTCAGTGACCGTACTGGCTGGGATGGGAGTTGGTCCAACCCATAAGGAGGGCACCAGGTGGGGAGGGCTGGTCAACTAGCTGAATATGGTGTGAGATGAATTGCAGTCCCATTAAATTTTGTAGTCGTGGTCAAAAATGGTTCCCTGAAATATTAAAGTCTTGATTTGGACACTTGTGAGTGGAAACCATCGCACAGAAGGGCTTACTGGGAAGCCAAAGATGCTGGATATTCCCTGTAGCTTCCTTGTTTACCTGCGCCAGTTTGGATCCTTGGGTTTTTAATGAGACTCACAGAAATCCTGCTTATGTGAGGCTTATATCATGACACAATTTTTCTTCTTTTCTTCAATTATTTTCTTGGTTAAGCCACCCACAACCTATTTCTGTGTTATACACAGGGAGCTGAACCAAGAGACATGAGAAATTGTCTTCTTAAGATACCGACTGAGATGTCTTCACTCCTCAGCCACAGTGGTGCCCAGCTGTACGATGAGAGCCACCATGGCACCCCTGATTTTGGAAACATTTTTGATGTACTGCATAAAGGCCCTTGGTTGCTGATAAGGCAGAGCCTGAGGGGGCACCTCAAAAAGGCATCTCCTTAAAGCTCAGCAGTCCTTCCAGAATAGGGCTGGAGGGATCCGGCCAGGTGGTTTCTTAAGGAACCGTTGGCCGCACCTTCCTTCTGCTGCAAGAGAGTGGGCACGCTGGCTGGCTGGCTGGCAGCCTGGGATTCTGCCTTGCTTGGGCCTAGGGAAGAATGAGCCCCCTTCTTGCCCCAAGAGGGAGGCAAAGTTGCAACTGCCCAGCCCGCATTGTAAGGCAGGGTTAGTTAAACCTCTCCTCACCTGCAGTGGGTTTTGGGATGAGGTGGGGTCGCCCCTTTCAGCTGCCCAGGGCTGTTCCCTTAGCCTCCATGCAACCAGAACCCGGGAACAAGGAATTCATTTGGTGTGATCTTGTCCTTGCCGCCCCTGTGCTGAAGTCCTGCCTCTCGCGGCAACCTGGCTGCATATGTTAATAAGCGACCTTAACAATGTCTTTTGTTTTTCCAGCTTTGGAGAGCGCAGAAGATAAAACAGGTAACCTGCTCAGGGTCCCTCCTCGATGATGGGCAGCGGCCGCCTCTTGCCCGCACCTTTCGGCTGCCGATGCTGTTCCTGCAGCTGCCCTCGGCCCTGTCGGAGAAGGCAGAGCTCCCCCACGGCAGCTGGGTCTGTGCCGGGGACTCTGATCTCGGTCCCAAAGTAGCCAGCATGGACCCTGGGGAATGAAGTATTTTCTCCCAGGGAGGGACACCTTTGTCCTCAGTTTGCCGACTGCCTCTCCGCAGCGCAAGGGCCTGCGGGGCTGTGGCTCTGTGTCAGAGACCGGCCGGGGCTGCCCGGGAGCAGACTAAGCCCTTCCGGAGCCTGGGTTGGGAAGTAGGTGGGATTCGGAGTTTGGATACCCACCCAGATGCCAGTCACACTCAGGCGACAGGACAGCAGGAGCCAGATTTTTCTCTCCTCCACCTCCGCCCGCGGTTAGCTTTCCTTCAGCCTGGATGGCTGAAGAGGGGGGCCGGCTTTGATCTTCCCCCAAGCCAAGAAGCAGATCTGCGAGGTAGCTGCCCCCACTTTCACTGCATCTCCTTCTTTTGTAGGCCATCATCCACCCGGACACGAATGAGACCATTTTCATGCCTTTCCGAATGTCAGGTATGGTCCTGTGGAGACCTGCCGGGGTTCGGACGCTCGTCTTCCCCAGCCCTCGGTCGCTCCTCTGTGCTGTCGGTGCCCCCCGGGCCCTCTCTAGCTCCACTGCAGAAACGCTTCTCCTCCTCGGCTTTGGCAGGAAAGGGCCATAGCCGGCCTGGTCCGATCGCAGAAGCCAAGCGCCCCTTGACCTTCCTTGCACGTCTGGGGCAAGACGCCTCCAGCTCATTGTAAACTACCAAGAGACCTCAGTCGGTGAAGAGGGTGTGGATGATGGAATCAGTGACCCACAAGCGTGATGGGCTCCCCTTGGCTGGCTGGAGACGTTCAGCCAGAGAAAGCCATCTGCTGAATGCTTGAAATTGGGTTCCCGCCCTGAGCATGGGGCTGGACTTGGTGGCCACAGGAGTCCCTGCCAACTCCAGGGTTCTCATAACATCATCGCCTTCAGGTGACCTAGGTTGGCTGCAGGTTAATGCGTGCGCATGACACTCCTCAGCTCAGGAGTCGTGTTTCTGTAAATTCATACTCTGCCACCGTGTACCCCGATGTGAAATCCTGTCGTTTTGTTGCTTTGGTCATGGAGAAAGTAAAGGGGCGGATGCTCATACGTCACTAAGAGAATAGTTACGATAACCACCCTCCCCTGTTGCAGAGGTACTGGGGCTGGGGCTCCCAGAATGGCCCACGTTTACGCATATTTGGGAGTTGCTCTCGGATCTGGGCTGCAGAACTCTGGGCAGCCATTGAATGGAGCCCAGAGGCAGCGCTTCCTGCGTCTTTGTGCCACCCTCCAGTGCTTGTCGGGGTCTTGCAGCCCGGCTAGGGCCCTTTCTGGGAGGTGGGAGAGGGCCTCGGTCTCAAAGCAACGCCTTTCTTCTCTCTCTAGGTTACATTCCTTTCGGAACTCCTATTGTAAGTATCACCTCCGTTCTGCTTCTTGTAGAAAGAAATGCATTTTCGGCTTTGACTTACGGTTCTCCAGCTCAGCTGGGACCTTGCTGAAGGGGTCGCTGGCCACCAGGAACCCTCCTGGGAGGCATTTCTCTGCTTGCTATTACCGGAGCGCCCGCTTTGCTGCGTGGGGCCGAGAGGAGCCCCACGGACTGACCCTTGGCGCAGTTTGGTGCAGCTTGTGGAGCATCAGCCTCAAAGACAAAGCTGCAGAGCACCCCTTCCCTCTCTGTGACCTTTCGGCCCCAGCCGAAGCGGGCTGGCTGCCCTCCGCCACCCGCATAGCTGCTGGTGGCGGTTAAGGACCAGGAAGGCGGGACACTTGGCTCCGCCGAAGGCAAGCGGAGGCAGCATCGCGGGGCAGGAATGGAAAAAGAGACCTGGGGGCTGAGAAACGGAATTAAGCCAATGTTTGGGTGCCATTTTGTCCGGGAAAAGTGGGGGTTCCCGGACTTTTTAAGGGAGCCAGCAAAGCCTGGTTGGGGAGGTGCCAGTTTGGGGCAGCCCTGTCCATCTCTGGGTCTGCAACAGCCCCAGCCCCCTCCTCGCCTTCCGGGGGAAGTGCTGGCACCCGTTGCTGCCGTTCTGCTTGGCGGCTCCCTCTGTCTCGAGTTATTCTGAGGCTGAACGTGCCTGGGGAGCCGTTCTGGCCACATTGCCGGAGACATATGGCCCTTCCTGTAATGATCTCTTGAAGGAAGTAATGGCATGATTCCCAGCGTAAAGAGGGGAAAGGTGTCCTTATTTATGTTTAACATTTGGGTGGTAATCTGTAATTAACTTTGCAAAAAGTTAAACAGAAATTTGAGTTAGCGATCAGGTTGACACCAGAATCGGCCCAAATCCAGACCTGTCAGAGGAGCTGAGAGCTGTCAGCAGAGCTGCATTTCACAAGCTGTAAATGATAAACTGGAACCTCTTGTCATAAAGCAGAAAAAAGTGATTTTCAAATGTTACATTTTAATTTTAACATTTATGCCAATTGATCTGTGAAATGTAGTGACATAATTGGCAGTTCCCTCAATCCCTGTCTGAGTCTTCAACTGAGCATACTGGAAGGAAGGGATGGGGGTGTCGGGGAGGGTATCAGCTGGGAACTCCCTCCCTCCCTCCCTCCCTCCCTTTTCCTTCCTTCCTTCCTTCCTTCCTTCCTTCCTTCCTTCCTTCCTTCCTTCCTTCCTTCCTTCCTTCCTTCCTTCCTTCCTTCCTTCCTTCCTTCCTTCCTTCCTTCCTTCCTTCTCTCATTGTGTTTGTTTCAGGGTCTAGGGCTGCTGTTGAAGCCAGTCTGAACGTGGGGCAAAGCAGGGGGCTTCACTGATGCAGCAGGAAGGGGTGCTAAGGAGGCTGGCGAGGTCCAAGGCAGGTGGCCTCCCACAGAGAAGGGAAGTCTGGCTTGCAGGATGCTGGCCTTTGAGGGAGGAGAATTGGACCGCGGCTGAGGCAGCCTCCCTGCTGAGCGGTCACCGCAGTCCTGGTCCTTCCCCCTGCCTGGCACTGTCAGGCGGGCAGCTCTCAGAATCCCTGGCCAATGCATTTGGCAAAGCAGGTCTGATCGTCTGTCCGGGGGGCAGGCAGGCACTTCCGGCATGTGTAACACCCACACAATACGTCAGCAGTGTGGAAAGGCCTGCTGGTTGAATTTCTGCCTGTCCCGTCCATGTGCAGGAGGCCCTCTGAAGCAAAGCTCAGTTGTGCCGGACTTCGATGGCAGGCTTTGGGGGAACCCGGGTCCTGTTTCGGGTGGGATCGATGGCCAGGGGTGGGGGGTTTCTTGGTTTGCTGCCTATCCCGAGCCCTGGAGGACCCTTTGTCAGTCTTTTTGCACCTGCAAAGGAGTTCTGTACAGTTTCGTGGTGAATCAGTTACTGCGATTTTAGATTTTCCCCCATTTGTTGTCTTCCTCTCCGCCAGGAACAAGAAAGGAAGCTGTAGGTTCTTGGCAGATTCTGGCCCAGATGGAGCGCTTACATTAAATGTGCCTCTTGCAGGCAGGCAGCCTTCTCGTGCGCCCCCCACCCCTTAAGCAGCTCCCTCTTACTCATTTCCAGCCATTCCCTGCCTCCCCGCCTAGCATCCACCTGCCCCACAAGAAAAAATCTAAGCAGGGGGATTCTTTGTTTCACACAGACATGCAGGCTTGCGGGGTGAACTGGGCTGATCATGAAGGGAGTTGGGCCTCCCCTCCATGCCAGCCTGGCTCCTCAACCGGCTGCCCGAACCAGAAGGAGCAGCAGCCTCAGTGAGGAAGAGGCAGAGGCTCTCTGCATCCCCTGAGAAGTCTGGGGAGGAGTCCCCAGTGGAGGATGGCGCAGGGAGCAGGGCAGGAACGGTTTGGCTGCTGCGGGATATAATTTATGTGGGACAAAGTCAGAGGCCAGGTGAGGCCGCTCCCCGCAAGGCCTTCCTGGCCTAGGGCCCCTGCCTGCCTTTGCTGAAATGGAGCCGCCTCCCTTGCTGCGAAGAGGAGGTCGTGGGCGTGCCCGGGGACAAGGCCTCCCCTGCCAATGTTCACCCACCTCTGCTCCTTGCCCGGGGAGCAGAGAGCGGCTCCTGTGAGCCCGGCAGGGGCCCCCCGCCAGCCTGGGGTCGCTCCGTTCCTCGTGCCTGAGATGTCCCCTTTCCTCTCCTAGGTGGTCGGCCTGCTGCTGCCAAATCAGACCCTGGCGTCCACCATCTTCTGGCAGGTAAGGATTTTGTGCCCACCATCGCCTGGAGGGAAAGCATCAGACCTCTCTGTGTTTTGAGCTTTGTTCTATTATTTAATCATTTAAGGTAGCGCTGCTGGGGGGACCTCTTTTGCCTTCACCAGCAGGCGCTTCCCCAGGTGGTCAGAATGTGGTTTTCTTCGCGTGCTTCTCGTGAACAATGGCTGCCCTTCTGGGGCCCACTTTCCGGGGTTTCTCCTGTGAGAGCAGGCTTGTTTTGGAGAGCAGAGCTTTCCGGAAAAAAGAGTCAGGGGCTTTTAAGAACGTCTCACAGAGTAGCCAGCACAGCGATGGGCGAACTGTGCTCACCCTCTCCTCTCCTCTCCTCTCCTCTCCTCTCCTCTCCTCTCCTCTCCTCTCCTCTCCTCTCCTCTCCTCTCCTCTCCTTTCTTCTGTCCATCCACCTTCCCTCAGTGCCAGATATGGCCCAGCATTTGGGGCCACGCTTTCCACGGAGCCCGGAGCTGCAGAGAGCCTGCCTTCTGCTTCCCTCGTCCCACGGGGGCGGTCTTGGCCTGCCTGGGTCCGATCCTTCCTCTCTGCATCCCTCATCCATTCTGCAGGGGTTCCCTCCACCCCCCATCAGGCCTTCCCATGCCAGAGAACCGAGGGGAGATGGGCTGCTGCTGCCGCCCCTCCCCAGTCCTCCTGCTGCCCTCTCAGTCAGCCAAGCCTGGGAGCTGGGCCAGCTCTTGTCACAGGCAGACTGAGGGCCCCACAACTGGAAAGGGGCCCCGTCTCTAGGGGCAGCCTTCCCACCTCCACCCCGTCTGCTGAAATGCCCACCTGGCTGTTCCGGAACAGACATGCAGACCGAAGGAGGTCTGCGTTCCCCAGACGCCGATAAGCCACAGGGCTAGACAAATCAAGGATGTTTGCGGTCATTCTGTCTTCTATGGTTGCGGGGATGTGCCTGAAAGGTGTGGCCGTGTCTGGTGAGCCCACAGAATCCAGAGCCGGGGAGCGGAAGAACTCTGCTCCGGGCTGCTCCGGCCCTGTTAGGAAGGGCAGAAGCTGAAAGGATCACACGAATCAAGCCCTGAATTTCTGAACTGTGTGTGTGTGAGAGAGAGAGAGGCATTTCTTTCCAGTCGGCAGGCACTGAATTACCCTGGTGCGGGACGTGGTTGGACCCGGGGGTCTGGCATTCAGGCCCATGCAAAGACAGTTCACTCAAGGTAAATCCATGCGCCTGTCTCATTTCGCTTCCCGCAAAAGGTCTGGAAAGCTGTGCCACCGGGGGCTCTGCCTCCACGTTCCCAGGACTGCCTTTCTCCTCTGGCCTGGCACATGGCTTCGCCCGCCTTTCTCGCCGCTTGCCTTCCTCCCCGCCTTGCATTTCCTGCTCCTTCCCTCCCTCTTCTCTGACTCTCTCTCTCTCTCTCTCTCTTCCTTGCCTTCTTCTCTGCTCTCAGCAAAGCCTCCTTTCCCAGGTTCTGCCCGGCAGCTGGAGAGGAACAGAGCAGCCGCTGCACGGCCACTTTTAGTAGGAGGTCATGTCAGGGTCCGGCGGAGGTAAGCGCCCCAGCGCAGCTCAGCTCAGCTCAGCTCAGCACCAGCCGGCTGGGGAGAGCAGTGGCCAGTGCCAGGCTGCTCAGGGACACACACACATCCCCCCACCCCCATATCGGGGCCATCCACAGCTGGAACAGCAGGCACCAGTCTTTCCCTGGAAAACTCCCAAGGAAGAAGGAAGAGAGCAGAGCTGGCGTGTGCCCATCCCTGCTTCCGATGCCAGTCGTGGGAGGGAGGCGGGCTGGTCCCTGGGACTTGGGGCCCCAGAGGAGGAGGGGTCGGCGGCCTGGAGGAGGCCACTGAATTGTCTCTCCCTTTGCAGACAGAGCACGAACCGAGGTGGAGCCAGGCCCCGGAGAGCCCACGGAGGCTGGCACTCTCCCCCCTGCCCAGGCCCCTGCAGGGCAGCCTGGGTAATTCAGTGGTAGAGCTCCCGCTTTGCGGGAAGAGGCCTTGCCAGGTCAGGCCCTTGTGTCCAGGTAGGCCTAGGGGAGCCCCCAAGGATTGGGCTCCTTGGACTGGGCAACGGAGGGGTCTGGGAGAACGGGCTCGGCCCTAGCTCAGCGGCAGGACACCTCCTCCCCGCAGAAGCTCCCCACTCAGTTGCCAGTCCCCTCTGCCGTTGGAGGGGAGCTTGCAACAGCCATGTGGACAAAGTGGTGCCCTGGGGTGGAGGCAGGGGGCCCACCCCAGAGTTTGCCACCTCCTCACCCCCTTTGGAGCAGCACAGATCAGAGTAAGCAGCAGAACCAACCCTCCAAGCTCAGAATCAAAGCCCTCTCAAAGCTGGTTTTGCACAGGGGGCTTTCTCCTCAGGGCCAAGCTAGGGAGGTGGCCTCCTTCCAGTTCAGCTGGACTCCTGGGGCTTCCCAGCCGTAGCCTGGGCAGCTTTTGCCATCCCTTCTGCTTGACAGTCTAGGCCGTGGCCCTGGTTTCCTGGAGGCCTCCCATCCGGCTACGAACCACCGCCCCCACTGCAACCAGGCCCCAGTTAGATCTGGACAAGCAGGGAGGCAAGAGGATCGTCCGTCGTGCGTGCGTGTGCGCGTGAGTGGCCAGAGCGAGAGAATGGTGACGCTTGGGCCGTTAGTGCCTCTCTGTAGGGCGGTTCTCTCACAGACACAAAACAGCATTGCCTGGACTGGATAACAAAACACTTTCCTTGCCGGCGGGAGGCATAATTGGAATGGCTGCTTTCCGGCACATTCGCTCTGCTCTTCTTTTGCAGCAATTCTGCTACCGGGGCCCGTCAGTCGCGTGCGCTCACACTCTCTCGCACGCTGCCTTTTAACCAGCGGTTTGTCCCTGTTTCTCTTCTCTTGTCCTTAGTGGTTGAATCAGAGCCACAATGCCTGTGTCAACTATGCAAACCGAAACGCAACAAAGGTGAGGGTTGCTTTCTGTAACAGGGCACAGCAGAGCTTCCAGCTTGACCCCCCACCCCCGGCTCATCCTCCGGGAGAGTTCCAGTGAACCCGGACTGGTCAGCACACGCTGCCCTGCGCCTGGCTCGGCCCTGGCACTGAGCTGCAGATGCCAGCTCTTGGCGGGGGCTTCCTGCCAGGCCCCTCCTGCCGTCCTCTGGAGCTGTGGCACAGCTTCTGCGTGTGCCTCCAGGAAGGTCAGCAGCCTCCTGCCACGTTGTCAGCCATGCTGCCCTGAAGGTTCCAGCCTGGGACTGCCCACTCCTTGAAGGGGGCCCACCGTCCAGATGTTGGAGCCCCAACTGGTCCATAAGCCCAAAGACAGGCTTGCGAGGCAGTGGAAGTCAGCCTTCCCTGCCTGGGGCCTCCAGCTCTGCCGAGGTCCAGCCCCAGAGTCCCCAGCTGCATGCCGAGAGGATCGGGACCTCTGGCAGCAGTCATCCGAACAGATCCGGAACTGTGTCAACCAGCGTTGGGTCCTCCGCAACCCAGGCAGTTTGGGTTTCACCCCCGGCATGGCCCGCCGGCCTGCCTTTCGGGCATCAGGCCCCTGAATCTTCTGGGGTGGGCTCATTTTCATCCTGTGGGGGAAATGGGGCGTGAGGCCGCTGGGGGGCCTTCAGAACTCCTGCACAGTTGAAGCCCGGCAGAAAAATATTCCCGTTCCGGTGCTGGGGGCTGGGGGCATTATTAAGGGTGAGAAGAGAACCGCCTGGTGCCCAGAGGCGCCGGCTGCCCTTCGCATTTTCTAGAGAAAAGACCACGCTGTGCACAGTTGGCCCATTTGGCGGGGGAGTCTCAGGGGCTGCAAACAAAGGGTGGGGGGCTTGCTTTCCCCCACTCTGCTCCTGAGCCACGCTGGAGGGGACGGCTCCTCTCCTGCCTGAGAGGGCCCCGGTGCCCCCCCCCATACTTTTGGAGGCCAGGCGCAGCATCCCGGAAGCACCCCGGTGTCCCTTCAGTCCTTTAGCCACACACACACACACACACGGTGTGCCGGTTTTCCTGCTTGTGATATTTTCCTTTCTTCCCCAAGCCGTCGCCGACCTCCAAGTTCATCCAGGGCTACCTGGGAGCAGTCGTCAGTGCCGTCTCGATAGCGGTGGGTAAACCTTGGCTGCTTCTTTCTCCTCTTGCGCCTGGGGGGCCAAGAAGCCCCTCTTTGGCTTTGGCCCCCGGGGGCTCCCTGGCGGTGAGAAGATCTTGCCCTGAAGCCTTTGGAGTGACCAGAGGGCAGGGACGGGAGCAGCTGGAGGGGCTTAAGCAGCCCAGCATCTGCAGGCACGGTCCCTCCGGGAGATCCCTGGGCTGCCCCCATAGCATGTTCCTCCAGGGGTGGAGGATCCCCTGTTCTTGACCACAGAATCAGCCAATAAGTACGGCTGAATCGTGGACGTGGAAGAAGCGGACACTTTGAGGGAAACTGCTTGGTTTTCAGGGAAATTAAAGGTAATCAGACATGCCACGGACTTCAAGAAAGCAGATTTGAATAAACTCAGAGCAAAGATAAAAAGGATTTACAGTAGCAGAAGGGGGAAAGAGCAGAAGAGGCCTGGGAGCAAACTGTTAAGATAGGAGATTCTGGTCAAATCTGCAAGACTGGGACTGGTGATCAAGGAGATGGAGGCTCCCTTTCGCGGGATGAGCTCGAAATTAAAGCGAAGCACCTTTCATTCAGATTCCTTCCTGAGCAGGCAGTAGGGTGGGATTCCCTCGCCAGCTGTGTGGTTCTATAAGCAAGCTTAGTTATTCTGGCTTCAGCCTTAACCAGTAAAGGCGGAGTCTGCCTCATTGGTTTATCTTGGGAACGTGGGCCATTTTGAAGGCAATCGCTCACAAGATCTCATGGAACTGGGCAGGTTGTCTCTCCTGTTCTGGAAAGCTTGACTGCAAACCCTTGGCTCAAACGGGCGCGTAGGCCGGCCACAGAGACGCTGGAAATGAGTCCGCAGAGCTCTGGCAACAAGTAGCCCCATCTTCTGTCCCAGGGACGCGGCTCCTTCGTTAATTCCCTGCCAGGTCCTCACCTTCCCTCCTTCCCTGCCCCTACCGCCTGCCACCTGCCTGCTCCCCCTCGCAGCGACACCATTTTCCACCCCCCTGTCTAGGCGAAGGGGTCCCCGCGGCTTTCTCTAGCCTGGCTGCCCGCCTTGATAATTGTCTGCGAGGAGCTGCTGCAGCTGCGTTGATAGTCTGTGAATCACCCGTCAGCAGTTTGCGATGGAGCAGGCGGCCACCCACCGGCCTCCGCTCTGTTGGCCACTTAACACCGCAAGGGAACCCTGAGACCTGGCCCAGGTGAGCAGATGCTCTGCCTCAAGCCCCAGGGCCTGCAGAAAGAAGGGACGGCCGCCTGCTTCTCCGGCTCAGAGCCACCCACCGGGCACAAGGCCTCGCCACACCTGTAAGCCCTTCCCTCCGCCTTGGGAACGGAAGCGGCGGGGGGCTTCTGGGTCCCCTCACCTGTTTTCCTGCCTCTCTTCGGGGAGGACCAATGGCTCAGGCCTTGCAGGAGGAGGCGAAGAAGTAGAATTAAACTGTTCCTAAGCTTAGTTCCTTGAAAGGTGTCCAACATAATGTTACATTCAGAGCAGGCTTGGTCATCGAGGCCTTGTGGGACTGTGGACATGTGGTTTATGTGAGTATTGATCTGGAGACCGTGGTGTCTGTTTAAACGTGGTGCCCATGATACACACTTGCTCTGGCCCGTTGCACAGGCACGACTGAATCTCAGGACAGCCCTTTCTCACTTCCTGGCTTTGGGGGGCTCCAGCGGCTTTCTAGTTTTGCTCTTGCAGCCCACCAGGTTCAGAACAGTTTCCAGGAAGGCGACGAGAGGAGGGTTTGCATTGGGTTGAGGAACAGAGGGAAGCTGGTGGGTGGGGGGAATTGGGGGAGAAGAAACAGGCAGCCGTGGGTGGGAGAAAGGGGGTGAGGCTCTGCTTTGTACAATTCAGAGACTGTCAGTGCTAGAGAAACAGAGCAAAGAGTAAACACCAGCTTGGAGGCTTTCCAGCTCAATTTGGTAAAAAAGGTTCCTCCCAATTTCAGGGTAGAGTCCAGCCCCTTTGCTTGGACTCCTGCCCGTTGGCACAGGAGCTGGCAATCGGTTAGCAGAGGCAAAGGCCTCCGTCCCCCCGGGCAGGGCATCTCCAGGCCCTTCATTCTGCAGCTTTGCTGCCTCCCCTCACCCACCAATGTTTTGGGGTTGAACAACAAGACATAGGAGAAGCCAAGGGGAAAAGGATAATGATCCTCAGCTCCCCCTCTGTTCTGATTCACCTTTGAGGTCTTGGTATCCGGATTTCCCTCCCCCCACCCCCAGTTGGTAAGAGATAGGGGACAATAGCTCCAACTTTATAAATATACTGATAAAAAGACCATCTTGAGTTATGACCAGAAGCATCGCTAAGTTCCAGGGCAGTGCTACTCACAGTCAAAGGACCTCCTTTTACCTTTGTGAAGAAATGCTTTCCATACCAAGGGCATGTGCAGAGCGCTCAGACTTTTGCCAAAATCAGTTTTATCAATCCTGGTGTGTCCGGTCATTTCTTGTGCCCTTCCTGGCACAGGAAGATGGGCTAGGGTTTTTCTCCTCTTATCTCCAGTGTGAACAAAATAAAAATTACGTGCTGTAGAAAAATTATTAAATTAAGCTCAGGAATTTGGGGACTATGTTCCATTTGGACATTTATGTATGCATATCTTCTGTAACAGTATTTACTTTGAGTAATTTTTCTACAGTATATAATTTGTGTTACGTTCGTAACGCAAACAAATTCTTGCTTTGTTTTTCTAGCGCTGATCAGTTCTAACTACTTCCCCTTTCTTTTGCCTCCTTTATCCTGGCAAAACCCGGAGATGGGAGAGGAAAGGGGGTTAGGATGGGCCAAGGGTGGGCATAGCTTGGCATCGCTTTCCCTGCTCTCCTAGGGCTGGAGAGGCCCTTGACCTCCATGCAGAAAGCCAGTTAGAGCATCTCCTCTGGAGCCTCCAGAAAAGGAGTCCACCGCCCCTCTGGGTCCCTGGTTCCACGGGTCACTCTTGAGAGAGGGGCTTGGACTGACTTCATTGCCCTCTGACGCCTGGTGTGGGAGGGGCTCAGCCCCCTGACCTCCCTCTGCTTGCTCTCCCTGCAGGTGGGCCTCAACGTTCTGATCCAGCGAGCAAACCAGTTTAGCCCAGCCACCCGGCTCCTGATCCAGAGATTTGTGCCATTCCCTGCTGTAGGTGAGACACGCCACCCCCCTTCCCCTGGAGGCTGGTGCTGCTGAGGTCCTGGGGCCAACGCTGCTCGTGGCCTTCAGGCAGGAGGGTGGCACAGGTCAACTGCCTGCGGAGGAAGGTCTGCAGCCTTGGGGGGCTGGACGCCCCTCCCAGGCCCCACGGAAGGTGCTACTAGTGTGGGCAGAGGGGCGCCGCATGATCAAAGGCACTCCCTTGAAATCATGCGGGGGCATGCTGTGCTCTTGAGACCCAGCCCTGCGTGTTTGCAGGGGTCATTAAAGGCAACCCCTGCTGGCTGCTTTTCCATGAGCTTGTGGTGCCCGGCCCTCTGGGCATCCAGACTGAGGCTCTCCCAGGCTAGCCCTGCAGGGCATGAGGACAGGCATGGAGCAGGAACAACCCGGCATGGCTGCGCCCCAGCCCTTCCCCACCCCTTTTCTGTCCAGAGAAAGGAGTCCCCATTCTCCCCTCCCCTTTGTGGACACGGGATCTGTGTGGCTCCTGGTAGCAGGGGCTGCCCCTAGGTGCAGCTGTGGGCCCCAGGGGGCGAAGGATGCCAAGAGGCTGGAGGGCTCTGTCCACAGAACACACACAGCCAGGTCGGGTGAAGGTTTTGCCAAAGCCCCCGTGCTTCGGGCTCAGCTTGAGCCCGTTCAGCTCAATGTGGCGGTGCTTGTCATCCCAGCTCAGCCCATTGGGGGAGTTTAAGGTTCAGGGTACTGAGAGAAACCTGAAGGGGGTGAACTCCAAGAGGGGGTGACTGTTGGGCAGTGCGAAGAGTGTGCAAGCCAGGCCCCTCGACTGGCCTCCATGGCCCAGGCTGGTGGAGAAGGGCCTGGAAGAAAGGGGAGGCCCAAGGCAGGCTCTTGTCAGTGAAACTTTAGGGAACAGCCTGGGCCCCTGAAGGAGGGGCAGAGCCTGACAAGAGCACGTGTAGGTATTTCTCTGCTCTCCTGTCTGGCAGCACCATGGAAAAGGGCAAGGGAGGGCTCTGAGCTGTGGCCCATGGCGCTTCTCCTGACACCCCAGAAGTATGGGGAGGGGAGGAGAAAGTCAGTAAGGGGGAGTGTGATGTGGGCAGAAGCCCCTGGATGACACAGGAGGGAAGACAGTGGCAAGTGGTTCCCTGGGCTGAGAGGCGCAACGCCTGAGTGAGTCATTGGGAGTCAGGTGGCATATACTTTTAATACATTATGATGGTGGGTCACACAGTCAGCCAGGTGTTTAGACTGGATTTGGCATCTTTATCCACCTATCGAGTCCTTCCAAGGACCTGGGATGGGCAGTTGTTGTTGCTGTTATTATTCTTCTTCCCCACTGCAAAGATTTCAGTCCCTCCCTGGAGTGGAGTTGAAACAAGACTTTTCAGGATGAGTCAAACGTGGTTCCAGATCTGGGCTAAGCCCATCGGTCTCAAAGGCCAACTGCGCAGCAAGTGGGAGAAGACGACCGGTTGGGCTGGTCCTTCCATTGTCATGCCAAGGCCTGAAGGGAAGGTTAAGCTGGGGTTGAAACTCATTGAGGGGGCTTGTAATTAGTTTGCCCAGCTCATAATTAATCCTCTGCTTCCTGTTATTGGCTTATCCCAGCTCTGGAAAGTGTGTGTCAGGACTCTGTCCATCCTGCTACTGCTACCGCTGCATTTTCCGGCAGGCAAAGCGTTTTGCCTCAGAGCCCTGGGCAACCCAGGCAAGGAATGACCCGCCCTGTGCATTTGTGCAAAAGTGTGCCAGCCAGAGGGGGCTCAGTGAAGGGAGGCCTCGGCCCACGCCTGCGCTCTGTTGCTTCAGGAGAAGCCATGGCTTGGGCCGCAGGTGTCCCTGGGCCTTGGCTCCAAGGTCCCTAGAGGACTGGCCTCTGCCATAAAGGCCTGAGGACGCCCGAGATGCTCTCTCCTCAGGGGGAGAAGAGACACCGAGAGGGGGCGGAAGCGGCGAGGCCTTGAAGGAATGACTCTCTGAGAGCCTCGGCGTCCCAGCATCAGGGTGGCTTTTGGGGAAAGGGGGTTAATGTGGGGAAAGGGGGTGACAGGGTTCCCCCTGCGGGGCAGTCCAACAGCTGCAAAAGGTCCTTTTAGCATGGGACTTGGAGGGGGCTTAGCCAGACTGCGACATCATTTCCTCCCTCCCTCCCCAGTAAATGCAATTTCACCCAGGATGGGGGGGGGGATTCAGAGGATGGTTTTTTCAGCTCCTCCTCTCCTTCCTCCACAGCAAGCGCCAACATTTGCAATGTGGTCCTGATGCGGCACACAGAACTGGAAGAAGGTATCGATGTCCTGGACGGGGAGGGGAACGTGGTTGGATCTTCCAGGATCGCTGCCAGACACGTATGTGCCTGCCTGGGCTCCAGGCTTGCCGCTTTTGGCTGGGCTGCGGGGGGAGGAGGGTCTCACCAGGGTCGGGCACCGTCATGGGATGGACATGCAGAGGTCAGACCGCCTTGGGCCAAAAGAGATCCTGTTGCGCTGCCATCTTGCTGCTAGCCCTCGAGGCTTTACCAAGCAGCCCCTTCCTCTTTGCAGGCTGGCTGGGTCTTTGCCACTCAGGGAACGAGGGAAGGACGCCCACCGCTTTGGCCTCCCTGTGAATTCCTCCCACAGGGAGGCAGGAGGAAGCCTGCGCCTGGCTGTGGCAGCGCCTTCTGGTGGCCCGTGTGTTTGGGGGACTCCTAAGCTCTGCAAGCAGGGGGGAATGGGCGAAGGCCCTTGGGCACTTCTGGGGTTCCCTCCACAGTTGCCCTCTGAGAGGGAAGGGTCAGGGTGCCCGATTGTGGGGTGGCAAACAGGCAGG
Organism: Liasis olivaceus; assembly: GCA_030867105.1. NCBI lineage: Eukaryota > Metazoa > Chordata > Lepidosauria > Squamata > Pythonidae > Liasis > Liasis olivaceus. The sequence goes on from CM061354.1 coordinate 720,401, forward strand.
CGGGGAGGTTTTTTAACTCCCCCGACTGGCATTCATTAGCAATTGCCAGCCATGCCTGTAGGAAGATGCTCCAGATGTTTTCTGACTCCCACTAACACCTGTCTGGGTCTCCCCGCCCCCTTCAGGCCTGCCATCTGCCCCCATCTGCACAGTACTCTGGTTCTTTCTTTCTCTGAGCAGCTCTTTGCCAAGATAACTGACACAAAGCCCCACTCAACGTGTGGTGTAACTGATAGGCGTGGCTGCGTCATTGCTGTATTTCACACCGCCCAAAAGAGAACATGGTTCCGGCTGGCAGAGCGTGCCTGGGAAGAGGGCTGGCCCCTACCATCATCCTTTCGGAAGTTAAACCCTCCGGTGCAGGGTCAGGCCTGCCCCCCCACGGCCCCTTGTTCAAAACTGGCTGCTTAAGCTGCTTTTCATTTTGAACCGACCAGCCCGCAAGATCTGAGCCCTGCAGTCCCATTTTGCACCATGGTTGCTGCCCCTGGCTCCTGCTCCTGCTCCTGCTCCTGCTCCTGCTCCTGCTCCTGCTCCTGCTCCTGCTCCTGCTCGCCCCTCTGGAACATAGAGGGGTGGCCTTAGTTTCCTCCACACTTTCGCAAAGGATAGAAGGGGGCAGGTGTGGGAGACCCGGAAGAGCAGGGCAGATGATCAGAAGGCCCCGGGCTCTGTGGTAGGATGTGAAACACCTCCCGTCGCAATGCAGGTAGCAGCCCAGAAGGCTTTCTGAGGCTGCTCAGAATGCGGGTGGGTATTCTGAGGGCACCTTCGCAGACTGCAGCGCTGGCATCAGGAGGGATGGTGGGTCAGAGGTCGGGGTCGCCCTCGATTGTATCCTTCAACCCTCTTCCCGTAGGCAAGGAAATGCCCAGCAACACGTGCCAAAGTCACGAGGGCGGGCAGTAGCCTGAGGAAGGTCACTTTGCACAACCACACTGTTCTCAGGTCAGCGTTGCTTCCAAGTTGTGCTTCCAGCAGACGCGTCCTCTGCATGGTTTCCTTTGGCTGCAAGCCACTACAGCCCTTCCGAGTGTGAACCGAGCAGCTCCCTGTCACAATGTGACTGTTTCTGTGAGCCGTGGGGTGTGAGACTGACTCAGCCTAGGCTGGAAGAAACCCCGCAGGGCCTCTTCCTCGTAGCGCGTGAGAGCGGGCCATCTCCCCACCACGCTCAGCGCCCTGGAGTTCCTGGGATAGGAGGGCAGCCAAGGAATCTGAAGCGACTCTCCACCATGTTTCCCGCAGGCCCTCCTGGAGACGGCGCTCACCAGAGTGGTTCTGCCGATGCCGATCCTGGTTCTGCCTCCCATCATCATGTCTCTCCTGGAAAAGTAAGTGGGGCACTGCTGGCGCTGGGGAAGGAGACCTCCCTACAGGGCTGTGATACGTAGAGGGTGGAGTAAAGGCCTCCCAGTCTTACAAAGGGGATGGGGTGCTCGGGGGTTCATTTTCCGTATTCCCAAATGCTTTTTATATTAATGCAGAGGAATATGTCAGTTCTTGTGAGTTCTGCATCCCATTTGTAGCACAATCTCATGTGCATTGCAGTGAAAATGAAAAGAGTATTGCATAGCAGAGCATCTTCTGGCCTCATAGGTTGCAATTTCATTCTGTCATCTTGGGTGTTGGCCAGACCTTCCCGTTTTAGGTCATCTGCATATTTGATAAGCAGCTCATTGATTTCTGTTTATTTATTTATTGGAATTAGAGGCCACCCAAGTCCTGACAACTCTGGGCAGCTTACAATTAAAATAGAACCACAGAAGCAAGGGAGAAAATGGTGTATAAATGTGGTTTATCTCTCTGTGTCTTTGATGGCTGATTTTGCATTTTTGGATTTAGCTCGGTCTAGGATGCTCACAGTTTCCCAGTTGAAACTATGGTTGAGTCTGTCCATGTGTTGTGAGATTAAGGAGTTTTCATCATGTCTTCTGACTGCTAGTTGGTGTTCATGGATGCGCTCTGCTAGCCTTCTGCCTGTCTGTCCTACATAGTGGTTGTGGCAATCCTTACATTGTATGTTGTAGATGACTCCTGTAGCTTTCAACCACATATTTTTCCTTTGTTTCATCTGTATATTATAACCAGAAATTTTAGCCCACTTTCTCATACATTATTTCACTTGTTCTTCTGTTTCAAATTTCAATAAAAATTTATACATTTTAGCTATCACATGTTCATCATTTGTACACAATTCCGTTTCAAAGTCAGTCTTAGAATATTAGTACCATAAATTATTTTGTCTACTTTGAATCTTTCTGATAACTGTAAATAGGAAAATCATTGACAGTTATGTCCTTCTGTCATCAGTTGTTCTCTTGATTTCATTTATATTCCCCTTGACATAATTCTAGTATCTCATGGTATGTTAACCATTTGTGTTTGCCTATTACTTCTCATCTGTAAAATACTTCTTGTGCTGAGAGCTACAAAGGTGTTTTTGGGCACAACCTGGATTTGTATCTATTCCAGATTCTCAGTATAGCACGTCTAACATAGTGATGTTTAAAATCTACATTAACTTTAGCTTTATCGTGTCACAAATATCCATGCCACCCAAATCTCAAGTCATGTGCTTCAAACTCTAAAAGTCTTTTATTTCTCAGCAACACCCACTCTTTCAGCCAAACCAAACAGCAAGCTGCAAAATACAATTTCTAATCAGGTAAACTCTATCTTCCTCTTTCCTTTCCATCTTGTAACACCTTATATTTAACTTGTGTTTTTTTCCTTTGCCATACAAACTTAGATATATCCTTTTGCCACTGCTTAAATGGTACATCAGTTCTCAAAACTGATATTGTCTGAAACAAAAATATCATTCTAGGCAAAACATTAATTGTTATCACAGAAATTCTCCCCAACAATGACAATTATAATTTCTCCCATCTTAACATATCTTTTTTAACTTCATTCCATGTCTTGACATAATTATTTTGAAATAACATACAATTCATATTTGTCATAGTAATACCCAAGTATTTTACGTTTTTCTCAATCTTAAAACCCATTTTCTTCATCAGTTCTGTTTGATCCTCAATTTTCATATTTTCTGTTAACATCTTAGTCTTCTGATTGTTAATCTTAAAACCTGCAAGTGTACCAAAGTCTTTTAATTTTCCCATTAATTTTCCCATTAATCTATTCCCTTTAGTGGATCCTCCAGAATCAACACTAAGTCATGAGCAAAAGTTCTTTTTTAAACTTTACTCCCACAATTCTCTCATCTTGTCTTACGTCTCTATTCAGAATTTCAGTATTTCAAAATAAACAAGAGAGGAGACAGTGAGCATCCCTGTCTTGTCCCTTTTTGTATCTCACAGGGTTTTGTTAAATTTCCATTGACAATTATTTGTGCTTTCTGTGAAGTATAGATCAGTCTTACTCATTTAATAACATTCTCTCAAAAATTCATTATCTTCCAAAAATTTAAACAGGAAGGCCCAGTTCAAATTGTCAAAGGTTTTCTCCGCATCTAAGAAAATCAATGCAACTTGTTTTTTATTATGTTTCTCCGAGTATTCCAAAATGTCCAACACATTTCTTATATTATCCTTTAACTGTCTTTTAGGTAAAAGTCCATATTGATCCTCATTAATAAATTCTTGCAAAATTATTTTCAACCTCTCATTCAAAATTGTTGTGAACAACTTATTTTGTTGTTCAGTCGTTAAGTCGTGTCCGACTCTTGGTGACCCCATGAACCATATCACGCCAGGCCTTCCTGTCCTTCACTGCCTCCCCGAGTTGGCTCAGTTTCATGCTCATTGCTTCAGTGATGCTATCTAGCCATCTCATCCTCTGCCGTCCGCTTCTCCTTCTGCCTTCCATCTTTCCCAGCATCAGGGTCTTTTCCAAAGAGTCCTCTCTTCGCATTAGGTGGCCAAAGTATCTGAGCTTGAGCTTCAGTATCAATCCTTCCAATGAGCAGTCAGGGTTGATTTCCTTTAAGATTGACTGGTTTGACCTCCTAGCAGTCCAGGGGACTCTTAAGAGTCTTCTCCAGCACCACAGTTCAAAGGCATCAATTCTTCATTATTCAGTAAAGATATTGGCCAATAGTTTCTTCTGAAAGTCAAATCTTGTTCCTCCTTAGGTATTAATGCTCTATTAGCCTCTTTCCAGCTCTCTGGCATCTTTCCCCTATATAAAATAGAATTCATTTTGTAAAGGTTGTAAAAACCTCTATGTAATTTGGGTGTAAAGACGGAGGCGAAACAGGAGTTGAGTTCCTCTCAACACAGTCCTCTGTCAGGACTTCTCCGCTTGGAGTAAGCCACGAGCTCGCTGCCTCCTGCGTCTTCCTCTTGCTGCCTTGAAGAAACCCTTCCTGCTGGATTTTGCCTTGGCTCATTTTCTGCCTTCGCCTTCCTGATATGGGTCCCCCCCTGCCTGCACTGAAGCTGTGCGGTCTTCCGTTCCTTCCATTTCCACTGAGTCTCCTTCTTTAGTCTCGGCCAATTCAACTAAACTGGCTTCTTTAGATGCCTCCTAGTTGTCTCCCTCATTGGTAGCATTTGAGAGTGCGCTGCCCTTAACTTCTTTTTCAAGGAGCATGATGATGATCTAGTTACATCTTGTTGCTATCTGTGAGAAATTTTGGAGAAATGGGGAAGGGCCAGAAGACTGGGGGGAAAGAAATGCTGCCCCTACCTTCAAAAAGCGGGGAAAGGAAAATCTGGCAAAGATCCATCAGTCTGACATCAGTGCCTAAGAAGGTCATAAAGAAGTTGGTCTGTGAAGCACCTTGAGAAAAACGAGATGTATTTATTTATTTAATTTAGGCACCGCCCATCTCACTCAAAGATAATTACAGGAAGGTAGCATCGATTTGTTAAGAGCAGATCTTAGCAAACTCATCTCCACTCTCCTCGTCCCCGCCCTCTGGAACAGCATCCCCCAGAGATACGGATGGTGACCGCTCTTCCAGAGTCCCAGAAGGCCCTTAAGACCTGCTTTGGTCCCAGGCCTGGGTTCAGGTGGTTGTTATCTATTGGTGGGGCCCCTGTTGTGTGTTTGCACTGTTTGTACTTTTTGTCATTCTAGTTGTTTTAGTCTGGGCTGCCTGTTCTGTGGGTTCTAATTGTTTTACTGTTTTGTGTGTGCGTGTGTGCATTCTCACAATCTCAGTGACCTGATGAAGAAGATCAAAAATCTGGTTTGCATATCCTTGCTTGGCACAAAGCCATCCTGCCTTTCCCAATCTTTGTTCATGGTCACCTCTTGTGCCCTTTCAGTAGGAATTCTGCCAAACACGCAAAGGGGTGGCGGGCTGCTGGAGTAGCCTCAGGGCGACTCAACCTCTGGTCCCTCCTCAACCACAGAAGCTCTCTGGAGGACTTTGGGCCAGACCCTCCCTTTCAGCCCCACCTGCCAGGTTGTTATGGGGAAAATAGGAGAAGGAGTGCTGTGTGTGCTGCCTTGCATCCCTGTAGGAAAGGTGGCATATAAATCCTATAAACAAGCAAAGAAATCAGTACCAGACCCACTTAACAATGTGAACCCCTTGTAGTTTTTGCATTCCCTCTTGCTATCCTTCTCTTTATAGAGAAAAACAATAACAACATTCTTCCAGTTGTCAGGCATGGATGTAGCTTTCACAGCACATTTAAGCACTATATCCCTATTTTACCATCTTGTTAGTTATGTCTACATCTGCAGCCTTATCGTTTTCAACCTTCTCACAGCATTATGGCTTCCTGTTCATCCATTTATAGCCTTCATTTCAATTGTGATCTTGGGCATAGCACTATCGTTCTCATACAGATCTACGAAATGCTTCTTCCAGAATTCCTTCACTACAGTTTCATCCCAAATCCAGTCATTACTTTCACTTCAAGTTCCCTTCACTTGGTTGGAGGCTTCCTGTGTAGCCTCTTCACCCACTTCCAAAACAATTATCTATTTCGGGTGTGATGGTTCCAACTGAGCAGTAGGAGGCGCTCTGCAGCCAGTTTCGTCTTTCTGAGATTCATCCGGCACTGGCAGTCTCCATATACTCCAACACTTTTACCCTCTGTGAAAACAGGGGGAGGGGGTCTTGGGAACAATAAGCTGTGTAGTCTGAGAGTGTATAAGGGAAGAGATCCATCATAGTGCCTATAATTCTTCAATTTCATCAACATTTTTTTTGTATTTTCTCTTTTCTCTGTTCTTGCTCTCTTTCATGGGTATTTTTTCGCTCATCTTCCTTTCATCTTCATTTTTGGTGCAATTATTTTCTTATATCCATTTTCTCGTCATCCACAGCCCTTTTCACTTTATCATTCCATCAGAAACCTTTTCCATACTTCCCATCAGCGTATCTCCACACCTTCTGTGGCCTTCGGTATCATCATCCTTTTTACTTTGCCCAAAGCAGTTTGATCCCAACCATGCCTACTCTGTCCTATGCCAGCTAGGGAGGTGTGTGCCATGCACTGACACACACCAAGAATACAGGTACCCAGCAGGCTCAAATCAGAATGCTTGTGATTCCTGATCAGACTGGAGAACGGTAACAAGTCAGGTGCCGAAGGGATCGACCCTGGGTCCGCTTCTCTTCAATGTTTTCATTAATAATTTGGATGAAGAGCAGAATGCTTATCAGATTAGCAGTTGACACAAACTGGCCTTTAGCTAATAGCCTAAAAGTCAGGAAAAAAATTCAAAATGGTCTTGAGAGATTGGAGAGATGGGTTGCAAATAATAGAACAAAAATTTAACAGTGACAAGTGCAAAGTTCTTTGTTAGAAAATAAAATTCAAATATACAAGTATTGTATAGGATAGGAGATGCCTGGCTGGGTTGCGGTACTTTTAGAAAGTATCTTGAAGTAGTAGTTGATTGCAGGCTGCAAATGAGCCGGCAGTGTGATGCAGCTGCAAAGAAGGTAAATGCAGTTTTAGGCTGCAACAACAGAAGCAGAGATTCCAAATCATGGGAAGTAAAGTTCCATTTTATTTTGCTCTGGTTGAACCTCACCTCAAGTACTAGGGCCAGTTCCAGGCACCACCCTATAAGAAGGAGTCAGAGAAATTAGAACGGATTCAGGGAAGGACAATGAAGATGATCAGGGACCAGAAACTCAGTGGTTTGGCTGAAGGGGATGGATATATTTAGTTCTGAGAAAAGAAGGCTACGACGGGGGGGTACGATTATGGTAACCCTCTTCAAACACCTGAGAGGAAGTTCCACAGAAGACATGCTGGTCCCCCTTCATTCTCTATTCCCACCTGCCTTTGTTCTTCCACCTCTTTTGCACATCCTCTGTGCCGGCACACTTGGTGAACTGGTTCTTCTCCATTGCACTTTTCCCTCCTTCTCCTCTCTCCTCCTGGAGATTTCCTCATTTGCTCCCCAGGCATCTTGCCGTCCCCTCCTGCTGTTGGGACTCCCTCCTTTCGTCTCGGCTCCCTGGGGAGCATCCAGCCCAGCTAAGCGGCATCTATTTTGAGCTCCCTGCTTGGTGTGGGGGGGGGGGGGGCTTCCACAGATGCTAAATGCCGCCGCTGCTGAGCCAGCCCCGGGGTTGGCTCGGGTTCCCAGGAAAAGAGAGTGGGGCGCTCGCCCCCACCCGCTGCCTTGCCCAGCACCACTGCCTTTTGCGTCCTGCAGGCCAGGGATGCACCATATGTCTCTTCTTCCGTGTGTGGGCGCGTGTGGTGGGGGGAGGGGGACTTCTCGGGAAGCGGGTGATCCGCACTCGAGACTTTGGTGCGGTCCTGAGGCTGCTGTTTGCGTGAACCCCGGGGGAGCCTGCCAGCAAACCCCAGCTGGGGCATGCGCTCGGATGAAGGGGCTGCAGTAGCAGATGGGGCTGGGAAGAGACTCCCAATTCCAGGCAGCGCCGGGGGGGTTCAGGTGCAGAGCGGTTCATGGTGGCCCCGAGTTTCAAGTGGCCCTGGAGAGTTTCCTGTTGTTTGAATGTTGAGGGGAGGGCACGGGAGAGAGCCAGGCAGCCGGTTCTGGGCCAGGGGCTCAGCAGTTCGGGGGGTGCCCCTTCCCTCCCAGAAACGCCTGCCTTTCCTCATTCCGTGGCAGCAACGGCAGCTCTGTTGAATGGCAACGTGGCGCTTCCTTGTCCCGCGCTGCACCTGCCGGTTTCTGAGCTCCGCTGAACTCCTGTCATCGGTAGCTCAGGTCCCCGCCTCCCCCGAGGCACACGCCGGTCTGGAGCACCGAGCCCGAGAACGCCTTCAGAGTCCTGAGAGCAACTTCCATATGGAAGGCTTTGCAGGCCCTCCAAAAATGCCGGTGACAGCTGCCACATTATGCAGGACGTGAACCGCTAATCAGCAATGTGCTGAAGGTGTATTCGCAAGATCTGTGACACGCCGTGTCTGCAGCACAGATGCCCCGTCTGCACAACCTGTTCTCTCGGTGTCCCTTTAGAGGTGGAACCCGGGAGGCTTCTGCTTGCCGATCCCCCCGGCTGCCGGAAGGGCTTCCTGTCGCCCCGAGGCCCTGCCCCCGAGAGGAGGGCACTCTGCGGGGGACCAGCCGCTGGGGGCCCTCACTGAGAAGAGGGTAGCTCTGCCTGCCCAGAGGGCAGAGGCGCCCAAGAGACTGCCCCCTCTGCTGCGGCGGCGGCTGCTGGATGCCGGACGGGAGGCAGAGGGAAGGGGTGCCTCCTTCCTTCCAGGGCCTTTCCAAAGCCTTCTGAGTACTCCAGGCCAACACCGTCGGTTCCCCTTTCCAAACCGAGTCCCTAATGCGGCCTTTTCCGCCGGTTGCAGAGTCTGCAGTGTGTGGGCCGAGTGGCGCTGACCACACGCGGCAGTCAGAAGGCTGGCCGTGATCCTGGAAGGCCTCACACCCGGGCCTGCCGCCAGCCCCGGGGGTGAAGGACTTCTAGCCTCCCCACGGTGCAACCAGCTGGCCGACCCTGCCGGCCCCCTGCTTTACAGAGAGCAGCCGAGGCGGGCCGTCTCCCACAGGTACCTGACCCGGGAATTGAGGCTTCTGGGGTTAACGATTTGTACTCTGTAGTTTCTGGCATTTGCTGGTAGCTCGAGAGGCATAAGCCCAGGAGCTCTCATGCTGCAAGGAAGAGGCAGTCTTGTTCCCGGAGCAGACTGTCCGCGGAAGATTGATCTCCCTAGGATGTCTGCAGCCCGGGCCCCTGCTGGAGCTTCTGTCCCTAAAATAGCGCTTGTCTTTTAAAATGAAACACACTCGCCCTGAAGTGAGTTTGTTTTCTGCACCAATTGGACACTTGCGGACTGCTTAAAGGTAGCTCCTGGAGAGAATATTTGGAATTGCGCCTCCCAAGAGAAGTTTAGCCTCCCTCAAATGGCCACTCGCTGCTTCTGGGCCTGCCCAGAGATGCCGGTGTGCCTGACCGAGGGGCCCAGTTTGGTTTTCCGCATAATTTTTACTTAGCTCTGGCGGAGCTCCCAACATCACTGCAATTATTGACATCCAGTAACACTGTTCTAACCCCCGTCACGTGCTTTGGGCTGCAGTGAAAACAGCCATGGCCCCATCACTCTGGGAGAGGGAGCGTCAAGTCTTAAGAGTCAGGTCCAGCCTTTTGCCCTGAACCTTCCCACTGCCACGCATGGCAAATTCTGGGAAGGAAGCCGCCGCCGACCGTTTTGTTCTCCTTGGCCCCTCTAACGGTGCTCCTGCCTCTTGGCAGAGGGACCGGCGGGGCCGCTCTCAGCGCGGTCTGCCCCCTGCATGTCCCCGCGCTTGCACAGCGGTTTGATTGTGCCAGATAAATTCCCGCTTGGCGTGCCGCCGCCTTGCAGCCACCAAGCCCAACAGCCGTTAAAAGTTGACCGGCTCCTAGCAGGGAAAGCAAGGGAAGTTGGGGAGCAGAAGTCCAGAGGGGAGGCGCTGCTGGCCCGGCTCTGTGCGCAAGATCAGGGCGTTGCCGCAGGCAGCGGTCCCGGCTTACTGTGATTTCGAGAGCAGAGCTCTGAAGGCCAGGGGTGAGCCTCCCGCTCAGCTAATTGTGAGTCATTTAGCCTGAACTTTGCAAGTGCTGAGATCTGAGTCCCAATTAAGACATTGCACTTCATGTGATAATTAAGGCTTTTTCTTTAAATCAGGCCATAACTCCTCTTAATTAGGAGGCTGCAGCCATTGTAATTTGAACTGGTCTGAGTTTAAAACACCCATGGTGGAAGTCACACCTGGGAGCCTCACCAGCCAACGCTCTAAATTGGTTCTGCTCCCCGTAGAAATGAGGAGGAGCCCAGCAGGGCTGTAATTAGGAGGTCGAAATCCCAAAAGGAAACAGAGGGTGGCCTGGAGAAGAGGGGCAGTGGTCCACCCAGCCCGGAGGGGCAAGGCTTAGTCAACTCTGGCTCCGATGGGCTGCCGCGTTCTTGTGGCGAAGGTGCTGAGTGCAGTTCAAAGGCACACCCGTCATCTTCACCAGATAGGGGAGCAGAGGGGATGTGCTCCTTGTGAGCCTCAAGGCCTAGTCGCACAAGGGGGGGAATGTGCGTTGGCGGGAGGCGACCGCCCGTGTCCCTCCGCCCCACCTCTGTGGCTCCGGTCGGTCCGGCCCCTGACGCACTGCTGCCTCCTGTTTTGCTCGTTTTCCTCTTCACAGAGGGCAGTGTTTCAGCGCATTGCCCAACTGGGGATATGATGAACCCGTTGCAAAAGATCTCGGGGATGAGGAACTAAGGTGCAAGGCAGGTAAACAAGATGTTTGCCTGGGAAGAGAGTGGCCTGGGAGGGACAGGAGAACTGCAAAAGAACCCGAAAGACAGTCTTCCCCACCGGCCGGCGCCTTGTGTCCTCAGGGGGCAGCGGATTATGCTCACCGCGGCCCTCGCACTCTAGGACCAGAGAGGGCAATTGTCAAAGGTCCTCCAGAGCCACAACAGAGTGTCGCCGAGTGCCTTCGCCACCTTGAACCGGAGCTCAAAGTGGCAGCCACTGCCACGTCTTTGGTAATGATTCCCTCGTGAAGCTCTGCTGGGTGCAAAGAGACTCCTCTTTTCTCCGTCCTGAATCTCATTCAGCTTCCTGGGGTGCCCCTGCTGGGTTCTTGAGGACGAGAGAAACAGGCAGGCGTGGACATGGAGATCAGGGTGCTGCAGGCGAGGGCGGGTGACTAAGGGCAAGACGAAAGGCCTGGGCCCACCCGAAGGTGGTTTACCTTCTGCCCGCCCTAGATTTGTGCAAAGCCTTCTGACTCTCCTCTACCACAGACCCCCTTTGAGGGCCAATCTCTGGATTCTCTTTCCAAAGAGGGTGGCTGGGGGTGCGAGTGGGCAGCGAAGGGTCTGTCTGACGATGACATACATCCACCTCTCTCTTGCAGGACGGCTTTTCTGCGGTCCCGACCTCGGATGCTTCTTCCCGTCCAAAGCCTCGTGTGCCTTGCGGCCTTCGGCCTTGCCCTCCCCTTGGCCATCAGCCTCTTCCCGCAGATGTCTGAGGTCAGTGACACAGCCGGGCCCAGTTCCCCTGGGACGGCAAGGGGGGAACTGCCAGAGAACGCTGGAGTAGGTGACTTGTGGAAGGGGAGCAGGGGCACGGTGAGCGCCCTCTCCGTCAAAGAAGAGGCACGCTCTGGATGGAGCCCAGCCTGCTCCAGAGCCCAAGCTTAGAGTGTCCGATGGGCACGGCGCTCATGGCACCTGCTGTTCCCGCTGCCGCTCCTGAGAGCACGACGGGCCTGCTTCCTCCAACGGATGTGACCCCCCCCATCATCCTGGGCCCTTCAAGGAGTGCCGGAGTCACATCGCTGCTGGCTCAGGCAGAGATGCTGCTTGCAGTCTTTGGGGGTTGGGGGAACAGAGAGAGGACGGCGCTCCAAAAGGCCTTCTTTCTGCTGCCTCCCCCCACCCCGCGGCATCCCATCCCGCATTTCAAGGCCAAGCTAAGACTCCCTGGGTTCTTAGGCATTTGGAATATTTTGCTGTTGTTGTTCCAACGCGGCGGGCGTAGCAAGTACTTGAAGGTGGTTCTCTGTTCTGACATACATCCATTTAACTTTATGGGGTGCTAGATTTTATTGCAAAATAACTGCATTTTCATACAAACCCATTGTATGAAGGGTTTAACAAATATAATTAGTAAATAAATTAAATAATGGGAGGGCAGTGGCGCTGCCTCCAGACTCAAGAAATAAATGAAATGCGGTTTTAATCAGTTTAATCAATCAGCAGGTTTGCATGTGAAATGCTCTGGTGTTCGGCAACAGTTTGAAGGGGAAAGACTTTTCCTCCTTTGTTTTGCAGCGCCTGAGAAAGTGTCGCCCCCTCCCCTCCCCTCCCCTCCCCTCCCCTCCTGTTGGCTCTGCAGTGGCCACCTGGAGTTTCTAGAAGCACTTTCATGAGAAGCGCCATTGGAGGGGGGGGATTTACTGCCCCATTTTAATTAGAGCGCCACTTTAATTGATCAAAGGAGTGTAAAGGGTTACGCAGATAATCTGAGGGAAGCACTTTGAACAGGCAAGAACTACTTTCCAATGCATAGAATGAGCCTTGGCTCTGCGCTTGCGGGAGACCCAGCAGGAGGGGGAGTTAAACCACCCCAGCCCCTCGTAAGTTCCCCAAAGGGGCAGGGACAAGAAGTAGCCCCAGCCCTGGAGGCTGGGATTCTGGCACCCTGAGAGGAAGCCGGTGCTGGAGTGGTGTGGCACTTCTGGGAAGGAAATGGGGGGCTTAGTTTGGGTCCTTCAGCACGAATGGAGGAGGCAGCGTGGCTACTCTCAGCGCAGCCTGCCAGGGAAGCCCACTTGCGGGGGCCTTGAGCCCCTTTCCTCAGACCTCCAAGACAAGGGCCCTCTCAGGCAGGGGATGGAGGATCTTCTTGGTCAGAGCCCTGCCTGCCCCCCGGCAGCAGCACCGTACCAGTTGGTCGCTAGCCCAGGCATCAGGGGGAGAGGCAGGTAGGAGAGGGAGCTTGGCCCAGGCAGGGAAAAGGGCCACGCTGGGAGGGCAGGGGGATGGTGCATTGGGGGCTGCTCTGCTCGCCAAGTGTTGGATCCGTCAGCAACTCCGGGCGCCTGGCAGAAGGGTGGAGGAGGGCCAGGACAGGCCCAGAGCATGTGGCTAGAGGGACCCCTCACTGTTGGCTCCCAACTCTCATTTCCCCAGAATGTCCTGGATGGGCCCCAATGCTGGAGAAGTCGAAAGGGGGCCCTGTTGTGGCCTTTGGAAAGAGGCCCCTTCTCCCTCCGGCTCCTCCTTTGCCAAGGACCCTCTGGCCATACCTGCGACAGGTGCCCCCTGACCCCTGACCCCGGCCTCGAGCCTTTCCTTCCGCCTCACTCCAGAGAGCTCTCTCTCCTTGGTGGTTTCGGGCAGATTGGGGGATTGATTGATCAATTGATTGGTTTAAATGTATTGACCCCCCAACTCCAATGAATTCTGACTTACTTGAACTTCAGATTCCAAGAGGCTCGGAGGGAGCTGGAAGGAATGGAAATGCGGGCCCCTGAAGGAGGCTGGGGCCGCTCTGAGTCCAGCGCTGGGTTTCTCATGAGGGCCCGCCAGATGCCTGCGAGGGGCTGCCAAGCAGGGACAGAAGCCATTGGGACGTGGGGGTGGGCAGCTCCTGGCCCCCCTGCTCCTGATAGACCCATCCCCCGTGAATTTGCCTGGTCCCTTGAGAGCAGCCAAGCCAGGTTCCCCCGGTCAGGGATGCCCTGCGTGACGCTTCCTTCTGCCTGTGTTCAGTCCCCTGCCAAGGAGGTGGGTGGCTGGGCCCTGGTCCCCCGCTTGGAGAGGAAGGAAACTCCTCCTCCTCCACTTACTCTGCCCTGGGCATCTTCCTGTCCCCCTCAGTCGTCCAAATGTTTTAGCCTTTCCTTGTACGGCAGCTGCTGGGTCGTTCTACTTGCCTTCCTCTGCACTTTTCCAACCCTGTTTATATCCTTTTCCAAGCGTGGCAACCTGGCCCATTCCCCGCGCTCTGGACGTGGACAAAGCAGTGACCCCCATCACAGCCTTGCCACGCTGGGCTTCCTAGTTTTGACCCTGTCCCGATTCCCTTGTGCAGAATGGGCCTTTCCACAGCTGCTAAGAGCGCCCCGAGCCCTTTTTCCTGGCTCACTGCAGGCAGCCTGGTCCTCATCATCCACGCGTGTGTGAAGGCAGGGGCTGCGCCCCCACGGGCTCCCTTTGAAGCCCCTACGGAGGCCTGTCTGCAGCCCAGAGCAAGGCTGGGAGCACCCCCCTCCCTCCCTCCGCAGCTGGACGGGCCGCAAGCCGCCGTGCGGATGGGCTCGCTCCCAGCTGAACGTCGGCTCCACACACGGGCATCTCTCCGGCTCTCCAGGCAGGGGAAGAAGCTCTCCTTCGCCAGCCTGCCTGAGCCTCCCTCTCGCTGGCAGGCGCCATTAGAGAAGCAAAAGGTTAATGAGCCGACGCGCCGTGGTGTTGCGGCAGCAGCACGATGACAGTGAAGCAGCAATTACTAATTAGATGCAATTTAACGGGGGGGGGAGTGACATCTCCTCTTCGCCAACTGTCAATAATTAGCAGATCTGGTGAGGCTGAAATGTGTCCACAGTTAAAAGGCGGCTTTTGCGTGGGAAACGGAGGAGGCGTTTAATGGGAGGGGCTGCAGGGAGGTCAGTGCGGGGCCCGCGGGGGACTGGCCGTGTCGGCTGGGACTGAGCTAGGCCGGACTCGGGCCAGGTGGGGAGGGGTGTGGCTGCCCGGTCCCGTGGGGGGCAGCGTAGGGGCTTCTTCCAGGCAGCGTGAAGGCTGGAGCCAGGGCAACGTCTGGGGAAAGAATTCAGCAATTCCTATGGCAGGAATTGAGTGGTGCAAGAACAAAGGATTGATGCTCATACAACACGCCCAACCAAGTCAGTCAGCAGTGACACAACGTGCTCATCTGGCTTCTTGTTCGTTGCGCGAAGCCCTTGATGAGTGTGGCTGGGATGCCCTGCAGAACATTGGCACAGCCCAAGGGAGCGGCCCCAGAGACCTTTGGCGGGTTAGGGTCCCCAGGCTTGGAACCGGTGTGCGTGTCGCAGGAGCTCCTTCCAGGCTTCATCCCAGGCCAGAGAGCTGGAGCTCCCGGCTATGAGACGGGCCCTTCCGCCAGGCGCCCTGCCGGAGCCACTCAGCCAGGGATCACTCCTCCTGGCCCAAGAAGCAGGGTCAGGCGGCTGGCGCTGCTTGCCTGGGGGTCTCCTGGCTCGCAGGGCTGGAGGGAGATGGGTCCCCTGGTTCTCTGAGAGCCGCAGCCAGCAGCCAGGGAGAGGCCAGGGACCAGGGTCTCCTGCCAGGCATGCAAACTGCCCGCCCTGCGTGCCCGGCTCCCGTCGCTTCCTCTTTTGCCCACAAGCTGCTGAGAGACCCTCTCGAAACCAATGGCCTGTAGAGGCTTGAAGGCTGCTTGGAGAGGGGTGGTTTTGTGAGGAGAGAGACTCAGAGAGCCCGTCGAGTTTGTGCAGTGAGGACTGACCCCGCGCAGCTGCTCTGCGATTCCCCGGGGTGTTGCTCAGAGTTACTGTTCCTCAGCCCATGTACAGAGGGCTCTCTCCAAGGTTGCCTGTGGGGCTGAACCAGGCACGGTTGCTCCCCATGACAGGGAGGGCCACTGACCTGTCCCCCGCCAGCTCTGGAGTGGCAAAAGGAAGGCGGTGGGGGAGTGTATCCTGCCCATCCCATCTGCCCCGCCCTCCGGATGTGCCTGGCCTCTTCAGTCTGCCAGCCGTTTTTGCTTCTCAGGTCCGTTTCTTCTCTTTCTTCTCAAACTGGCATATTCCAGCCTGGGCCCTTTGGGTTGCTGGACTCCAGGTCTCCTCATCCCTTGCCAGCAGGACGATGGAATTTGAAGTCCAGGACGTCCAGAGGGCCTTGGGTTGCAGGAGGCTGGCGTACCTTGTGGCCGGCTGGCCGGCATTCTGATTTGCGTTGGATCCTCTTGCAACCAGCATGAGGGGCTTGTCAAGATGGGGCACCAGGATGGATTGCTGATCCTGTTTGCTAAAAAGGTGAATTCTCCCTCAAACTGGGCGTGTGTCCTGGAGACATGATGGACACGGGGCATTGTGGTGTTCGTGGCAGTGATACAGCAGCAGTTGGCCATTTGCCTCCTTCTGGGAAGCTTGTTTGACATCCCCATCCCTGTAGCCCTGGGATCTCCTGGTGCCCTCCCATTTGATCAGGAACCAGATCCAGCTTGGCTCAATTTTTAGAGGATCACCATGGTTGGCTGTGTGAGGGAGGGAGGGCGAGGGGAGGGGAAAGGTAGGAAGGGAAAGGAAGCTGTAAACAATAATGGAGGGTGGCCAACCCTTCTTTTTAAAGAAGATGCTCGGCCACCTTGTGCCTGACAGAGGGCCCCTCCTGAGCCCAGGTGCGCCTGCCAGAAAGCGCTGAACAGGCTTAACCCAGTGACACGAGGAGTACAAAGTCTGGTCTTTCCCTCCTGTAAGCTGCCTTCTTGTGCCTGCTAGGCTGCTGTCAACCCGCCACTCTGTCATTGAGGCAAGAGGCCACGTGGGTGGCTCCGGCATGGGCACACCCTGCCTCCCTCTGGCCCAAGCCTGTGCTGGGGCTGGGGCCCTCTGGAATGGGCTTCCCTGGTGGAAGCGGGGCAGCAAGGGCCCCCCGATGGTAGGGAAGGGGCCG
The DNA here is from genome assembly GCA_030867105.1 of Liasis olivaceus. Taxonomy (NCBI): domain Eukaryota; kingdom Metazoa; phylum Chordata; class Lepidosauria; order Squamata; family Pythonidae; genus Liasis; species Liasis olivaceus. The sequence goes on from CM061354.1 coordinate 736,948, forward strand.
GCTCATCCCTTGCAGCTTTCCCCTCTGCCTCGTGGTGCGGCTGGACATGGAGATCCAGCTGGAGCTTTCTGGTGCTGCCCTCTGGGCGGATTTGGCTGGGAAGAGGGAGAGATGGCTCTGCGTTCGTTTCTCCCTCTGGCTCTTCTGAGAACTCTGGTGGGCTGAACCCGCAAAGAAGTGTCTGAAAGGCATTTGCCCTGAAGCCAGAAAGGGCTTCGAGATGGGACTCTGTTCAGCGGGCAGGAGAGACCCTCTGGCATCCCAGCTCAAGAACAGAGCCCTTGTGGATACAAGCACTGGCAGCACAAAGCTTTTGCCCCTTGACTCTCAGCTTGATGTCAGAATTAATTTGTATTTGTTACGTTTCAGTCCCTCCAGGGGCTCAAGGCAGCTTAGGTGTTTCTCCCTCCACCCCTATGAGGTAGGCTAGGCTGAGAGATAGACCAGATCTCGTGTGTTCTTGCCCGCCCACCTGCTGCTTCCCCAGATCATGCTGACGTTTGGGGGCAAGGGTTGCAGGGAGAGCTGGACCCTGCTGGGGGGCTGTGTTGCTTCCTTCAGAGAATGAGCTTCCAAGGCGCCTGACGAGAAGCCATCCTTCGCTCTTGGATCTGAGGTCCGTGTTGCCTGCTCCAGCCCCCTGCCCCCAAACTCCTGCTTCCCCTCATTTCAGGCAGCAGAAAGTTGTTTGCTTCTCTTGACCCTCTGACTGACCGGGACCTCACGGGTCTGAGAGCAGCATGCTATCAGCAGAAATGAAACAAGGAAGCAGCTGCAAGAAGGATAAAAGAGGAGGCATTCACAGAAGACAGGAAAGTGAAGGATCTGGTTCTTCCTCCAGAAGCATCTTTTGGCCTCCCAAAACCCAAATGTTGTTGGAAATGGGTCCCAAGGTCTGTAGCTTCTGCTCTGTGCTCTGCTGGGGATTGTTAAGGGTGCTTAGACACATTCCTGGATGATCTCAAGAGATGCCCCTGGGCATTTGGAGGGCACTGCTCACTCTGTCCAAGATGGTTTTGTGCAAATCCATGGATCCATATTGCACGATCTTGACTACTGTCTCCCTGCTGAGTGCGGCAAGGAAGACCAGCCATGCCTGACTGAAAATGGACCAAGATGCTTCTCCCAGGGGAACTTCAGGGCACTGAAAGGCATTTTCATACTAGAGGATCTGGAACAGAAATTAACAAAACTTCTGGATCAACTGGTGAGCAAAAGTCTCGTGAATTTTGCATGATTTATCCAAAATTTTGATGTCTGGCCTAAAAAGATGGGGGTACAGAACAGAGAGAAAGAAAGGTGATGAACATGGTGGTAAGGTGACCAGAAATATTGTAAAAAGAACCCACAAAGAAGTCACACATTTCATCAGATTGAAGGACATGCAGTTCCACATTTTATGCTACATCCTGAAATTTAAAATAATGCTTCCTGCAGCTAATGTTCTGGCCTTACAAGCTGGTGGGAGGGCATTCTAAGACAGCAGCTCCCCCAAATGTTCATCCATATGTGGGTCCCAGGAAGAAGAAACTCCATGTAGGACATCCAGTTGGCCTAGGTCGCCTTCCTTTTTACACCCATGGACACGCATTGTCTATAGACACAGCAGACGCAGTGCTTCTCTGCTATAGCCTTTTGCAGGATCTGCAGACTTGCATTCTCTTGGGTCGCTTGCTCACCCATTGTCAGTGCTGATTTTCTGAGAACCATCAGGAAAAAACTCAAAGGCTGAGCCTAGAGCTGCTGTGTGTCAGCCTAGATTCCTTTGCCAGGGAGGGCCCAGGTTTCAAGGAAAAGAAGCAGCAGCTTTTATCAAGTAAATAAACATTACTATTTAACCAGATCTTCTTCAATTGCTCTGTTGACTCTTAAGCCTTGTCCTTGGTACTCAGAAAGGCTGAGCCTTGTTTCTGCAGAATCCGAAGACCTGGCATCTGTGAGAAATGGTCACCTGGCCTCTGCTGAACAGAGGTGTGTTCTCTGCTCAAACAACTCTTCTCTTAGGAAGAGCTTCCTCACACATTCACCACCTCTTGGCTGTGCTCCTGCCCTCTGGGACAACAAAGAACATTTTTCTCCCTCTCCGGGATGACACCAAAGAGACCTTGCCGTCATGTTTCCCCTGAACTTCTCCAAGCTGTGCTTTCCCAGCTCTTTCAACTGTTCTTTGTGCAATTTGGTTTCCACCCACCTCGCTGTCCTTATGACCCTTCCCTGGAAGTGTTTCAATTGTCAGCGTCTTAAAAATGCGGGGAGCATAACTGGGCCCAGTGCTGCAGATGTGGTCAGGCCCACCCAAATCCCCCTGCCCTCTCCACCAAGCCATCTAGCTGGGGTTCCTGAGGGCTTTGTTGTGCAAACAGAGCATTCTTCCCCCCATCAGGGAGGCTCTGCGAGGATCAGGACGAACAGTTCAAAGGCTCCTTTTCACACCTCACACCTGCGGGCTGCCAGCTCAAAGGAAAAGGCTCCCGTGATTTCTGTTGCAAAGAGAAAGTGGAGACTCTGAAAGCTGTTCAGGAATATCACTCATCCCTTTAGCATTCCCTGCTTTAAAATGTCAAACACAAGGAGATGATCAAAGCCAAGGCCGGAAGAAGCAAGGCCCCGCTGTCCGCCCTGGAGCAGGTAATTGCCCTTTCAGCATCTCCCAGCGAGCATCTCTCCCACCGGCCTTCTTTGCCATGGAGACTAAAAGGCCAGGTGTGGGAGGAGGAGCAGATCAAGACCTTCGGAGGCCAAAGGTTCTTCAGGAAAAAGCAGGCTACCCAGAAACCTGGGCCTTCGGCATCTCTTTCTCCAGGTTGGGTGGGGTGGAATGAGGGTTGTCTCCAAGCCAGACAAACACTTGGAGATCTTCATTGCTTGAAAACAAAGAGAGGACCAGGTGTGGGCCTCTTTCTGTGGCTTTAAAAGAAAGGTTGAACCATCCAAGATTGGAAGAGCTCTCTTGAACATATTAATACAGCTTCTACATGGGCTGACCCCTCAGTCCAGCAGCAGGCCATCTCTGGCCATCAGGTGCTTGGAGAAGACCATTACCTTCCTCGCCAGCATGAAGGGTGGATCTGGCTATGATTAGACAGTGGACTAGGTGCAGGAGCTGAATGCTGGACTCGGCTGGCTTTGGATCCAACCTAAATTCTTGTGCTCCTGAAACATTCTACCTCTGGCTGCTTTACTCTCAGTTGGGGCAGTCTTGCTTCAGCTCAATAATGAGAAGAGAGTGACCCCTTCCCCTCTGGTAACTGTGGGGGGCTGCTGTGGAGCTATCCAGTGTGGCCCTAAATGAAAGTTGAGTCTGATCGCTGCTCTGTGCCATGCTAAGAGAAACCAAGGGACCTGAAACAAGAGAACCATATCACTCACTTGGGACATAGCAAGGGGCAGGATGTTTAGGAACGCAGGTTTTCATTGAGGTGGGTGTGTTCACACACCTCCCCCAATGCTCAGAATTGGCACCTTTGGAAGTACCTTGTCCTTTCCAAGTACAAAGTGTGAAGTGACCCTTGAGTGGTTTACATTGGCTTGAATGGGCAGTAAAACAGCGGAATTGTGTCATATTTCCAACGTGGCTAAGAGTCTGAGTACTACCTGGTGAACTCACTGGGTCTGGATTGCAGCTCAGCCTGTCAGGAGAGCAACGTGATATGCATACCTGAACACCTGCATGGTTGCATTGCCAGGATCTTTCTTGGCTAGCAGAGAGGGTTCAGCAGTTGGGCCTGGGGGCCTAAAGTAGACACTGGTTGGTGATACCTTCCAGTAACTGCTTTTTTACAACAGAAATGCTTTCAAGCATAGCCCATAAAATGCCTTTGCAGGGGAGAGACGGTGCAGTCGATGGTCCTCTGGAACTTTGCCTGTTATTTGTTTATCATTCAGATATTATCCTGTCTTGTCCCAGTTTTCCCCATAAGAACAGCCTTGAGAGGTAGGCTGCGCGAGTATGGTGGGAGAGTCTAAGAGAAAGTCCTAGCCGATCTCTGCTTAAGGATCAAAGGATCAGCAAGCCAAGTCAATACAGAATCGAGGCACATCAAACAGAGGTTCTGTAAGTGGAACTCGGGAAGAGCTTTGGGGTCCTCACAGGAACAACAGGCTCTAATAGCCTTCGGAGAAAGAAAGACAAATACAGCAGAGGCGTAGGAGAACTGGTCTCTGAAGAGCCTGACCCTACAGCTGTGCCCAAGAAGAAGACGAAGAGAAGAGCATGGTGCCTGTGGCTCACTCCTTCAGGAAACAGAAACAAATTGCGGACATGACCTTCTGGCTTGTGATGTGTGCGGTCTACCAGGAGCACGGATCAGGGATGTGGCATAAGAACTTCCAATATTTATCAGGTCCGCACACAGTTATCCCATCCTGACAATCTGTGTAGGAACAAAGAGTATCGCCGAGAGCAGCAACTGAGCATTGTCATGGATTTTGAAGAACCCAGAAGCTCAAGTAGCGTTTTCATCCTTCCTTCCAGTCCACAGAACAGAAGGAGAAAGGAGACGATTGTAGGTGAATGAGTGGCTTTGGAAATGGTGGCATTAATGGGAAGATTAGGGTTCCGAGATCACGGTCTGAGTCAGGAGGAGTCGCAGCGTGTGTTGGAAGTGTCCTCCTGTGCAGAGGTCCACATGGCCATACTGTGAAGAACATCTGGATTAAAATACGTAGAGAAATGCCTCAAAGTAGCAGAAAGTGTGGACGACGCTTTTCAGAGCATAGCGCAGATCTTCCAGAGCATATGAAGTTGTGACTGGAAAGTTCAGTCCCTGCGCCAACTGGTGCCGAGAGTGCCCTCCGGAAGGAGAAAGCTGTTGGGGTTGCTGGCGACCTCTCCAGGGAGTGGAGGGTTGCCACCAAGGCTGAAAGGAAGCCACTGATGGAATACTAATCAGTAGGAAGGACTTGGTCCGTGAGGAAAGTGATTATGTAAAGCTGGGCTGTTCAGTTTTAAAGGCTGCTAAAGCAGAGTGCAGTTGAACATGTACCTTGAAAGCACATTGTAATAAATAGGGTGCCACGATTGGTAGGATTTCATGGCCGGAGAAGCTAGTGGGAAAAAGTAGTCCAAAATAAGCAGGAGTTTCTAAAAAAGGAGATACCACAAATATCATTCCAAACAATTCCAACAAGGAGAAAAAGACAGCAGAAGAAGCCAGTGCGGCCGGACAGAAAACTTCCTGCGTCCGTCGTCCCTCCGTTCCACGCTGGACAGACGGCACCCAGAATGTTGCACCAGTTCCGGTCTCCGTGTTTCAGGGAACAGCACTGGCCGACCGGGGTGGGTCCAGAGAAGAGCAGTCAAGACAATCAGGGCCTGGAAGGAATACTCCGGCCCAGCTGGAGGCATTGGGAGGATTTGGCCCAGGAAAAAGAAGGCTGCAGGGAGGCCCGATGGCTGTCTCCAAGCACCTGCAGAGCTGCTGTGTAGTAGACGGGGCAGGATAGTTCCAGGAGGCCAGACAAGAAACAAACAGTTTAAATTACAAGGAAGAAAATTTTGGTTAGACAGTAAGAACAAAAAAGAACAGTAAGAGGCACCAAGCAGTGGGTGGGGAGCTGAGACGCCAGCTGTGGTAGAGGTCTTTTGCTTGGGCGGGAGGCTGGACCAGATGATCTTCCAGAACTACTAACGGAAAAACGCTCACAGCCATCCGAGAAAGGCCGAGCCGCTCCACTCTCACTGCGGCTGTCTTCTCCGACCCGAGCCTTTCTGTTCCACCAGACAACTGCAGAGGGCAGAAGGAAGGGCGAGGTTGGAACCTGAGACTGGGGAATTCCCCGTTTGCTTTCAATGAGTTTAAATCTCCAGGGTACTGAAGGAGTTTGTGGCTGACTTGCAGGAACCCCGCAAAGCGCCCGACAACTGCAGAAAGGCGAATGTCCCCCTCTTTAAAAGGAGGATTCGGGGGACAACTGCAGGCCAGTCAGTCAGACATCGAGACCTGGAAAGGTTGCTAAGCAGATCGTAATGCAGTTACTCTGTAAATTCCCTGTGTGGATTTGACAAGAACCAGGCCTTCCCCTCCCCTTGCATTAAATATACATTTACAGTGGTGCTTAAGTTTGTGAACCTTTCTGAATTTTCAATATTTCTGCACGAATATGACCTAAAACGTGATCTGGCGCCCTCCTGCCCGGTCTCCGGCCTCGCGCGCGGGGCCAGAGGGTGCCAAGCAGGAGCTGGAAGCCGCTCCCTCGCCGTCCCACGGGGAGGCTGGGCTGGGCCGGGCCGGGCCGGGCCGGGCCGGGCGGGCAGGGCCCTCCTGGCCGCGCCCACCAAGGGGCTTGGAGCCCCCCTCCAGCGGCTGGCAGGCGGATCTCCCCCAGCGTCAGCCAGGCGGCTCGTCCCACCCTTCCCTGGCGGGAGCGCTCTGCTTCCCCCTTCCAGTGTTCTGCTTTGGGTTTAAATAAGAAAAGAAATGGTGAAGTTGCTAATAATGGCTCTAAGAGAAAATATGCTACATCTGTTATGGATAGCAGTACAAAATTAGCTACTCACACCTCTGACACCCAAGATGTCTTCACTTAAAATACCCATCGGCTTCCTTTACATAACTTGCTGATTATATTTAAAAGAAATACAATTTTGCAATTACTTCTTCTTTCTGGTGTATATCATTTTCTTTTTATGTTTATATATTTCTCCTTCATTAGTGCAGACTGAAGGGTGATTAGATCCCTTCAAACATTTTACAGAGGTTAAACGTTGATTAAGATTTAATTATTACTGTAAATAGCTTGGAATGACATATGGTGCAAAAACCTGACATATGTGCATTTGAATAAATGAAGTGCTATTTCCCAGGATGCACCAGGAACTGTTTAACAGCTTTGGTGAAGGGTTATGTTGCACCTCATGTTAAGATTTCTTGGATGTTACATTTTGTTGGGTTTCTGCAGCTGAAAGCTAAGAACAGTTTTTCCAGTTTTTAAAAACATTGAATATTTTAAATACCTAAATTGTTTTGCACAAATTTTTGCTAATTTGTCTAACTAGGTTAAACATTTTCAAAAGCTTTTGGGTTTTCTGTGTAGGTTCCTAGTATTGTTGTGTCAGCCTTGGCACTATCACCAACGTATACCGTTTTTAAGATATAAAATAATAATTTTAGCACACGAGAAAGGAGCACTGCAGGTGTTTTGGTTTGGATGGGTGAGCCTCTGAAGGAAAGGCCTGGGTCCTTCCGCCCCTTCCAGGGTGCAGAAAGGGTGGTCCTTGGGCCCCCTGTCCCCCAGAGCACCCCTTTTGCAGGCCCAGAGCATGGGGACCAAAACGCAAGGCTCTCGGTACTGGGGGGGTGTTTATTTTATTTATGTCTTCAACTTACATGGCCACCCAACTCACAAATCAAACAATTTTAAAAGAATCATAAGACCAATACCTATCCGAAGTCAAGGGAACCGACTGGCAACTGAGGACGCCACTCCGTCCTCTGCCGCGCACCTCGGGGATGGGTTTGTCAACACTGCGGGAACCACCCCAGTGCCTTAAGAAGGCCAACGGGGATTTGGGGATTTTAAGAGGTAAATGGGTTCCTTAAGCCTTGCCAAGCCTTTTCGCCCGTTACAAATCCCCCTCATTGCACCAATATTGGGCCCACTTGGAGTCCTTGAGCTGACCAAAATGGGGCACGTGCGCTGCGTGTAATGGAAGTGTGGAGTGTTTGGGGGTCCCCGGAAGGCACTTTGAAAAGAGGAAGAACTGCAGAGGGAAGCGAAGCAAGGACGGGACGGTCTGTGTGGGGAGGAGAAGGGCAGCATTGTGCCTTTGCTTCGCTGGAATGGCGGCGCTGATGCCGCTTGCAAGGAAAATCCGGCGCGTGATGTGGCTGCCCTGAGCACACGTGCACAGAGGAGGAGGAGCGGGTTTCCGCCTGGATGGGGTGTCCGTAAGGGTGAAAAGGCCGTCTTGTTTAGGATGGCGCTGGCCACGGGGGGGGGGCAGCGGGGCACCCCACTCCGGAAAAACACGCAGGCCTCTTTGGGCCCTGCGTCTCCAAAGAAAGAAGAGGGAAGTCCAGGCCAGATGCAGCAGACCCTTCGGGGGCCGAAGGTGGCATGGTTTGCAAACTGCCGGGAGGTTCCTAGCATGCTGGCTCGTCTTGCCCACTGAGAAGCACGAACCCTGCAGTGCGCATGGCGCAGGTGATCCTCAGCTCCAGGTGAAAGAGGGCCCTGGCCCCCACCCACCCTTGGCAGGAGCCCTTCAGACCCTCCCATGCTGACTTGCGCCTGCATTTCCCCTTGGCTCAGCACCACATCTGTGCTGCTGTGATTTTTCCAGACGATTATTCCCACTCTCTCTTTCCCACCTGTCCCTCCAAAGGCAGTTGCCGAGATTGGGCAGGTTGAGCGTAGCAATCCTGCGCCCGTGGGAAGACGGGGCAGATCGGGCCCCCAAGGAGGCAACGGACAGCGCAGTGTTTGACCAGCCAAGCGCAAGGGTTGTGGCAGGACCGGAAATCGATGGAGGCTCATGCAGAACTTTGTGCGTGCGGGCACGCGGGCACGCTAATAGGATCGGCTAATGTCACTGGGGGAGCCACAGCAGTGGTGTAACCTTTGCAGGAAAACTGTTGAATTAAAATGTATGTCGCTCAGTTACAGAGTATTCTTCCTCCTTCCTTCCCTGGCATTAAGGGGTAGGCTCTGGTTGGGCGCCCCTGCTTATGCTGGCAGGGGACGATTGGCGGCCGTGCTCCTGTGGCATCTGCACACACGCAGCCGCTCACCCCATTTGCTGGGGAAGGGGACGCCAGAGCAAAGCTGCCGGGAGCAGAGGCTACCTGCAGCTGGCCCACCGGGCGGGGCTGGGCTGAGGCTGCTTGCGGCCAGCCAGGCGCCCCCCCGCCCAGCCCCGCCCCGGTCTTACAGCCCAGCCAGGCCCAAAAGCAGCAGTGTCCCACGATGATGCTAATGCCCGAAACGTAGCAAAATCTTCGAGACTCCAGAGGTCGGACAAAAGCCAGTGAAATAAAGACCCTGTGGTGCTTTCGGCAGTGCTCCAACTAGGCCTCGGTGAGCCTTCAAAAGCCATCTGTGTCCTTCGCCTCGGGAATATCTGGCCGGGGGGGATCTTTTGGGTCCCGACAAGGAGCCCAAAGCCTGCTCTCAGCTCCCTTGCCTGCAGTGGGGGTGCCTGCATGGCAGCGCGCCAGGCCCCCTCAGGTCACTTGGCCCCAGCCGCCCCAGGCCTTTAAGGTGAAGCCAAGGTCCTCCTTGCAGGAGCGTCGCCTCAGGCCCGAACGCTCCCGGGATCCTCTGCAAGCCTGGGAGGCCGGCTCCCGCGGGCCTGCCGCTTGCCTGCCAAGCAGCTCTGTCTTCCGGGGAGATCTGCCGGAATCCGGGTGCTGGGAGCTGGACGGTCCTCCTGCTGGTCTGGGGCGGAGAAGGGAAACGGGCCACCCGGCAGCAGCCGTCACGTTCCTTAGCTGGTCACGTCTCGCTGTAGAATGGGACGGGGGGCCTTTCTGCAGCTGGCGTGCCTGCCCTGGCAGCGCACGTCTCCCTGAGGGAGAGGCTGGCACGGGAGCCGCCTTCCGTTCGGTTGCGCTTGGCCCTCACAGGGTGCGCGCTGAATTGCCGAGAGTGAATGGCTGTATTCACTCAGGCGTTCTTGTCCCAGCCCACCTCCCACTTTGGGAGAAGCACCTGTTTTCATAAAATGCCGCTCTGGGGCATCACCTGCCCCCCTCTGGCCACTCCTGACAACCCCCAGCCGAGCTGTGGCTGATGGGCAGGTCACCCGCTTTGGTACTGGAAACCCTCCAGCTTCCACCCCGTTTGTTCCTGCTATCTCTGGGTAGAGCTGGGAAAGACGCCCGTTGGGAAGCTGCTGCTGGGTCCGGGAGTCAGTGGGCTCCTCTAAGATGCGGGGCAAAGCCGCTTCCTCAAAGCCAACGCCCCAGGAGAGCTGCCAGGCCTGGGCAGGTGTGAGCAGGAGAGATTGCAAGTGGGCTCGGTTGGTACAATCCGCTGAGGAAGAGCTTGGCCTCTCAGCCTTCCTCCCCACCTCTGCAGCCCCTGGCATGGCCTGGCAAGACTCCCAGGCCCTGAGGCCTCTGGTCCCGAGACCTACTTGCTGTTCTTCTGACCCGTTTTGTGACTGTTGTTCTTGGCAGATTGAGACTGTCCGCTTGGAACCAGAGATCGCCCAGGCCACCACCAGCCTGACCGTCATCTACAACAAAGGGTTGTAAGTGGAAGTGGCACCCTTGGCATGGAAGACGGCGGCGGCGGCACAGAGAGGCGTGAAAGGAGGAGGGGAGCCGGAGCGCCATGCGGGGGGAGGGAGGCGGGGGGAGGATGTGGAATACAATAGGAAGGAGGAGAAGATGACAAAGCTGCGGCTTGTAACATCTTCCCACCATCAAGAACTGAGTGTAAATTAACACTTTCTGAGACCCGGCATCTCACGTTGGTCGAAAAGATTAATATTTAAAGTTTTCAATTAGCGACAGTAACAGCACAAAGAAAAGAGAGGGTGGGAGGTAGGGAACTTGTGGGGCCTGGTGGCAGGTCTGTCAGCTGGCACTTCCTCCAGCTCTGCTGAGCTCTGGGCCAGCCTGGCGCCCTCCAGGTGCGTTGGGACGCCACTCTCGGGGTCCCCAGGCACCAAAGGCCACGCTGGGAGCTGTGTTCCCAGAGCATCGGGGGGGATCAGCAGAGCAGCTGCACATCGTGGGTAGCGGGACCCCCCTTTCCTGCTGAAGGGCTGAGCCACAGCTGTTCTGAGCCGCGTGGAAATAATCTCTTGCGTGTGAAGCAGAAGAGGCAGGTACGGCTTGTCAGTCCCTGAACTGTGTTGATTCAGCGCGGAGCTTCCCCGCTTGCCCTGCACAGAATCCGCACTAGAGCCACGGTGGCCGCAGTGAGCCCAAGCCCGTCGCAGTGATGGCCCCCTTGGCCCTCCCTGGCCCCAGACCGGCATTCCACTGAATTTCTCCCTGGGGAGCGCGGGCACAGGCTGCCTTCTCCAACTCTCATCTGGTTTGACGTTGAACATGCGGACTTGTTGGAAGGGCTGCTGGGGGTCGTCCTTTCTGTGCTGGGGGCAGGGTTTTTTGCTTGCACTCTCGCAGGGTGGAGAACGGGGACTCCTGCAGCGACGTTTTCCATGGGCCCTTCAAACAGAGGGCAGCGGGACCTCTTTTTCTGGGGCCAGTCTTGGGAGCGATGCCCTGGGCAGGGCTCTTCCCTCCTCTTCCCACTGCCTCCCTCCCCCACCCCGGGCACATCATGGGGCAGGAGCGTAAGTGGGTGGGGAGGCAGCAACGGCAGAGCCTCGGCCGCACCAGGGGCCAGAATGTGGGGAAGCGGCGATCGCAGGCCTAGAGACTAGAGGTTGGAGGGCTGAAAGAAGTCTGTTTTGCCCCACAGGAAACGGGTGACCTGTTCATCTCCCACCTGATCCCTTAGTTCGCACCCTGAAGGGTGCAAATACTAGGACTGGCTCCCGTTGAAGGGCCCAGGGGCCACACCACTGCCCCTGCGCATCGCCCTCCCTGCCAGGCCTGCAGGGAGTGCTCATTCCAGCCCCGGGAAGAGGAGTCCTTCCAGGGGCGCTTCTCTGACCCCTTTTTTCTGGGGAGAAGCCGAGCTTTGCCTGTTCCTGTAACAGCTCAGAGGACTGACCAACTCTTCCTGCCTTGGGCCCTTTTGGCTGCAGGTTTCATCGGGCACTTTTGTGCCAGGCCCAGCACTCAAGCGAGGGAGGCAGGCAGGCAGGCTGGCCACAGGAAGTGCAAGTTCAGCTGACGCAGCATGCTTAATCAGATAATTTGCAGACTCAGTGGCTGCGTCTTGCCTCACTCGTTAGTTTTAACCTTCATTAGTTTTAGTTGCTCTTGTTTTGGCTGGTGTGTTGTGGGAACTCAGGTAATGAGACTGAATTTCAGGCCCGTGTATTGTGCCAACCATGAACGTGGCTGGTTCAGGCCTTGGGAAAACGCAGCCCTTTGCCTCACGAGCACCGAGATGGTGCTCCCGGCGGAGCGGATGGGCAGCCACCCTCACTGGCAGAGCAGGCACTTTCTGGGCAGGCTCCCAGCCAGCCCCAGCCCCAACCTGAGTGCCGCAGCCCACGACTGGTGTTGCATTCACCGGACCCCTGCCAGGTTAGTCCCCTAAGTTTGGGGCTGTATGAAATTGGATTTTGTCTTCCCAAGTTATTTTGGGCCAGTGGGGCGCAGCCAAGCCTCTCCAGAGCCCGCTGACCCTCACCTAATCAGAGTTGTTGGTTTGGAAGGTACCACGAAGATCATCCCGTCCGAGCCCCCACCGCGTGCAGGAGACCCCCCTCTAGAGGCAAGTGCCGTGCCACAGTGCTTCTCCCGAGCAGGGCTTCTGCGGCTCTGCTGCCGGGGCCGTGCATCTCCCACCAGAGGGCCCAGCCTGCCATGCCTGCCGTCACAGAGCTGGGGCTGAGGGCAGCAAACGCCTCCTCTCCCGGGGGGTGCAGCCCTTTCCACCCCGGCCAGGGGACCTGTTCGGGTTGTGAAATCCAAGCCCACCGGGCTGCGCTCTCTCACCCAGCGGGTCACCCAGTGCGTTGATCCGAGCGGATTGCTTGACCGCCACCGGGGGATTCCAGGGGTGTTTGCAGCCATGCAGACCCGAACCACCCCTCACTTCAAAGGCTCCTTCCTGCCTTCCCAGGGAGAGGCGCGAAGGGCCCAGGCCATGCGGGTGACACGCGGCTGGGAGTTTTCTGTCCGCCTGTGTTCCTCCCTCACTGCTGAGAGCTGAGCTCTCCAAGAACAGTCAAGAGCTGCCATGCGCGGGGGCAGCAAGTGGAGCCCTTGCAACACGTTTGCCTAATAGCTAATTAATTTTGCCGTCTCTCCTAATGTACAAAAGGAGCTTCAGATCTGCAGGAGCAACGGCGGCATTTGCATTCGTCATTTCCCATAATTGGGAAGATGAGGGAGAAGGGTGGCACGTTGGCTGCTGCTCACCTCAGCAGCTAATAATAATGAGATGATCATCTCTTGTAGCTTTTAATTAGGAACTGAGCAGTTAATTGATTTGTTGGGTATGTTAATTAAGGAATAATGAGGGCTGCAACGAAGCAGAGAGGCAGCCGAGACTGCCCCCTTCCAGGGCAGACGAGGGTGGAACTGGCGAGGGTCGCAGGGTCCCAAGGAAGTCCAAGATTTGTGCTGCAGTGAACCGGATCTCCACTCCTTGGGGAGAACTGGGGCCAGGGAGGCTGCCCTCTCCTGTTGCCCTCCAGCCCTTTAAGCGGGAGCTTGTGAGGCCAGGAGATTGGCCTCCCCACTCCTGCCCTTTCTTGACTCCCAAGACGCCCTCCTGGCTCCTCCAGGTGTCCCGCTCCACTCTGCCCCTCTTTGCCCCGCCTTGGCATCTTAACCAGCTGCATCCGTGTGGGCCATGGTCCACAGCCAGTCCCCTGGCAAAGAGGCTTGTCTCATGCGAGCACAGCTGGGCCCAGAGAACAACTGAAGGGAGTTGCTGGCCAGCTGTTGCACTGGCAGAACATGCTTCTAAGGAGGGGCTGGTCTGCCACAGGCTTGTCATGCCATACAACCCCACTGGCCTGGGGGAAGCCACACAGCAATAGGCCCAGGTGATTCACCTCCCACCTGGGCAGAGTCCGGACACACGTCCATCCTGGACTCTGCGGGGAATGCTCTTGTCTTAACTGGCTTAAGTCAGGGGTTCTCAAGCAGTGGGTCACGATCCCCAGGGCATCATGAGCACTGGGGAGGTGGGGGCCAAAACCTATGTGGGGCTTTGCTGTCCACTTGGCCTGGACCGCAGCTACAGGCAGTTCTGCTTGTGCAAAGTTTGAGAACTCCTGGAATGCAGGAATTAAAATGTAATTAGTAAGAGTTATGTTCATTTCTTGCCAACTCTAACCCCAGTGAAATTGTTAGCCTAATTTCTGTGGGGTCACACAAATTCATTTACCATTCTAAGGGGGGTCTTACTAAGAGACCCTGACTCTGCTTTTGAGCAGCCCAGCAGTTGCTCAGCCCCTGAAAGACTTTGCTGTAGCTTTGTATTCTGAAAGCCGACCTGGCGGGCCGCAGAGCAGAGAACGCGCAAGGGAGGGGGGCTCCTTGCTGGTTCTTGCCTCCCTTCCTGGGGGATATCCCTCTTTCTGCCAGGCGCTGCAAAGATGCCTTGTGTCCTTCCGCCTGAAATGGGACGTGAACTGCAGCTCTGTTAAAACCATCCTGCCCCAGGTGCCTTGCTGCTTTCGGGGCCATGTACCCAACTTCCATGTGGGAGGGAATGGTTCCCCCAAAGTCTGCCAGAAAAGTCTTGACTCCTGCAGAGTTCTGGGCTGGACTCTCATGTTCCACTGCACCCCCCGCCCACAAAGCCCTCCTTGATTGCCAGACCTCCTCCTGCAGGAAACAGTGGTGCCATCTTCCAGGCAACCCTGTTCTCCAGTGTGCACAAGGATAAGTGATGTTTGGGCCAATGTGGCCTTTGAAGGACCTCATGGAGTGACTGCAGTCCCAGGGCGGCTGGTATGACTGGTCAAAAAGCTGACCAGCTGGCTTCTGTCCTGACTTGGCACCAGCCAATGGCTTGGCTGTCTTAGGCAGGGGACCGTGAAAGCAGTAGCTGGGTCTAGGGCCTGGGCTCCCTTGTCTGGTCTCCTGTGACCCCTCGACATCTGCACTGATTTCAATGCGCCTTATTGCTGTCTTGAGCCACAGACTTGTAATTCAGTGGAGATCGAGGGGGAAGTGCTCCTCGGGACCATCCTTTGTCTTCCAACAACCTCACTTTCTGAGTGCAGATACCTCTGTCTAGGTTAGTCAACTCTGAAATGCTCAGTGTCTTTTTTAACTTCCTCAGTAGATTTATTGATCATGACACTTTATGTAACACTTCTAAATGTCTGGAATAAAAGTCAGCGCTCCTAAAACTGCTCCTCTGCATCTGTGGCTTGGTATTTTATAGGACATTTCTGCAGTGTTCAGAAGACCTCTCCTGGGTCACCCCAAGGTGCACTTGACCTATTCTAGTCCTCTGCCTCCTCTCAGCTGTTCCTGGCAAGCCCACCAGCAGGGCAGAAGACCCTGGATGCGCTGACAGATGTCAGAGGGACTCTCAAAATCATCTTGGCCAAGAGCTTGCACTAAAAGCCATCAGAGAGGCTAATGCTCTTGGAATTGTCCTTCTGGTGGCAACGTTTTTCCGGCAGCTCTTTCCTGCTTCTCCCTCTCTCGGCCTCCAAAGTCAGCCGCCCGCAGCATCACTGACCAGGTCTTTTCTGCTGTGTGGCGGTCCAGCCAGTCCCCGTGACCACTCCTGTCCCGCAGGAGGAGCAACTCCCAGCTGAGAGCTTGATTTATCCACCTCCTCCAACCTGGTGCCCATCTGAGGAAGAAGGCTGAGATGTTCTGAATGCCAACCTGTGGCTACACTGGCAAGTTTTGCTCAAGTAGCACCAATGGATGGATGGATGGATGGATGGATGGATGGATGGATGGATGGATGGATTTATCCAAAAGGTTTTTTTCTGCTGCTTAAGCAGAGCACAACAACAAATACATGGTCAATCAACCTCCCAGAAGAAAAAGAATGCAGTAAAATACAAGAAACAATTTCAGTGCAATAACAACCAAGCAATATGCAGGGTGTGAGACGCCTACATCTTCAATTCCTCGATCCCCAAATGTTCACATAAGCAGCCACATTTTTACCTGCCTTCCGAATGACAGCAACCAGGATGCTGACCTTCAGCTGCTGAGACCACCTCTTCCCCTGGGGCTGAGTTCAGGAAGAGATGCTCACTTCTGAGTCCCCTACCGTGTACCAGGCAGGAAGGGGGCTTCTGTATGCCTTGGGAGGCTGGGCAGATTCTGCCACCACCAGCACTTTCACTGCACCCAGAAACAAGCTGGCCTCCAGCGCAGCTCCAGTAATACTGGTGTTAGATGACAGCGTTGGGATGTTCCTGTTAGTACGTGGGCAGCTGCCAGTTGTACCAGCTGAAGTTTCTTGGTGGTCTTCAAGGGTTGTCCCAATACAGAATGAAGTCCAGTCAATGCACAAGGGCATAAGTGTTGCCAGTACTTCCCATTTCAGGAATGGCCCTGACGGGCATACCAGCCAAAGCTTCCGCTTGTTCCAGCAAGAGCAGCGAATCCAGGGGAACCCACTGCTATAGACCCACTCCTTCAGGGAGAGCACGATATCTAGCGCTAATGTTGGCGCTCTCCCAGAATTGCTTGGCTTCTGAATTAGCTACTCTGTCTTGTCAAGGTTAAGTCCCAGTCTGTTCTCTGCCATCTAGATGCTTACAGCCTCCATTAAACTGGGGGTAGAGATGGATAACATCTACATGTTGATGGTACTGTAACTCAAATGGTCAAGTAACATCTTTCAATGGTTTCATATTGATGTTAAATAAGACGGAGAGGATTAAGCCCTCAGACGCACCATATTGTAGCGCCCGAGGTCTCAACCTCTCATTCCTCCCTGATTGGAATTAACCACTCAAGAAGGATTGGAACCACCACAGAATGGTGGCTCCAGTTCCAACCCTCACAGGTGGTCCAGAAGTACAGTATCCTTGGCCATTGGGAGATCCATCTGGACAGGTAAGGTTGCACTCCCTTATGTAAGTCCTGATACAGGTAATTGATGAGTGTGACCAATGTGGTTTCCATCCCATGTCCTGAATGAATCCTGAATGAAAACAATCCGGATCTACCTCTTCCAGATGCTTTGTTGCTGCTGCCCCAAAGGGGAAGGTTGGACCTTGGACAAGCGCTGTTAGGCACAATGAATCCAAGGTCAACCCCTTGAGGAGAGGTCATATCGGAGCCCACTTCACACCGCCAGGATCTCTCCCTCCTGCAACAAGGCACTCGCCCAATGCCAGATCCCTATCTCTCATCCCCACACACCAGGTACAAGCCATCTAATACATGGCTGGCCCACAGGTGGCAGACCTCACTACTTCCCCAGGGACAGCAGGCTCAAACTCTTCCTGGTTACCTTCAACAGATATCCTGACTTGTTCCATTTATGGCCAGAGCTGGGGCCATCTCCTCTCCCCGCTGCAGAGAGCGACCAACTTTACAAGGGGGAGGAAAGGTGGAGCTTGGCTCACTGTAATGAGCAGAAGGAAGAACCTTGAGGGACAGGAGGACGAGCCGCTACCAAGACCACGGTCAGAGAAAAGGAACCGGAGTCTGGAACAGAACCGCAACTCGAGGAAGCACCTCAAACGACCCTCCCCACTTCTCACAAGGATGAAGGGAGGGAGGGGGAAGTGCATTCAGAACTGCAAGTTTCTGTTACTATAACCTTAGAATAAAAGTCGTATTTGCATGTCCTTGGTTTCCAGGTTTGGTCTCCTCACAACCTGGTGATACTTTTCACACTTCTCTGCCACTTGGCCTGCTCCCAGCAGACGCAACTCGTGGCTTGCAGGGAGACTTCCTTCAAACCAGAGGCCTCTCTTGGAGGGCAGTGCTCGGAATCTGGCTCTGGAACCCCCTCCTGCCCCAGCTCGGAGAGAGGGCACCGCAACCCCCCCTTCTCCGCAGGCGTCGGGTCCAGCCGTCCTGACAGAGAAGGCCCGCTGGCTGGCGACAGGCACCCTTCCTGGCTGCACCTGGAGGGAGGCGCGCAGCCGAGTGCCAGAAAGCTACCAGGCTGGCTGGAGCCCGTGCACCATGCAGGGCTGTCCTCGCCGCCTCCCGCGGAAGCCCCAGTGCTCCCCTCCCTTTGCAGTGCTGGCAGCAGCTCCGAGCAGGGCAGGGCAGCACGAGGGGCGCTGAAGGGCCGACTCATCCTTCCCCGGGTCCTTCCACAGAGTCAGGCTGGGCTGGGCTGGGCAGGGGCCTTTGGCGGGGCCAACGGTGCGGGGCTCCCGGATGGAGGCAGCCACCTGGCTCAGGGGCGCAGGGTCTCAGCGGCAGCGGCTCCTGCCCCCGCCCAGCAGAAACCCCACTGCTCCTGCGGCCTCCAGTTGTATCGCTGCCCCCCGCCCAGCCCCTTTCAGTGAGCAGGTCCTGGGTGAGGAAAGGGCTTCCCAAGGAGGGACAGAAGCCCCAAGTCTGTTGCACCATGCTGGGACCCGACCCACCGACCGGGGCACAGGGTGGCCCCAGCCCTTCCAAAGGACCCACTTCGCTGCCACTGCAGGGGGAGCTGCTCTTCCGCCACCACCTCTGCCCAGTTGCTTTGCCTGCCCACTGGGCAAATGCCAGGCTGGTCCTTGTGCTTTTGCTGCTCCAAAAAGCTTCTAAGTGGCCTCGACCATCTTGGCTCTGCCAGGGAGCACGTCTAACCTCCTCTGATTACTTCCTCTTTCAAAACGGGGTTCCAGGCACCTCCTCCCTGAAATACCTGGCCCAAAATGAGCGGATTCCTCTTTTCATGTGTGCATGAAAGGTCAATGACGAGGGAGACATCAGGACCGCCAGCCCCACCTGCCCCCCCAGCCCCAGCGGTCATCTTACCCCCGTTCAAGAAAGAAACACGGCTTTTACAGAGCTTCCAGGAGCTCTCCAGGCCACCCCAGTGTCGCAGGCCAGACTCCGTTGCTGGGCTAAATGTCTGCTCAGACCACGGAGAGAAGGCGCTGCAGGGGTTTTGGTGACCCGGCCTTTTGGGAGCGGCGGGCACACCAGGAGTTGGGGAGCAAGACCACTGTCAATCGCCTGGCTCGCCCGGTCCCGCCCACCCACCCTTCCCAGTCCCCCTCTGCTGTTCCTCCAGGACTTGGCAGAGCAGCTTCTGGGCACGGAGAAGAAAAAGCAGGCGGCCACGACCGCAAGACGCCCCTTCGAGCCTCAAAGAAAATCGCGCCTGCATCCCCCAGAAGGGGCCCGGTCATCCCCACCTGAATCCAGCAGTTACCCTTGCCCTCCATTTCTAAAGATTCGGGAGCGTGCCCAGGAGTGGGTGCCGAGCGCTCACAGACGACCAGGTCATGTAAACGGATCCTCCCGCAGGGAGCCGGCTACAATCAGGCCTCGCACGTCAAACCCAGGTTATTTTTATTCACGGCACAGCAACACACACTACAGCTGCTTGCTATCTATGACACAAGAGTATGTACACAGGCCCAGCAAACGCAGAGACACGAAATAATAAATTAAAATAAAAATGCATTGTTTTTTGTTGATTAAAAAATTATCCAACCGAAGTGCAACAAAGACGAGAGGATTATGCATGGCGGAGGTCTCGGTGGATGGGTTTATTTGCTCATGTGGCTGACGAATGGCTTCCCAGCTGGGCAAGAAGCCGTCCCTCTGTCTCTGGAGCCATCGCCGTCCACATCGGCTGGACCGGCCCAGGTCCCGAGTCCCCACAGGCTACCCCGTGGGCAGCTGGGGAGCGGGCAGGGTCCCAGGAGAGAAGTGATTTCCTAGGCCACCCTTACGTTCCCTCCCAGATTCCCCATGGAGGGGGCACCACTGGTGGAAGGGGGAGCGGCTCGGTCCTCGTCCAGTCCTTGCTTTCCCACGCGGTCCTTTCAGGGCCCTGTTTGCCAGCGTCCACCTCCTCCCGTCTCTGGCTAGTCATTGGACGTGACATCAATGTCTTCTGCATTGGACTGCTTGGTGGCGATCCGCCATCGGTTGATATGGTGGGATCCCTTTTTCTTTTGATCCGACTCGGGACCTTCTTCTTCTAGTTTCTGCCTTTTATATTTGGTCCTTCTGTTTTGAAACCAGACTTTCACCTGGATGAGACAGAAAGGTGGAAAAGAGTCAGGGAAACAGGAACAGTTAAGGCTTTCTTGGAAACGGGGCTGGGGCATTTCTAAACCTCGAAGAGCCGTTCTAATTTATTTGTTCAAATGCAAACACTTGTATTCTCACTGTCCCTGAACTCAGGCACCAAAGATCAGGTGGTTATTCGTTTATTTAAGCACATGAACCTTTCACCTCCCTGTCCAAGAGCATCAAAGCAGGTAATAAGTTAAAAGTAATTGCCTAAAATATTCAGCTAAACCCAGCCCAACGGACTGACCGCATCCAGAACAAAAGCAGTGGCCCCCTGCCTTTGGGACAAGAGAAGCCTGTATCCATCTAGCTGAAGGCAGAGGGCCGGCAATTGCAAAGTTGGGAGGAGACCCCGGTACAGACCTTAACAGCTACTGGGAGCCTCCAGTTCAGAGGGAGATGACGCTCAAAGGTGGGGTTTGCCCCTGCCAGAAGGGGAGGGGACTACGTGCCTAATGCATGGGGAAGAGCGCCACGGCCTCCATAAGCCAAAGAGTCTGTGTGTGTGTGTGTGTGTGTGTGTGTGTGTGATGAATAGGTGTTTATCTGCACATTTCATAATCTTCAAAGTCAAGATGCATCAGAGTTTGGTATTCAGGAGAGAAGGTAAAGAAAGTTGGCCAAGCAGAATGCTGGTGGAACAAGAACAATTTACTCTGTTCACTTTTTATGGTTCAAAAATGTATTTAAAAGTCATGTAAGTTATGTAGCAAAGAGGAAGTCATGGAGACTGGCAAAGTTCAGGAGGGATCCAAAGAGTTCTTCATCAAGGGTAGGAATGCCTGGCAGACCAGCAATGTGAGATTTTAGATGGGCATCCCAGCTTTAGCTCTGGTGACAGAAATTAAATTAAATGGCATTAGAAGAAGCAGCCATCGTGAATAACAGAGACATTTCAGTAGGAAAATGTATACTTAGGTCACAAGAAAAAATACATTGTTACAAAGAATGGCAAATTTTATCTCAGTATTATCCAAAATCTGGTACAATTTTGGCCATTTCCAAAGAGGGCATCATTGTCTCCAGCTTGAGAAACTGCCCACAGGAAGGGCAAGGGGAATTCCTGAGAAACTAGCTGACTGGTAAGGAGGGGTGTGGTTTTGAAAACTTCTATCCAGAGACAAAATAACACCTCTGGCACAGATCAGACTCCCTAAGTTACTGGCGTGCCTCAGCAGCTGCATCGAGAAGGCCAGAAGATGCAGAGGAGAGTTCTGCCACATAAGGAACACGAGAAAAAGACACGTCTGAGAAACCAAATATAAACTGACAAGATGTCAAGCAGAGGGAACTGGGGAAACAAATAAGTTTTGTAGGCCTGGTGTTTGACTTCGATGGCACTTCTGCCATCGCTCCATTCTTCTCATCTTGACTGGTTGGGCATCCTGCCTGAAACAGTTGGGGAGGCCCTCAAGGCCTTCTTTGCAGCCATGGGCTTTCCCCACTGCCCTTTTTTTGAAACCCCTCCCCGAAGTCTTGCATGAATCTCCCCCAAAGGACCATTTTGCTCACCAACTTATAAAGTTCTCCTTGCAAAGTGTGTTGGCCGCAGAGAAGCAATCAGGAGTCCCACACGGACACTGCCAATGGCTGCTGTCAGAGACTATTGTTCTAGGACGCTCTCCTGGCCGAGGCACCCAGCAGAGGAAGGGCTAGGCCCCGGCAGTTCTCTGCCAGCTCTTAAAGGGATGGGAGCTGCTGCAGGGGACTCAAGGCCAGCCCTGTCTCGCCTTAGGAACACACCCTATTTATGCAGCAGCTACAGGGATGCCCCTTGCGTGTGTGTGCCACATGGGGGCTTCCCTAAATGCCAACCAGTCTAATACTACTACTGCTGTGGCAAAAACCTTGCCCTGCGAGATTGATGTGGCCTTTCAAGCATCCTTTCCACAGGCCTGAGCCAGTCACATGCGGAAGCATCTTTGGTGCCCTCAGGTGGCCAAACCTGCCAAGAGAACCGTAGCCTCCTCTTGCCTTACGTGGGGCTTCGGTTCGCACATCGGCAGAGTGGCCAGTTCCTGTGGAAATGGGTCTCTGGCCGCGGCCTCCCCTTGCCACAGGAGTGAGGCGCATTGCAAAGAAAGATGGAAGTGCTTGAGAGCTCTTAAGCTTAGAAAAAATGTGGAAGGAAGAAAGAAAGGTGTTTTCCCGCCCAGACACTAGAACTTGGGGTAATTCGATGAGACACTGAGCATGAGAGTCACAATTGGCAAACGAAAGTCTCCGTTCTCACACTGCACTCTTCCTTATTAACTCAGGCCCTGAGAATAATGACAGTCACTAACGCAGATGGCTTCAGAAGAGACATGTTCACAGAGGCTCTTCAGTCAGAGAGGGCTGACAATGGCCAGAGAAAACAGCATATGCACTATTAAGCATCACCCTATTTCTAAAAGACAAAGGACTCTGGTAGGGGAGTAGATGTTTGAAATCCCAGGTTTATCATCTAGACATCCTCTGTGGGATCCAGTAAGTCAACGTGGTGGTTGTGCCCACACAGTCAAAGGAGGAGGGGAGCGTTGGTCACTCAACTGCAGCATATCTTGGTTCTTTTGACCCCCACTCCCATGGGCAGCCCTGCTCATATCCCAGCACCCATTACTCTCCCCAGGTTGACCCACTGATAATTCTCCTCCCCACCAGACACCTGGAGCCCACTTTGGAATTTAAATAAAAACGAGCACCAGAATATCACAAATAAAAATATGCTAACATCAACAGGAATGAACATACTGGACAAAATGTCATTTAAAGCTTTCCACTTAAAAATTCTACTCAGTTTATTTTTGTTTGGATAGATAATTTAAATGTTGGTACGGTAAAATTATGCTCTGTATTGTTTTCTTAAATCAACCCAGAGTTCTTACTCAAGGAACAAATGACCAGGCTCAATTACCCTACTTTGGACATCTTATGCAAAGGCCCAGCTCTCTGGAGAAGGCTCAGATGCTGGGAGAGGTGGAAGGAAAGAGAGGAGGACGGTCAGCAGCCGGAGGAGGGACTCAGTCACGGTGGCGACAGGAGCACCCTTGGAAGACCTGAAAGACCAGGTTGGGGACAGATCGTCCTGGAGAATGTGGTCACGAAGAGTCAGTACTGACAATGGCACATAATCAATCAACCAATCATTTTATGCCATTCTCTATTATTTTATCTATAGTGTGTTCTGCTGAGTTTCCTCCGAACTGCTTTGGGAGGACGAACAGTATACCAATAAAATACGCAACCCTCCTAGTTCACTCCAAAAGCTCTTGGGTGAACCGCAGTGAGTCACCCTGCACCTAAGAGAGAACAAAGACGGCACCCGAGCACCCGCGGGTAGCAGCTCCTCCCGCACAGGCACCCGACTCTCTTGGCAGCTGCACGTCGAGCCCAGCCGGAAGGGCTCCCAAGCAGAGCCCGCGAATCCGGCAGTCCCCTTTGGCGGAAGCACCGGACTCGGCGTGCCTTTACCCAGGAGGCCCCGGGGGAAACTCTGCACCCACCAGGAAAGGGGCTCCGGGAGCCAGCCGGCCTTCGAGCGGAGCGGAGGGGCCCTTGCCGGCGGGGTGCCGGGAGCTGTCACCTGCGGCACTGGATCACACAGCTTCCCACCCAGCACGGAGTGGTCTACCGAGGAGCCAAGCACGTCCAAAGCACCAGCCGCAAAGCTCGTTGTGGCGGTGTGCTGAAGGACAAATTTGGAAGAAAGGTATGCATTTTTTCCCAAAGAAAAGTGCAAAAGAAGATAAAGTTTTGCTTTTTCTGGCACTGTTCAAAAGGCTGTTTTCTAATTTTTTCGCCATAAATGACTTCTGTTTCTGCATGATTACACTCTGTTCCTAAGTTTCCATTAAATTACCTTTTAGCAGCTCTACAGAATTGCCAGCTTCTATTTTCACATTTTACTTTTCTTCACCTCCAGCAGCAAAAGCCGCACAGGGGGGGTCTGTCGCCCCCCAGCTCTGTGTCCGGGAGGGCAGAAATGAAACCTGCCCGTGGACAAAAGGCTGGCTGAGAGAACTTCCCCTTGGTGGAGGCAAGGAAGGAGGAATGGCAGCGTTTCCTGGTGCAACATTTCCTTTGACGGGATCCCAAATTAGCCTGACTTGACTTTTTCCCTTAGATCAGTAGAAATCATCTCTCTCTGAGCCCCCAGCTGAAGAGGGCCCCGGCCCAGCTGCTGCACCTCGCACTATTCCTTGGCCCATGAAAACACACTTCTCTGCCCCAGGAAATGGGGAGCTCAGCCCTGCACAAAAGCCCTCCGTGGCCCCCTCAGGTGGCATCGCTCAGCAGCTGCTCTTGCGTTCAGTGGCAGGAAAGGACAGTGGCGTTTCTTGGATTGGGGCCCTCATCCTGGGCACAGTTTACCTTTCTGTCTATCAAGCTCCCATTTGCTTTTAACATGCAAATGCAAAATGTTTCATTGTTATTATAGTAATTACAATTCTACTTGTAAATTCCTTTGATAGCTTTAAGAAGAATCGCATACAAAAGTTGTACATAAGCCAATAAAATAAATAAGGAGTCCCACAAAATGGGACAAAACAAAACAGATGATTTCCTTTGTTGCATTCCAGAATGCTATGAGTCTACGTCCGCATGTACGCATGCACACATGCGCATGCACACACAGAGGTGAGTGCCTTTATATCATGAGTAAGCAACCCAGAGCCTGAGGATCACACCTGCCTCCCGAACCACTTTTGGGTGAGCCCCAGAGCCTCTCTGCCACCACTGTGTGGCTGAAATATGAACCGACATCTGTGATCTGGTCTCCTACCAATTTCTGGGAGGAAATAAATGGGAAGTGAAATTGAGCCTTAGTGCAACTGAACTGAACTGGCAGGAGGAAACCAGGAACCAGAAAACTAGACCTCCGGAAACCTTGACTGCTCCCTGCCACGCATCACGTCCTGATATCGTCCGACCCAGCGCAGCCCTCGGACGTGAGAAATAATGCCGGGGCATAACACCGGCCCCGTCTGCAGAACAGCCGCCGGCCCTTGCCTCACCGGAAAACAAATGCTCAGCCGCGAACCAGGCTGATAAATCAGATGCATCCCGCGTTTTTTACAAGTGGGAGAAAAATAGAGTGTTCCACTCTTTGGTTTCTTGGGGACTGTTCCCAGAACGGCTACTCTTCCTCAGCATTACCTCCACATCCGCCCAGACGCCTTTCCAAACCTGATCGCCTCCCTCCCTGGCCCGAGAAGGAGCACGTTTCCTCCATAAGAAAGGCGTTTCAGGGTCCTCCATTTGTTTTGGGATCCCGCTCTTGCACCGACCGTAAGCCCACCTCCAAGAAGCCGCCCGCCTACTCCAGCCGCGCTTGCTGTGGGGGGAAGCGTCTCACCTCACAACCTGCTGGTGGACCCCCCCCCAGCCATAATCAGGCCCACCTTTTCAGAGAGCTTTTGCTCTTCTCTGCACCTTGGCTTTCCCCCAGCGAGGGCCCTTCACTCGCAGGCAGGGTTGTCCTCCCCCGGACAAAGGACCGCCCCGCCTCTCAGGGCCACGGCTGCTTCAGCCGAAAGCCCCTCGGCTGCACCTCAAGAAACGCCGGGCTCAGCCAAGGCCCCAGCCGCCCACCCGGCACCCTGCAACAGGCCTCTGAGCCCCCCGAGTCCACAGAGGAGGCCGAGGGCTTCCTGCAGGCACGGTGCTGCCTCCCGGCCCATCGGCCAATAGCTGCGAGGCTTGGGGCCTGGGGGTCTCCCTGAGCCTGGACAGCACAAACCTGGTCAAGAGGCCTCGGGGAGCCCCTGCCCATCTCACAAAGGCCAAGAAGCAGGAACCCGATGTGGCCCTGGAGAGGGTCTTCTCTTTTCCCAAAGCACGTTGATAAAAGGAGCCGAACGGGATCAACTCACAATCAGGCACTCCAGAAGAAAGGACAAACCAGACACACACCCCCCCCGGCCATCCGCGGAGCGTCCAGCTACTCTCTTCAGCAAGGAATCAGTCCGGCATGGTGGTGCAGAAAAGGACGGCGAAGGGCTGCTTCCCCTCCCCTCCCTCCCAAGGCGCCACAAGCAGCATCTTTTTCTAAGAGAGGCATTAACTAGATAACTGAGGAACTGCAAACACAACAGTGGCACCCCAGCAAACCATGGTGGCATCAAAACAATGGCACACCCGTAATGCCACGTAAAACACCCCCAGAACATCCCAACATCTGGTGCAAGTATTTTATTTTATTTTATTTTATGCAAGTCACAGTGTTTGCACAAGGATGCTGTCACACAAGTGTTGTGATCCCCCCACGCCACATACAAACATGGATACCCAGGAAACTAAGTCTCCCGTTACCAACCTTGGGCCTTTCCCATACACGATGCACACAGACACGTGTGCCCATCATGCTGCTCCCTTCCAGGGAAAGCAGTAGCGCGCGCAGAGTGCGGAGAGTGAGCGAAGAAAGCTGAGACAAAGAAACTGAAGGTATGCCGTAAACGAAAAGGAAACCCAGCTACCTCCAGCCGAATGCAACGCGCCCCGTACCTCCCTGGCGCCTCCTGTCCTTCCACAGGCCCACCTTGGCCTCGCTCCCCCTCCCCTCCGGAGCACTTGGCTCCCTCCCCCCACCCCGCCTGCCGGCCTGCGGGATCTTCACTTATTCTCTCTCTATGGTCGAACCCGCAGCGAGTTTCTTTCCCACAGATCGCTCACTTTTCTATTCGGTCTTCGGCCAAAGCAATATTCTATTATTCAGTCCCAATCCTTTTCTTCTTTTGTCACACGTATCTAAATTCCCATTGCCTTTAACTTATTTTATGCCTCTCCTGACATCCTCAATGCTCACTCCCATTTATTTATTTATTTATTTATTTATTTATCACGCTTAACAAAGGTGGTCTGAAGCACTCCCTGACACACCACTGTTTTCACAAACGTTCATTCCTCCCAGCAAACGGCCCACTGCACTTCTACCAGCATCTGAGCGTCTTAAACATTCTCTCTCTCGCTTCTCGCTTTTGGCAAACCTTCCACCGAGGTCCTCACACTCATCCATTCCCTCCAGTTGGTGCAAGCCGCGGTTGTTCACTCCATTTTCCCTGTAAAAAACAGCAGCCTTGGTCTTTCATGCAGTAATCTGCAGGTCCGTGCTCCTCACTGAATTCACTGCAAAGAACTTGACTTCATCTGCGTGCAAAAATACATTCAAATTCACGTCCCCGACCGACACATTCCTAATTCACTCACAAGCATTTCTTCTGCATTTATCTGTAATCACACTAAACAACGAAGGGGACACCACAGACCTTTATCTCAGTGTTGAACCATTGGCCAAGCTTCCCATTCACCCTCACACACATGCTTTACTTCCATCATATATCACTCTTATCGCACTCAGCAACCAACCTTCACCTTGGTATTGGTGCAAAACGTTTCATAATGGAAGTCTCTTCAGTTTAGCATCGGTTTTCTCTCGATTAACAAACTTAACATAAATTGTCTTTCTCACATTTGTGTATTTCCCAGCGACCTGCTGAAGAGCAAAAGCACGGTCTGGCTTGCCCTGCACTGTGTGTGTTTCCCCGACTTTGCTCACTCCCGCCTCCTGCACCGCTTCAAACAGAATTCTGCCAAACACCTTCCAGGACACGTTTAACCCCTGTGGCTTTTGCATTCGGTCCTGCCACTTTCCCCGTTGCGTTGGGGAAGGATAAGGACGTTCTTCCAACGGGCAGGTATGGACGCAGCCTGCCCTCTTTCCAATCACGCCATCTAAACCTGCAGCTTTACAATTTTTCAGTGTTCTCACCACATTGATGACTTGCTGTTCAGGGTTTTTTTTCTTGGACCTAGCCATTACAGGGTTTTTTCAATCCCACTTTTTGACTTATCACTAACATTCCCACCCAAATTTCTAAACTATTCCTTCCAACATTCCCTCACTTCAGTTTCATCCCAAACCATTTCATCACTTTTATTTTTAATTTGTTTCTCCCTGCTGGAGTCTCCTGTGTAGCCCTCCTCACCTACTTCCAAAACAAATGTTTACATGAACACGTACACACACATTTAAATACAGCTGCCCCCCAAAGGCGTGGGGAACATAGCTGGAAATTTATGGGCTCCAACTGGAAATTGTTTTCTCTCCAAAAGGTGTGCTCCAGTCTTGTGAATTCACCAAGGAGTTGGAAAAGCTCCCGAGAGGGGACCTATCTGTACACCTGTCCAGGGCAGTCTCAACTTAAAATATTCTGGAGAAAGTGTTCTCCCCCAACAAGCCCCTTCCTGATTTACTATCCACAATCCCATAGCCCCACCAATGGAAACATTTTGCTGGAGTAGCCCTCCCCTTACCAGAGGCTCCCTGGCAGGACACAGACCCCGACCAGACAGCGCGTCAACAAACCTGCATGAAACCGTAACTAGCAACAACTGCAGGGGGCTCTGTGGGTTGGCCAACGAAGCCAAGAGGGGGCAATTGAAGCTCAGCCTATTTTTCATGACCACACCCTGTGGACACCCCAGAATGCCACGGCGTGTCAGGGCTGACCGGCAGCTGGCCTTGCTTTCCTGCAGTCTTCTGGAGGGGGCAATAAAGGGCGATTTCAACCCAGAGGCTCCCTAGATGGCGGGCTCAGCTGTCCAGGTGGCATCATAGGGAAAGTGAGACTCTATGGCGGATAACCGAGTAGGCTAGTGTGGGATTTCTCTTTCTCTTTGCCCGCTGCTAAGCTCCCTCTGCACAAACAGCCCTGGGAGGGAAAAAGCTGCAGGGCCAAGGAGAGCTTGGGTGGCCAGCAGTGTTTCCAGGCTCCGAAGATGGATTTCTAGTTCACTCCTTGGTTTTCAGAGAAATATGCTCAAATCCACAAAGGTTTTTGTACCTTGCAGGTGAGTCTGGCAAGAACTGGAAAAAGTTTGAAGGAGGCAGGATTAATTCTGAGGCCAGAACAGTTAAACCCTCCTGCTCTCTGCACGCATGCATGAATTTGGAAGAGAAATTGACCTGAAGAATTAATTAGCTTTCTGTAGTTAAAACGTACAGAAAAGGGGGTGGCGGTGTAGAATGGTTGATGAATTTTTACAGTCACTTGGTTCGTAGAGGTCGTAAACATCCAAATGTCTGGAGGATGACTTTATCAGGGCCCAGCGAGCGAGCTACTAAGGCCGACCGGCGCCTACCACAAAGCGGCCGAAGGAGCAGAACAGGGGGCCTATTTTATGAGGGGCTGGGTCCGGCGGCCCTTGGGCCGGGGGCTGCTTCTGCCCGGGGCAACCAGCAGCGGCGTCTCCCTCGCAGCTCCAGTCTTGAGGCAACAAACGGCCTCCCCCCCGCCCCCGCCCGCCCCCGCCCCACCTCGCGGGAAGCGGGGCGCACCGGAAGGGCCCCTGTTCTGCCGGCGCCGCGGCCCACCTGGGTCTCGGAGAGGCTGAGGCTCCCGGCCAGCTGCTTGCGCTCAGCGCCCACCACGTAGTGGTTCTTCTCGAAGGCGCGCTCCAGCCGCAGCAGCTGCGAGGGCGAGAAGGCGGTGCGGATGCGCTTCGGCTTCCGGGCGAAGGGCCCGTGCAAGAGCAGGTTCTCCTGGGACACGTCGCCGCCTGCGGAGGAAAGCACGGCAGTCAGCGCCCTGCCCGCGAGGGGGACCCGCGCGCCGTGTCGCGCGCCTCGGGGCCCCAGCAGCGGCGGCTCCCCGGGCGCCGGAGGACCCCGGACAGCCCGCTGCCCCCAACCCCGCGGGACTGAGGTGGGACGCGGGTCCTAGGCGGCCGCTGCCCCCTCCGCAGGACCGGGAGAGGGGAGCCTGGGCAGGCGGCGAACGCGCCGACGAGCGCCGGTGCTCATCCGAGGCAGCGCCCGCGGCGGCGGCGGCCGGCAGGAGGGAATCGGGCGGGATGTGCGTTCTGGGGGGAAGTAGGGCGCCCTAAAGCTGGAGCTAGATCGGGCTCCGGGCGCCGCCACCCCCCACAGGCCGAGGCAGCCGCTTGAAACGAGGCCGAGACAGGCCCCGCCGCCGGTCTCTCCTCCTAGTCTTCCGCTGGTCCTCCCCGAAGCAACCCGGCAACCTCGGGGAGGGTCTGGAGGCCTACCTTGTCCGGACGTTGTGACGGAAGTCGCAGTCGGGAGAGAGCCAACGTTTGCACAGGGAAAGGGCTGCGGCAAGGGAACGGCGGAACCAAACTCGCCCGGCGTCGAAAGGAGGGGTCGGCGCCAGGCTTCCGGAGCCCCGAACCAGGCTGCGCCGCGGCTGCCTTCGCCCGCTGGACGAGCCCCTCCCTCGCTCTTAGGGCCGGCAGGACGGAGGGGCTCCGCTTCCCGGCACAGGCGGGGGGCAAGCAAGGGCCACCGGGCGAGAGCTGTCCCGGCAAGGTCTTTAAAGGCAAGCGGCCCGGTCCTGCGTGGGGCCACCCCCCAAGCAAGGGGGCGGCTGATTTTATGCCACCCGCCCCCCGCTTGGCCATCCTCGCGCTAGGGCCGGAGGGGGGCGGTTCTACGACCATCGGCGTTTGCGCCCGGCCTCGTTTGGCTCGGATCGAAGGAAGGGCCCCCAGGGAAGGGCCCTCGATTCCCGATCGTTTGAACAACGGCTCCGCTTTCTCGCCCGGGAACGAGTCAGCAGAGGAGTCCGAGCGGCTGGCCGGAGCTGGCAGTTCTGGACCGAGCGGCGCCCTGCCCGCCCGCGTCCCGCAGCGCTGCGTCGGGGCTTTCGCGAGCAAGGCCGGCGCTCTGTCCAAGCCACCCGCCGCGCCCGGGAGTCGCAGGCGCTCGGCGCCATCCCCTCCGGGCAGGCTGATCCGCTCGGCAGCGGGACCGTGGGACTTGCCCGGGGTCCGCTCCTGGCTGGCTGCTTGGCCTCTCGGGCGCCGGGACTCGCGGGGGGCGCGAGGCAGGCCTGCCTCCTCCGCCCAGCGCCGGCCAAGCAGGAAGAGACGCTGCCGGTTCCGACGCCGGCAAGGGCTGCCTCCAAGGCCTGTTCCGAGCAGCCGGGCTTAGCGGAGAGGCGCCGCGGTCGGAGCCCGCCGGAGCGCGCGCGGGCCTCGCCCTTCCGAAGGCTGCCCGCTGGCGCGCTCGGGGGGGGCCTCCGGCGCGCGGGAGGCCGGGCGAAGGGGCTTCCTCCAGGAAGGCCTCGTGCGGCGGGGCGCGGCGGGCCCGGCCCGGCCCGGCCGGGATTGTGGTAACCACGACGAAAGGGAAAGAGCCGAGCCCGAAAGGGCAGCGAGGACGGCGGAAAGCAAAGCCGTCTCTTCGGGCAGATCGCGCCGGCCCCCGCTCTGGCCGGCCAGCGCTCCGCCCGCTGCGCTGTCGGGGCTCCGCAGCGAGCCGGGAGAGCCTCCTGGGAACGTCCCTCCTCGCGCCGCCTCCGCTGCCCCTTCCCCGGAGCGCCGCGGGGAGAGTTCCCCTCCCCTCCCCCCCCCCGGCCGATGAACAAAGGCCTTTAAAGGGGCGCTCCTTCCAGGCGGCGGCCGAGCAGCTTCGCAGGCGCCAAGGCCGGGGTTTCGCTTTCCAGGCAAAGCCTCCGCGACTCTGCGGCAAGCCGGAGGGTCCAGCGACCGGGAGGGCCTCTTGGGCGAGACGGGCGGGTGACGGGGGCCCGAAGGCCGAATAGTCCCAGGCCGTGCTCGGAGCGCGGTTTCGGCCCGCCGCCGGCTCCCTGGCTAGGCCGCGGAGGGGGAGCCCAGCCGGCCGCAGGGGGCTTCCCGGCCCTACGAGCCCCGCGCTCGTCCGAGGCTGCTCCGGGGACGGAGGCTTTCCGCAGTGTTTGGGGTTGTGCGGGGCCGCGGCTCCACGTTTCCCTGCGGCCATGTTAGCCCCTCCAAAAGCAGCCCAGCCGCGGAGTGAAGGCCCCCGAGCCCCCTGTTGCTCGCTGGTGCCAGAGCCTCTCGGGCGCCCCCGGGCCGGGAGAGCCGGTCGTCTCCTGCGGTTGCGCCCAGTTTCCCAAGCCATCGGCCAGGGTTCGTCTCAGGGTAAAGAGCGGGGGACACGGTCCCGTCTGGCCGGTTCCCTGGGCAGAGTTCAGCTGCAGCTCTCCGAAAGGAACTGGACGGGGCGGCGCCGGTTTGAGCTGGGATTTACGGAATCCGCCCAGGGACCTGCCCGAAGCTCTCCATGCCAGCGACCAAGAGGATGAAGCGACGTCCCTGTTCAGGACAGAGGCTTCCCGGAACCCTGAGCCTTCTTGGGAGGAAGTGCTCCCGGCGGGCCGGACAGGGGCCTTTCTCCGCGACCGTCAGGGAGCACTGCGCGCTCGCCGGCGGTTCCTTTTCCCCGCCCGCGCCGTGGTCGGAATCCGGTCGATCGCGAGAATCGGGTGTAATTCCTCAGCGCCCACTTGAAATACTGCATCTACACGGAGGGCAGCAACGCCGCCTCTCCCGAGACAGTCCAGGTCAAGCACCGACGCCGGTGCAGATCCAGTTTGCACTCCCGAAGACGCCATGAGGCGTTGAACGGGTCTCCACGGATTTCGCTCGGATCCCAGGTCGCTGCCCCGCCGGGCGCCGCATTCAGCCGGTCCCCTCCTCTCGCTACCGAGCGCTGTCCGTCCCCCCGGAGCAGGCGCTGTTGGGCTCCCCCAAGGAGGCGGCGGGGGGCGGCCCTTCCTTTCTTCCTTCCTTCCTTCCTTCCTTCCTTCCTTCCTTCCTTCCTTCCTTCCTTCCTTCCAGCTGGGCGCCCCCTTCTCCCCTGCACAGGCAGGCTGACCGGCCACGGCCTCACCGAGGCCCCTGGCACCGCCCCCTCCCAAGAATCTCAAGGGAGACCCTGAGCTGCGCGTCTCCCTTAGCACCCCGAAAAACTGGAGCCGTCCCCCGAGGCAAAAGTAGGGCAAACAGGGACAGGCTCCAGGTGCCACCGGAGCCCGTGGCTGCTCCCGCTGCCGCAGAAGTCCTGGGGTGGGGCGGATCTCGGAAGAGGGTTCAAAGAGCGCCGTCGCGGCCCACGACGGGCGCCCTGTCGGGAGGCTGGATTGCAACGCCCCTCCCCGCAGGCCCCAAGAGCCGCACCGGTGACTGTCGCCCCGCAGGCCCCTGAAGGAGAGATGGGGCCGCGCCGAGGCAGCTCGAAGGCCGTGGCTAACTTGATGAATCCGAAGCTCGGGCTGAGCAGCTGCCAAGGCTCGCTCGCCGCTCCAGCCGGGTGGGAACAGGCGCTTCTTCTGGCCCGCGGGCCCCGGTCCGATTTCCCCGGACAACGGGGGGATCGGCTGCGACCGGCGCGAACGTCGGCCCAGCCGCGGTCTCCAGGCCGGGCCTGTGCCGGGCGGTGACGCCCCGCCACGCGCCGCTCCGAAGCGCCAAGCCCAGCGCGGAAGGGCCCGACCCGCGCCCCCCGACTCCCTGGAGCGGCCGCCCCGCGCTGCTTACCTTGGAAGCGGTGCCCGAAGAAGCGGTTCCGCAGCACCCAGGGGTAGAAGTTGAGCGGGTCGCGCGGCTGCGGGCCGAAGAAAGGGTGCGGCGAGGGGGGCAGGTGCGAGGAGCCCAGCTGCGGCGGGTGGACGGCCAGGGCAGGCGGGTGGCTCACGGCCTCCGGGAAGAGCAGCTCCGGGCCTCCGTAGAGCGAGCGCCCGGCGGCGGCCGAGCCCTGGAAGCCGTGGGCGAAGGCCTCGACGGCGGCGCTGGCCGGGTATCCGAGGGCGGCGGCGGCGGCGGGACGGAGAGGCTCCTCTGCCAGCGGGTGGCTATTGTCCTTGCCCACCAGGGACTCGATGGTGAAGCAGCGCTTGGCCGCCGCCGCCGCCGCCGCCGGCTGGAACATGGCTCAGGGCCGGGCGAGCGCGGGCGCGCAGAGGGGCCCGGGCGCGGGAACACCGGGGAGCCACGTCGGGCTCGGCGCGCGGACGGCCCGAGCCGGCAGCAGATCCGGGCGCTCTGGACCGGGCAGGGCGCGGCGGCGCCAGGCGGCTTTGGGGAGGTGGCAGCCGCACTCCCGCCCGTGGTTCACCCGCGCGCCCGCCTCCCACCCCATCCACCCGGTGCGCAGTGGGCGCGCTCCTAGGCTAGCCGTCCAGATAAGCCAGATACCTGCGGCCCGCCCCTCTGATTGGCCAGGTTCACCTGCCCCGGGGTTGGGGAGGGCACGTGGGAAGGCGGAGGGAGGGAGGCAGAGGGGAGGAGGCAGCGGGGTCGCCGCCAAAAGGCGGACTGGAGCGCCCGGGAGGCTGCGCTGAGCGCCGGATCCGCCCCCGCTGCCCCGCCCTCTCGCTTGCCAGAAGGAAGGCAGGCGGAGAGAGGGAGCCGGCGAGCGAGAGGGAGAGAACGGCTTCCCGGCGGTTCACCGCGCCCGGATCCCGAGTCCCCCGGCCCAGCACGGACTGGCAGGAGGCAGGCCCGGCCACTGCCCTGTCGAGGAAAGGGGCTCCCGAAGCCGAAAACCGTTTGGCGTCTCCCGGCGGCCTTGAGGCCTGGGGACGGGGTGGTGGCTCCTCCGAGCCCCGTCGGCTTCCGCGAAGATTCGCGAGGGGTGCGGCGGCTGTGTGGACCGCGAGCAACGCCGGACCCAAGGAAGGCGCCTCCAAGTTTCGCGGAGGCGCTGCGGGGGAGAACGGCGGCGGCTGCGGAGTCCGTCAGAGACCCCCGCCGGGCGCAGCGCTCTTTAGCGGAGCCGCCTCCGTCCGCCTCCGGAGGGCTGGGAGAGCCTCCAACACCAGGGCAGCGCACCTCGGCCTCCCGCCTTCGGTTCCTTTCCACGCACTTAGGGCCCGTTGTCACCCCTCTCGTCGAGCCCGCGGCGGGGCGGTCGTTAATCCTGGGGCCGAGAGAGAAGCAAGACGCCCGGTCGCACCGCTTGGCTGCTACCTGAGGTCGGTTCGGGAGGAAATGAGAGGACACGGCGCCGTTCCCGCTGCTGGCCGGAGCGCCGGAAGGAGTTTGGGGTGCAGGATCGTCTGCTGGGCCGACCCGCCGCTTGGTGAGTAGCCCCAGCCGTCGCTCCGGGCAGACCGCACCGGGAGCGGCCTTTGCCCGTCCCTTCCCACCGTCCGCCGGTGGAGCCTGGAAGGGACCCGATCCTCGTCTGCCGGAGGCCCGGGCGCCACTGCCAGCTCCACTACGCCGTGGCCGCCGGTGGCGGGGAGGAGGAGCAAGCCGCGCTTTGTGGCCGCGGTGAAGGACCCGGGTTCCGCAAAACACCGAGCCGCCAAGCGCCCGGAGGGGCCGGGTTCCACAGGCCGCTCCGGCCACCAAGATTCAGGCTGAGCCCCGCTGCGCCTGCCCAGGCCGGTCTAGCTACGCCAGTTGTGTGAACGAACCGAAGGGGATTTGGCCGGCGGCCTGAGCGCTCCCCTCCCCCGCCTGGCAGGCCTCGGACGCAGCCTCTCCGCGCAGGCCGGACGAAAGCGGTGCTTCCCGCTCCCGCCGAGCCAATCCAGAGGGCAGCTCCGCAGTCGGCGGCCGGATTCCTCCTGGTGGCTTTCTCCGTAAGGGAGGTCGCCGCCCGCCGCCCGGCCTCTGCGTCCCTTTCCCGACGCGCCCGCGAGACAGCGCAGCTTCCCGACGGTCCCTCTCGCGGAGAGGCCGCCTTCTCCACCGATGCCGGGGGGCCTTTCCCTCTCTGGCCGCGGAGTGGCGAGTCGCCTTCCCCCCGGACAGCGGCCTCTCCAGCGGGCTAGCTCCCTTGCTGCGCCCCGGGGCGCGAGAAGCCCAACCGGAACGTCCGATCCGGAACCCAGCAAGGGTTTATCGTTCCTTCTGCCGGAGGCCGCCTTGGCGTGGCCTGGCTACCTCCCAAGGACGCCAGGGCCGGGCGGGGAGAGCCGCAAGGATCGGCCTCCAGCAGCAGAAAGATTTGGGGCAGAAAGGCGGGTCCAGGCGGGAAGTGGCTCCTGGCACCCCCGGCCAGCGGCGGGTTGCAACCCCGTTCGCCAGTCGGACGCTCTTGCCTTCCAGCGGCCGAGAGGCGGTGGGCTTAGGGCGCGTGGCTCAGCGGGAAAGGGGGTGCCGGCTGCTCCAAGGCCTCCCGGTGAACCGCCTGCGCTCGAATGGAAGATTTAATCCAGAGCGGCAGCCTGAGAGAAACTGGAAGAGAAATAATGGGAGGTCAGTCGGGGAAGCCGTGAGGCCCCATCCCTGGAGGCTTTCAGAGACGGACGGGCAGCCCTTTGTCCGGGATGGTCGGAGGACCCCTGCGCTGGGCAGGGGCTGGACTAGAAGACCTCCGAGGTCGCCTCCGACCGTACGAGTCTAAGGTTCTGTGACATGAGGGATAGAGACCGGCGTGCATGCGACTATGGAAATATAGCATAATATGAGTTGTCTTTCCAGGGTGTCAATATTTTTCATATGAAACCTTTTTCGTGCAAATGCTGTTCTGTCCGTGTAGACTGGAACCCAAACCGATCGCACGAACCGCCCTGCCGCCTCTTTGCTCCGTTGGCCCGATACGTGGCCCCGTTTCTTCAAAATTAGCTTAATTTCCGTTTGCATTCCGCGGTGAGGATCGAGCTATTCGGTGCACAGCAGTGGCTCGTGGGCTCGAGGCTACGGACGGTTTGGGCGGTCCGAAGAAAGACATACCGCCTGCGCGGCTCCGGCGACCGACAGCCTGGAACGGCGGCATTCCCCGGAAGAGCTCCGTCCGGCTCCGTTCGTCGCGGGGCCAGAGCTCCGCGTCGGCCTTCAGAGGGGCTCCCGCCCTTTCTAGAAGAGGCAGCAAAAAGGGCGTCTTCTTGCTCTTGAGCGGCTCCCAAAACAAACGGAAACCCCTGCGGGGGGGGCCTCGAACGACATGAAGCGTCGTCGTAAAGCGGCCCAACGAGATGAAGGACCACGATCGCCGAGACGCAGACTCCTGCCGGGCCCGGCGCCCGCTCCTTCCGTTTCCCTCCGGGAGATCTTCACCGCAACCTTCGCGGTCCCTTCGGCGCGCGGGAAGAAGCCGGGAAGCGTCTCGGGTGAGCGGGGATGGCGTCCGGGGGCTCGCCGGAGCAGGCTTGCTCCTTTGCCGGCGCTCTGGCCTCTCGCGCCGGCCCCGAAGCCCCGGGCCGTCGCTGTCCTCGCAGCCGCTCACCGGGCTGAAGGCCGCGTGGCGGCGGGCCGTTGGGTCTCGAGCAGCGCGGCCGGCCCCTCCGGCCCCCCGCCCCACCGGCAGCCCGGGACTCCTGTCGAGGCGGACAGAGCAGGGCGGCGCGGCCGAAGCACGGCGGGAAGCAGAGAGCGCCGCGGCGGCCGCGTCTCGCCGCCTGGCCTCGGAGTCCCCCAAGGCCCGGCTCGGGTGACCGGGCGGGCGCTGGTCTCCCGCTTCAGCCCGAAGGCGGCGGGATGCTGGGCGGGCAGGCGCTCCTATGCCCGGGACCCGAAAGGCTTCGGGCTTCGCATTTGAGGGCCGGGCCGGGCCTAGCCGTTTTCGGCTATGGTGCTTCAGGAGCTTGCGCCAGGCGGCGAGGGGGGCGGGCGCTTCCCGCTTGCCCTCCCCGGGGAGAAAGAGGCAGGGGCGTCATCGTGGCAGGGCCGGGCTGGGTTCATCGCGCCGGTTGTCTCTACCTTTCTGTTCGGGCGCACGTGCCAGGCAGTCGCAAAGATTTAAAACAAAGAATATAAACCGTTTAAAAAGTGGAGCTAAAAACTCGTGATGAGATCAGGACGAAAGCAGTGCAGCCATTACAACCTCGGCCAAATCTTTCCCCGTTTCCGGAACGCTGAAAGAAAGGTGGCCTCTGGTCGTCCCCCCTTCCGCAGAGCGTCTCCTGCGCAGCCGAGTCGGCGGACGGAACCGCCAGAGGTCGACCCGCGCCTTAAATCTCCCCAGCGACAGATTAGCGTCACTGCCCCTCTGCACCAGCTCGGGGTCCAGCTGCCCCATTTCACGTTTGCAGCAACTTCGGGTTCTATTCAGGGGGAGCCCTCTCTCAAGTGCATTGCAGTAGTCAAGATGCCGCACCCACCACACAGATAGCTGTGGTCCAATCCAAGTGGCTCGGGAAGGCTGCGGGGGCACCCTGGACACAAGGGTGCCAAAGTAGCCCTTGCCAAGGACCGCTGCAGATCAAGCACTAAGAAACCTGCCCCTAGGGGGAGTGCAACCCCTCCCCCCGAACGGGCTGAGCGTGAAAAGCCATGCCTGGTTTCTCTGGCTGTAGTTTCCTGTCATTCTCCTGCTTTTAGCCCAGCAGAGGCAGAATTAAGGTTCCGAGAGGTCCTTGGCATGTGGGCGGGAGGAGCAAAAGGGCTTTTGGGTCGAGCTCTGCACCACCGGAGGGCAACAGCTGGGTGCCCAGCTGCATCCCCAGGACTTGCTCCAACCAGCATAATCATGCAACCTAGAAGGGTAACATGGCAAGGGTAAAGATGTCTTGCTGCTTTTCTTAAAAGGAGGAGGGGAAACACATCTCTGTCCTCAAGAGGCACCAATTACCTCCTGAACACTCCAGCGGATTGGAAGTCCTGTCCTGGCCAATTACAAAAACGTCCCTGGGGTCCATCCCAGTTCTGAAGCCTGAGTTTAGGGAACCTGCCTGAATTTGTCCACAAAGAGCAGTGCAGGCTCCTGATGTTTCCAGCAAGCTCCCTCTCCTGCCTTGCACAGGGGAGAGGAGCAGCCCCAGGGGTGTCTGCGCGGGCCCAACGGCGGCCAAGGGATGGTCTCTCTCGGCTGCCTCCGCTGCCTGGAGCAGGAGTTGGGGGGAGGGGGTTGTGCACGCGTGCATGTGTGTGCAGGTTTCATGCTACACACAACCTGATCATCCCACTGCCGCCTCTCTCTAAGCCCTAGCAGGACAGGGAGGGCACCCATAGGAGTAACAGGGTCCTTGCATTCCACCCATCAGCGAAGGCTTCCACAGCATGACTGGCAGCCAGTGCGGGACATTCCCCCGGGGCATTCAGAAGACCATCTGGATTCCCCAGGAGCCTGGCTGGACCTCCACCCCTGCAGAGGTGTGATAGCAGAGGCCAATGCCAGTGGGCCAGAGAGTGACCTGCCCATGCCGGTGGAATCACATGGGCTCTTCTGCACCTTCAGCGCACCAGCTCCATCCGAACCAGAGGCAAGTGCTGTGTGGGTTAGGCTGCATGCGCGGGCATGGGAAGCCCATGGTCTTTGCCCTGATGGGGCAACTCAGTATGGAGGCTGCAGGCCGAAGTCTCCCAGGAGAAGGGCCCTGGAGGAATCCTGTTCGGTGCCCAAGGTCACCTTTTTTGGCGGGGAAGAGAAATGGCTGCAATGGGGTGGACGGTCCACTAACACCCTCCCCGCTCTCTCCCAGTTTCCTGAAGGGCCCCGTGGCCCCTCAGAGCCAGCTGACTGTGCAATGGGGCTGATCTGGGAGGTGGAATCTGCACAGGCCATGGGCATGCCACCTCCTACTCCTGGGCCTAGCTGCTTTGCCCCGGAGTAGCCTGGCAGACGCAGCTGGCAGAGGTGAATTGCCCGCTTTGGTCACCCAGGGTGCTGGGGTAGACACCAGGTCAGCGTCTTCCTCAGCAACTGATCGAACCGTGAAAAAAAGCAGGATTTGAGTTTGGAGCATCGGCCTTTGCTTCTTCGCTAGTTTGCAGTGTAAAAGCTGGTGATTTTTTGAAGTTCTCCTTGCGTAAGTGGAGATGAGGCCCGATTTACTGGCGGGGGCGGGAGCAGGAAGGTTCTCCTGAGACAAGGCAACCCCCTGGCTCTTCCTGATTCTGATCTGGATTCAGCATAAGGTGGACATTCAGAACTGTCTTTTCGAATGAAGTGAACTTCCCCAGGAATTCAGGCTCAGTGTACAACCGCTGGGTTTCCCGTCAGTTTTGGCTGGGAAAAGTCCTTCTGAACCAAGTGCCCAGAAATGTCTTCTTCTGATTGTGGTGGTTCTCTCTCTCTCTCTCTCTCAGAAGGAAATGCTCCTCTCAGCAAGTAATGTTGCACAATTGTGGTTTAAGCCTTGGGACTGGGTCCGAATGGTCGACTTCAGCCAGTGGTGTTGAAAGTGCAGCAGGACTCTGTAGGAAAGCAAGAGGGGAAGGAAGGAATTCGCGCTGCTTTTCTTTCTGCAGAGGCAGGCTCTTTCCCCCACCCCACCCCCATGTGAGCATGGCCAGGAATTCCTAAGCCAGACCCCCCCCCCCCACAAGAGAAGGGCACCTTTTATCGGACCAAGGATGATTTCAGAGGGCCACAAGGTGCAGGATCTGCCCCACTGCCGACTCCTGAAGATAACTAACACAAGGTCTGAAATCTGGCAGCGTTTCAAGGAGCTGGCTGAACCAAGAAAGAAGCTTGCGTTGGTTGCCCTGGGCTCTGGAATTTTCACGATCGATTTATCTACTTCTGAGATTGTGCCAATCAAGAACATTAGCAGATCAGTGTACAAATCCACCTAATTTAAAATTTAAGGTGCCTCTTCAATATTATATAAAACTGTTCTATCAAACACAATAGCCACTTTTGAAAGTCTACAAAACAGGCTTGAGATTTTAACTCAGTGAATCAGCCTGGAACTCTTGAAGGTATAACATTCCCTTTAAATGCATGTTAAGAAGTCATAAAAAACTATATAAATGTAATGTATAGAAGATACTAAGCCCCTTAAATGTATTCTACTAATCAAATTAATTTTTGTTGGCTGCTGACAGATTTACTTTACCAAAACACTGGAAAATTATAAAGTCCAAAGTCTTTCTTTGAATCAGTGGCATTTGAAAGTGGGGAAACAGCACTGGATGAATAATGCAACAGCAAAGAGGCTTAATTAAAACTGTTTTATTCACATTTGGTCTCCATTTTTAGTGATATAGATGAAGTAATTTCTGACAGATTACCTTTATTTTTTTATAGAAATAATTGAATATAAATGTTTAAAATTGTCTATTTCACTTTAAGTTTAGAAATGTATTATATACATATACTCATAAACTGTACATTTAAAAAAACTTTGTATAGTTTCTCATTTTAATTTTTTTTTTTTTTTGCTTTTATAAACTTTTTTTTTACTTTAAACATTATTTTATGATCCATCCATCCTATTCATTATCTGGGTTCACACAACATGGTAAAGCCTAAACCAGATTAACAAAACAGAATTCCATGTCTCTCTCTCCCCAACCAACATCTGGCTTCAGGGTGCCCACACAGCCCAAATGGCCCATCCTGGCCTCATCCAAACTGCTGAAGGTGGCATAATATTCAGCTGCTGCCAGTTGAGTCCAGCTGAAGGAAGCTTCGCTTTGCTTAGTGATGCAGCCCAAAGGGAATCAATGGAACCTTCCATCATCCCCCTCCTGGGGGGCTTCTTTTTATCCCATTTATATCCCCACTTTTCTAATCAAGTGAGTGCTCAAAGAAGCTAATAATATTTTTAAAAAACCAATTAAACATGGCACTAAAACAAACGAACAATTCAAGGACTAGCAAAGGAAATGTATCTTCCTCCTCTGGAAAGGTATGGAAAGTAGAGGCCAAACGCAGAGGCCGCCCAGAGTCTCGGCGCAGTGCGAGAGAAGTCCTCTTACCTGTCCCGGGCTGGGCTTCCACC
Organism: Liasis olivaceus; assembly: GCA_030867105.1. Lineage (NCBI taxonomy): Eukaryota > Metazoa > Chordata > Lepidosauria > Squamata > Pythonidae > Liasis > Liasis olivaceus. Next base: position 778,061 of record CM061354.1, read on the forward strand.
TGGGTGGGGCTCCTGTTGCCTTCGACATCCTTGGAAGACAGCCCAGAAAGCACAGCTGGTTCATGACCACACGGCCCTGGATGGCCAATCTGTTCTCCTTTGGAGAGGATGCTCCGTTTAGCGTGATTGCGTTGCTCTCTGTGCTTCTGAAGGGGAGCGTGGATGCTCCGGCCACCCAAGCAGCCCTTCCGAGGCTTGGAAAGAACAAGCAAGCAGGTGAAAGAGGCCAAAACGTGCTGGGAGCTAATCGCTAATTGACTGCTGGGCAGCAAAAGTGAAAATCAGGGAAGGGGGAACGGGAGCGGTGTAATGGAATTAGGTACTGCATGGATGGGAGGCCATGAGGAAATCACAGGCTGTGAACTAGCAGGAAGCAGGGTGTTTACAGGGTATGGTCACAAAAATCAGAATTATGGCTGCAGTGGTGTGATCAAAGCTAAGCCCATTTTTATGTGGGTCACCATGGGGGAAGCACCCGGCCTTGGCCAGGCCCTGCCAGAAAAGCATCCTGCTGAAACGGGGGGGGGGGGGGAGAATGGGCCAAGCTTTGATTGCACCACCACAGCCACCATCTTGACTTTTTTGACCCCATGCTGCAGACACCCCTGGTAGGAAGTCAAAAAAGCATCCAGTAAACCAGCAGTGGCTGTTCGCTCCCATATGGTTGCCAGGAAAATGACATCGCTGTGCTCTTGCCGTCCGGCTGCCGTCCAGGGCTAGGCTGATCGGCTGGGAAGAATTCGCCTGGCCAGGCAGGAGGTCCGAATGAGCCACCCCCTTTGATTTTTGATGGTTGAAAACGATGGGACGGGACTCGTGGCAGGATGATGTCCAAACAACTTTCAGGCTCTGTGTGTGTGTGTGTGTGTGTGTGTGTGTGTGTGTGTGTGTGTGAGAGAGAGAGAGAGAGAGAGAGAGGCGTATAACTCTGTGTGTGCAACATGGGATTGCTGGTGGATTTATGGGTCCTGTAGTGGCTCCTGGGCTCCCTACTGCTTCCTCTCCTTAGAGAGGAAGGGGCCTATAAATTCAAGGACATATGCCAGTTAATTTTCTCTCTTCCAATTTACATTGAATTTGCCATTCGGGCAATCACATAGATGGCAGTCTCCCAGCCCTGATTAGGCTAAACAGATTTTGTTCCTTATATTTAGACACTCCATATTGCATTCAGGAAATGTGTGCATTTGAAAGGCAGAAACTCACGAAGGCCATATCCTGCCATGATGCTTTGCAGGTAGGCAGTGCGCTCCCCACCAGAAAGACCTCACAGCGGGGGCAGACCCTTCTGGGGCTGAGCTGCTCCCAAATGCCAGGGGAGGGGGAGTGGGCTGGGCTTGGCTGAGGCTCGCTCTGACCTCCGCCCTCACCCGCAGCTCCCGCACCCCGCCGGCCGGATGAGGAAGGAGGTCCTGGCCCTCACCCGAACCCTGACCCGGACGAGTGGCTGACTGGTCTTTTCCCCTGCTGCTCCCCACCCCTCGACTGGCGTGGTCTGCTCTCCTGCCGACCCCTCCCCCAGCCGTTCTCCGGACCTCCGCCAAGGAACGGGTGGCGACGCCTGGCAGGTAGGTCCTCGAGGAGGCGTCCGCCCCAGAGGGAGCCCCGGCACTGAACCCCAACCCCTCCACGCCTGGGCCGAATCACAACCTGGCAGGTGTGCTCAGCCTCCCTGCAGGGCAGCCTAACCCAGCGCCTCCTGGTGAGCCGGGCAGAAAGCCCCCCCACTTAACCACCCGCATTAAGGGCGCTGCGCGAATCCAGCCGGCGGTGAGCGGGAAATGTGTAGGAGGAGAGTCGTGTCCGTGGATCTTGGCCAAAGGCCAGGAGGAGCCGGCTTGCCCCTTTTCCCACCAGCACCTTTCATTCAGAGGCAGAAGCTCCCGGTGCTGCTCAGAAAAGGGGCTTCCAGGCTCCTCCTGAGGGAGGGAGAGGAGAACAGCGAGGGGACAGGAACGCAGCAGGGGCCTCGTTTGCCTCAGCCCCGGCTGGAAAAGTGGTGGTGGTGGGGGGGGGATTCAATACTGCCCAGCGTTTGGCGGTGCGTGGGGATGAGAACCGGGCAGCTTCGGACTAGAGGTGCGGGAGGGGGTCGTCTTCCCGGCTCTGACAGTTGCGCTGGCCGGAAAGGGACGTGGAGGGCGGTCGGGGAGAGGCGCCGGGCGGCGGCGGGGGACGCGGATACTGTGGCGCGGCTTGCTGGCCGCTGGGCCTTGTGCTGGGTCCCGGGGGAGGGCGGCGGAGAACCGGATTGCTCCGTCGCTGCGGCAGTGCGCGCGCGCTTAGGTGTGGGCGCACGCAGGCGCTCCGGTGGGGCTGCTGGTCGCGGTCTCTCCCGGTGTCCGGTCGGGGAAGGCGCTTCCCTCAGCGACGCACGTCGGACCGCTCTCCCTCCGCCTCTCTGCGGCCCCCCGTCCGCAGCGTCTCCATTCGGGCTCCCCGGAGCGCGGCCCGCACGGGGCTTGGCAGGGCCAGGCTGGGGACGGGCGAAGCGCTGCGGGCGTCGCCGCCCTGCCAGCTCAGGATGCGGAAAGGCGACAACGGCGGTCCGGCGCGGGGGCTCTGCGGCCGAGGGGGCCGGCGCCCCGCGTTGGCGGCCTTCGCTCGGGGGAGGGGGCGGAGCTGGCCCTTAAAAGCCCGAACCGGGAGGGAGGGTCCCTCTTTCAGTCCCACGGAAAGCCCCCTCCGCCCGCTCCCTCACCTCGATCTCCGGCTTTTTTCTCCCCAGCTCGTAATTAATCGCTCAAGGCAAAAGTAATGAATGTTAATTGGCCATCTGTACAAAGGCTAATTAAAATCTACCACGCTGCGGATTCGAGGTCCCGCGAGCGGGCGGCTGAATGGAGCCGAGCCCAGCCGAGGAGGGGGAGCGGCGGGCGCAGCAGCCAGCTGCAGGGCTGCCGGAATCGCGCCTGGGATCCGCCTGGCCCGGGCTTTGCCTTTCCTCTTTGCGGCTGGGAAGGCCACACCGGGCGGGGGAGAAGAAGGCCGGGACGGGAGGAAGGGGGGTCCGGTGGAACGGCGCAGCCGTGAGGCCCCGCTGCCCCCGGCCCGACTGCCCCGCTGGTCCTCGGTCTCTCCGCGCTGGCCGACCGACGCCCGGCTCCCAGGCCAGCTGGGAGTTTCCAGGGCCGCCCCGCCCCGCCCCGCCCCGCCCCGAGAGGAGGTCTCTCTAGAGAGGACGGAGGGGGCGAGGGGCGAGGGGCCGCGGACCCGTCTATCGCCTCGGCCCTTTTTGCTGCAGCGCTGCGGGGCACGGGAAGAGGGGCCTCGGAGGATCCCTTGCGCTTGCAGAGTGCGTGGCAGGGTCCCGCCGCCTGCCTCTCCCCTCCCTTCTTTTTCTGGTTCTTCACACCCGCCGCGTTCCTGTTACAGAAGGAAGTGGTTGCCGTAAATAGGCAAATGAACTTGCGCCCAGACGATCGGCGACAACTGCAGCGCAGATCGGGAGGGAGAAGACGGAGCAGCTGAAACGGACGTATTGGCGGAACGGAACAGCCTTCCCCGACCTGGCGCTTTCGGAGGGGGTGAAGCCCACTTCTCCTAAGACTGCCCCGAAAGGTTACGTCTGGCTTCCGGAGTTTACATCGAACGGAAGCCAGAGGAGCGTCATTCTCGATCCCGGAGCGGGCGGCACGTTAACGTTCGTCAGCCGAATCGCCGCTGGAACCGGGTCGCCACTCGAACCCTCGGGATTGAGCGGACGGCACGCGGAAGCCCAGACCCCTTCCGCCCAGGCGCGCGTCCGGCGCTGCAGAAGCTGAGCTGAGCTGCGGCGCCCTTGCGGGACGGACCCCGCCCCCCCAGCCGGCACAGGGGGGAGAAAGTCGCTTCCACCGGCCCCGCTGCGCGCGCCTCTCGCCGCCCCAGTGCCTTCCGCCCGGGCTGCTGGGCAGCCGCCCACGGTGAGCGCCGCTCCGGGGAAGGGGACGCGCGGTTCGGGGCCTCCCTGAACAAGGGCGGCTCCGTGGCTCGGCCAGCGTCGGGGGTGGGCGGACCCTCGTCCTCGTCCTCGTCCTCGTCCTCGTCCCAGCAAGAAGCAGCGGAGCGCCGCGCCGCTACCAGAACTGCGGACGCCCCTGCGCCCGCCCCGTGGTGCGGCTGGGCGCCAGCGGAGCCGGAGCTCTCGAGCCACACCTGCAGGGCGCCCCGCGTCCTTCGCGCAGCCCGGGCGAGCCTTCCCCGCGGGGGCCCTGGCCATGAGCCCGGGGCGGCAGGGCGCGGGGGCGTTGGAGCTCGCGGAGCCCGCTGCGTCTCGGTGGGCGCCCGAGGCGGCGACGCGCCCCCAGGATTGCCCAGCCAGGTGTTGCTCAAACGGTTTCCTGGGCTCGCACTAGCGCTAAGACGAGGCGGTGGGCTAGTCTGTGATTCGGGGTATCGTGCGAGCGCAGCAGCCGGTCTGGGGTTCCCTTGCCCGGCCTGTCGACTCGGGGAGGGAGGCCTCTTGTCTGCCTGTCCCCGCGAAGCCCCGATGGGCTCGAGGTTCCGGGGCCAGGGCGGCCGGAGAGCGGCGCGCGTGCCCGGAGTTGGGGCTTTGACGGGCCTGTGCCTCGCCCGGGGTAGCCAGGAGATGCGTTTCCATGGGAACGAGTTGCGGAACGGGCTTCTTTTCATCCTCTGAATAGGACTAAGGTGCCCGCCCCCGCCCCCGCCCCCGCCCCCGCCCCCCTCCCGCTCCCAGATGGGAAGCAGAGAGCTCGGCGGTGTCTGGACAGGAGGGGAGAGGGAGATCGGCCGAGCGGGGAAACTGGCCGCTGGCTGCGCTCTCCCTTAGATTCCTATCCGCCTTTCCCCGGGAGCTCAAGGCGGCCTCCCGACGAGCTTAGCTTCCCGGCGGAAGGAGGCCTTGCCTCGGGTCTGGCGGCACCTGCTTGGCCTCCCTGACCAAGGATCTCCCGCCGGGAAACGGGGGACAGCGAGGACGCGGGACCTGGGCACTGAGGGACGCGACGGGTCGGCGGAGAAGGCCGCGTCGGACGGGCGGCGCAGCGGGGGAGCCTCCGAGCCGGGAGGGAGAGAAGCGGCGGGGGAAGCGCCGCCTCTTCCCGGGAGGGGAGGCCGCGGGGAGGCCTGACCGCCAGAGCAGCTGCCCCGTCTTCGCAGGAGCGGAGGCTTGAAAAGGGCACCGCCCGGCGACGAAGCGCCAGAGCCGCAAACCCGAGGAGGACTTCCGCCGGGCCGGCCTTCGGCGAGGCGGCGTCGCTGTTCCGGGAAAGGCTCCGCTTCGACGCGGGATGCCGGGAGGACGCGCCGCTCCTCCGGGGCCTCCAGTTCTCCTGCAAGGGCGATACAACCGCCTCTCTAAGAGGGTCCATCGGCTTCCGAGGCTGCAGGCTGAGTGAGCCAGAAAAACCTGCCTAACTTCGTTTGCTGTGAGGGCCGCAAAGGACAGAAAAGCAGGTTTGGACCAGGAGTCTGCAGGAGAGATGCCAAGGAACTCAAGGCACAAAGGAAGTTGCCGGTTCATTTCAGAAGCACTGACTGAGATATCTGAGTTTTCTTGGAAAATGGACGGTGCTGCAAGACTAAAGATTAACACCCGTTGACCTTCTCCAAAAAGACAAGGCAATTTTTTGCCTTCTCAAAAAAAAAAAAAAAGATTCAGAAATTGCATTTGCCTTTTTTTACAGTGATGTCACACTTTGATCTATTTTTATTTTACAATAAATATCTTTTTTATGAGTGCTATTACGAAGCCAAACAGCACCACTGAGCAAGAAATTGCTGAACTCACATACATCAAAGCAATCTCGGAAGGCCCCAGCAAAAGCAATGGGGTCTTAACACATTACAATTGTTCATTGAAAAGGTATTGTCATCTGCCTCACAGGCCAGCTGCACCTCCGTAACCAGCCTGACTTCCCCTCCCTCCCTGCCCTCCCAACTCACCCCGGTTTAAATCCCACACCATTAGCCACTCCACGCATCTGATGAACTGAGGTTTGTCTCATGAAAGCCGAGGCCGTTTAATAAAACGGGCTGTCAGACTCTTTTGACTTCTGGCCACCTTAGACTGAGGCGCGTTTCTCTGCAGTGCCTGTTGTCACCCCAAGTAGCCCGTCCCATCTGATGCCTGTTTCGTGTGAGTATTTCGTTGCATTGATCTCCGTTAGGCGTCATTCTCTTAGTTTCAGTCAATGTTTTTAACCCATTAAAAGGTTTTGAATTTCATTTCTATCTTCTAGGGCAGTGTTTTCAACCTTAGCAACTTTATGATGCTGGACTTCAGCTCCAGGAGTTCCCCAGCCAAGACTGCCAAGTTTGAGAAATACCTTCTAGGGTATTCGCTGTCCCAAACAATTCCGTGCCGTCTGCAAGTCTCAAGAGACTGCCCTCCACCCCCTTATCTGGGTCATTAACACAGGTGCTAAAGCATGCAGGGCAGGGGTATGTAATGGAGAAAATAAACCTAACAAACAAAATGGAGACTGCACCTCCCCCCCATCCTGTCCATCTCTCTGCCTAATCCCATCAGACCCAACTTGACACCCCCCCCCCCCCGTAAGCCCCTCTGAGGGAAAGAATGGAAGCCTCTTCGCCAGCCCACAGCACAGCCCAAGGGCAGTCCTAATACAGAGGTTTAAGAATTAAGAAACGTGACAGATGAACACAATTCAGTAAGGGAGCTGCAACATAGCAACAAGGTGAAAACCCCAACCTTCCACCCTCAACCTTCCACCCTCCATCCAGGACACCCCCCACATTATCTCCACATTATCTCCATCGCCTTCCCCAACTCTGCTGCCCTCCTGAAAGGCCCGTTTTGCCTAACAACAGAACTCGCCCCAGAACTCACCCTGGCCAGGACCTGCCCAGCTTCCTCAGACTGGCCAGCCAATCTAGGACTGCCCACTTGCAGCCCTCAACTTCAGTAAAAATCTTTGCCTCCCCATTGTCCGGGGTCCCTCTTTCTTGCATGCAGGCACCCAACAGTCATTGCAATAAACACGGCTCTTCTCCTCAGTGTTGTGCTCCTTACTTTGGCAAAAGTCCATGACGGGATCTTCAGGGAGGGGTCAGAAAAGTCAAGATGGTGGCCACAGTCATGCAAACAACCCCCCATCCCTTTTTAATGAGGGACTATTGATAATCTCTCTTGAATTTTTGAGCCAACCGTGTATCTACTTTCATGCCGATCAACCCAGAATTAAGTAAGTTGCTGGTTGAAAAGAGATGGAGCCCTTTATCATACAGAATCAGGATTATTCTGTCCACGGCAATCCCCAAATCTACTGAGGAAATAGCTTGACGAGAAAATGAATTCAGATTAGTCTGGCAGGACTTGATCTTAAGGACTCTGTGCTGACGTTGCACAGCTGCTGCGTGTTTTCAAGCTGCTTGCAGACTGAATGCTCAAGATCTGTTCCCTCCTTCCACCTACTCATGTCCTTTTGTGTTTTCAGACAGACTGACCTACAATCCCACATGAGCCTGTCAGACTAGAGATCTTGGCTGAAACCAAATCAATTAAATTCGTAAATGCAGAAACTTGCTTGGAGGTGCGCCAGAGGGATCAGGACCGCACAGTTCAGTGCGGTTCAGGGAAAAAGACCTTGATCTCCTGGCTCGTTGAAAGCTGAATAGGAGCCCAGAGCACCGTGGGGTGGGGGGGCTGCTGCTGCTAGAGAACCAATCGTTAGGTCCAGTCAGACTGAATCTGAAGGGCTGCGTCCAGTTCTGGGCAGGGCATCTTAGGAAAGAGGATGGTGAAACAGGAGAATCCGGACTATGCTTGGTCTGGAAACCAGGCCCGAGGACAAATGGTTGCAGAGCTGCTGGGTGGGTTCAGCCTGGAGAAAGGAGGCAAAGAGGAAACCAAATACCTGGTCCACCATATGAAGAGATGGTGCTCCCAGTGGCAGGAACAGAACCACTAAGGGAGGAGGCAGGGAGGAGGATTTTGATTCCACTCTTGGGGAATTGGAAGCGGAACCATCTGCCTTGCCAAGTGAGCTGATGGGCACAAGCAGGCTTTTGCTTCTACTCTGCAGACAGCAGAGGCAATGCCTGGAAGTAGTTGCAAGGGACAGACAGACGTTCCCTCCGCCCCAGAAAAAGGCTGGGCCTGGATCAGGCATGATGATAATTATTGCTCTCCCAACCCATGAGCTCACCAGCCTTCTCTTGAACTCATGCTCACCTGGGCCTTTTTCCTTCCAGCTGCAAGTCTTGCCCCAAGAGTTCTGGGAACCTCTGGATTCCAAACGGGGCCCACAAAGGGTTGCCATGAACAGTGCCCCCCAGGGTTAGAGAGCATTAAAACCTGTGCTTCATCAGCCTTGCTAAATTTGTTTTCCCACAGTCACGCTGCTTCTCCCCCTCAGAGCAGTCATCAAGAACCAGGGTCCCTTGATCAGCGAGGGAAGGAAGGAAGGAAGGACGGAGGGAGGGAGGGATGGAGGGAGGGAGGGTTCCAACAATCAGCTGCTTACTCGGTGATTTGGGTTCTCATTAACAGGACCTTGGGAGAGTGGAAAGTGCAAGCGAAGTTGCTTACAACTCTGGTCAAATCTTTGACCCTTCTCCATTCGATTCCCTCCGAGACTCCAGACTCCATTCGATTCCCTCCGAGACTCCAATTCTTTCTCTCATTGGTTTACTGTTCGTTGGTTACCCAGTGAGGAGCCCAAGTCAAGTGGGCAGTAGGCAGGACAGTGTTATGTAGCTGGCCACGCTCCTTCCCAGAATGCTGTTGGCTTTGGACAACAGCAGGAAGACCAGCCGGTTCATGGAGAAAGCCGTCAGTGGCTCCGGGATCCCCGGCAGCAGCTCTTAAATGCCCTCTGCTGGGGAGCATCAGTGGGAGATGGGGAAGAGCGCCACGCTCTGCTTGCGAGCTTCCCAGACGCTTCTGGCTGGCCCTGTGTGACACGGAGAGCCAGACAGTTTAGGTCCCTTGACTTAATCAGGGTTCTTCTTGTCACTCTTGTTCATGCCTTCAAGTCAGCATTGACTCCTAGTGACTGCCTGGACACGTCCTGCAATTTTCTTGGCCAGCTTGGCCCTTGAAAGAGAGGGACTGGCCCAAGGTCACCCAGCTGGCTTTGGGTCTAGGGCGGGACTAGAACTCACCGTCTTCTGGTTTCTAGCCTGGCCCTTGACCACCACACAAACTGGCTCTCTCTTAGCAGATTTGGTAACCATGATTTATCTGGCAAGGCCTCCCTGCCCACCCACACACCCAACAGAATTCAGAGGCCAGTTACATTGTCTGTAACATCGAATTTGCTCTTTTCCAGTCACTTAATAATATTGATTTTTGTTCAAATTATGGAATGTTTTTAATGTTCTTTTTATGGCTTGTTTTTAATTGTACACAACTCAGACTCATGCTTGTGAGATGGGCGGCTATACAAATGTGATGAATGAATGAATGAATGAATGAATGAATGAATGAATTAATTAATTAATTAATAGCTATGGAGTCATAAGAAGCACAAGTTTATGAATTGCTGCGCAAGCCTGCAGTACAGACCAGATTCCTTTCATTAAACCCCCCTTATTCTCACTGCATCAAGGAGGTAGGAGCGCCACAGCATTAGTGCTCAATGTGCTAGAAACGGCCAGTTCCCACTGTCCCCAGCCTCGTTTCACCTTGGCTCCAGAAGATCATCCAAGTGTGAGGAGCTTTCTAGGAATCTGGGGAACAAGAAGTGTCACTTTTAAGGTGCTACAGGGCTCTTTCCGTGTGCTTGATCCAGTAGATAAACCCAGCTTCTTCTCTAGGCATTAGCACTAAAAAAAATCCTATTTCATTCAGTGGAACTGAGCTCAAACTGAGTTCTCACGCAGACTTCCTTCTACAGTTACCTCTGACCCAGGCAGAGGAGAGAGAAGCTCCATGGTTGCACGCGGGCGGCAGCCCTGTCCGGGGGAGGGGGTGTGGTCCTCAGGCCCCTTGGAGCCTCAGATGGCTAGTGTGGAGGGCCCCTTGCTCTGCAGGCTTGTCTGAGGCTCTGACATCTTGCTGGGAACCTGACTGGACTTGGCAGCCTAGACAAGTGGCTCTGGACAGCAGGTTCCAGAAAGCTTCTCTAACACGATCCAGCCACTCGCTCTAGTGCAGGGCAACCCAGGCACCTCCATTCTCCTCCTTCTTCTTCATCAGTGAATGTTATTGCCCACTGCCCAACTCCTTTGTGAGCTGGGCCATAATTTTATTCCCGTTACACAGAGGTGAGAACTGAGAGAAAAACATCCTGCCGGGGCTCTGAGGGGCTCTGACCTCGTTCCTCTGGATCCCAAAAGCAAGGCCCCAAAGATAATGAGATACGCAGAAGGGCGGGGGTGGCACAGGGCTACAGCTACACCCCCTCACCGGGGCTGCTGGACACTGTAGCCGAGCAGCATCTGGGGGTGACAGAACGTCTCTCCTCACGAGCACCCATCAGACGCTCGCTTTTGTGCGATGCGCAGGAGGCGCAGGGGTTTCCTACCAAAAGGCAGAGCAGAACCGTTTCCACAAGCGCGGAGGAGGCTGGGCGCTGGCAGTGGTGTGGCTGCCCGTTTCCTGCTGCTCTCCTCACCCCTCCCGATGCCAGGCACCGAAGGAGGCGCTGGAACGAGAAACTAGCCATCCTTTCCCAGCCGACAGGAGACCCCTGCCCTTGGGGAGCTGGAGGGGAGGGAGAGACCTAAAAGGAATGCGCTGTCCCCCATTCCACAGGACTGGGGCACAAGGAGAAGGACTTGGGAGCAGGGCGTTGCAAGGGCTTAGTTAATAACCAAACATTTGTTATGCGAGCCTCTTTATCCCCGATCAAGACGCCTAAATCATCACTCATTAAAAGGTACTTGGTGCCTGGGGAACAGGACAGCTTTAGAGGCATCCAATTGCCCCCTGGCACTGAAGCTGGTTAATCAATTACTTCTCCGAGCCTAGCTGAGCCGCCCTGGGCCGCCAAGATCGAGGTGGGGGGCTGTCCCTCCCATCGCCTTCTCCGTCCTTTCCCTTCCCATGGCCTGAAGTGACTCAGCAGCGGCCAGACTTCATCAGGGTGAACCTCAGGAGTGCTTTGGGGGCCCAAGATGGGTGCCGGGCCGGGTGAAAACTCCCTGTATACATCCGCCTGCAAGGGAAAAGTGAACAGTGTCTTGACTGAACAGAAAGCCAGGGGTGCGCGTGTGAGACAGAGACAGAAACGTTGCTAAAAGGGGAATGGAGGGGAAGCAAAGGGATTTATATGCCAGAGGGCAGGTGGGAATAACAGCAGGAAACCGACCCTCCCCTTCACAAACCAAAGGACAGTGCTTATGGCGGGCCCTGCGCCACCACCACTGCCACCTTGACTCTTTTGACCACCCCCGGAGCCGCAGGAGGGGAAGAGACAGCCCGGCTGGAGGGTCGGGCAGGGCAGCTGCGGAGCCAAAGCAAGGTCCAAGCGTGGCTCCAAAGGAAGGAGGGGCAGCCCATTCCCCCTGTTTGCGAGAGAATATTGAAAAACAGTGACAGCCTGGGCTCTAGGGTCTTCGGGGAGCACCTGGGATCCCAGGAGGGGTTGCAAAGCCACAGCATGGCACCACCCCAGCAGGGCAGAGAGAAAGGCTCCATGCTGATCTGAATCTGTATGGGAAAAAAAATCTGAAATGGAATCACTGCTCAACACTGTCCAAATATACAGCCAAGATATTGCAATAGAGTTTGGACTGGACAAATATGCCACCCTGACCATCAACAGGGGAAAAATAGTGAAAACTGAAGGAATCAAATTGCCCTATGGAAATAAATCAAGAGTCTGGATGAAGAAGATCACTACAAATACCTGGGCATCCTCCAGGCTGACAACATCAAACACACGGAGGTTAAGAAGGTTAGTAGTGAATGCATCAGAAGAGTGAAGAAGATCTTGAAGTCCAAACTCAGTGGAGGAAACACCATTAAGGCAATTAACACCTGAGCAATTCCAGTCATTAGATACACAGCTGGAATAGTGGACTGGACTGAAGCAGAACTAGAAGCCCTGAATAGGAAGACCAGAAAAATTATGACAATGAATCATGCCCTTCATCCAAGCAGCAACGTTAACAGACTCTACCTACCAAGGAACAGAGGTGGGAGTGGAATGTTGCAAGTACACCAGACAGTTGAAGAAGAAAAAAGGGCATTGGAAGAATATCTGAAGGACAGGGAAGAAGATGCCCTGAAGCTAGTACACCATGAAGGCTTACTGAACACCAAAGAGACCAAACTGGCCTATAAGAAAGACCAAATGAAGAACAGAAAAGAGACAGGGCAAGGCAAAGGATTACATGGCCAGTACATAAAAAAACTAGCAGGCAAAGCAGATAACAACAAGACCTGGCAATGGCCAAGAGCAGGAAAGTTGAAGAGACAGACAGAGGGTCTAATTCTGGCTGCACAAGACCAAGCCTTAAGAACAAATGCATACAAAGCCAGAATTGAGAAGACAGACACCAAATGCCACCTCTGCAAAGAAGCTGGAGAAACAGTGGACCACCTAGTCAGCTGCTGCAAGAAGATCGCACAGACTGACTACAGACATCGGCATGACAAAGTAGCAACAAAGGTGCATTGAAATATCTGCAAGAAATACCATTTGCCTGCAAGCAAGAACTGGTGGGACCACAAAACACACAAAGTCACAGAAAATGAAGAAGCTACAGTGCTCTGGGACTTTAGGATTCAGACAGACAAGCCCCTGCTACACAACACCCCAGACGTAACGGTTGTTGGTAAGAAAGACAAAAAAGTCTGGATAGTGGACATTGCAATACTTGGAGACAGCAGAATAGTAGAGAAAGAATTGGAGAAAATCACAAAATATAAAGACCTGCAAATAAAAATAGAATGACTGTGGCAAAAGAAAGCAAAGATAGTACCAATAGTTATAGGCGCCTTGGGTGCAATCCCAAAACATCTGGAGCACCACTTGAATGCCACTGGCATTGACAAAATCATCAGTCAATTGCAAAAGGCAGCTTGACTTGGAACAGCTCACATCCTGCAACGATACCTTTAACACCATCAAACAACCACGTTTGCCTACCTCAGGTCTTTGGGAAGGATAGGTGGATAAAAATGCCAAATCCAGTCTAAACTTCTGGCTGACTGTGCGACCAATGATAATGATAATAATAATGATGATAATAATGATAATGATAATGATAACAATAATACTTCAGTCACCAGGATCTGAGCTCAACTTGAGGAAGACTTTACTTAAATGAATACAAGTGACATGCATTTCTCAGGCAATGAGGAAAAAGCATATCTATTTAAAACAGACTCCTTTACAAAGAGCTTTATCACCTGCGCAGTTTAATCCAAAAGGGCTTGTGAGACCCTGGGCTCCCCCAGCCCCGTCCAAGAGTCTGTGGCGCGGCTGTTCAGTGGTCTTCCGGCGCCCCCTGCCGGCCACCCTGGAGAAGCAGACCCGCTCCTAGTGGGCAAGCCGGGAGGCACCGTCAGGGGTCCCGCAGCTGATGGGCAGAAGGTCCGCTGCCAACTCAAGCCCAGGGAAGCTGCCCTCTGGGCGTGCCCCGGGGGAGGGGCTGCTGGGGGACCAACTGCCGCCCAAAGGGCAGAAGAGCCCAGCTTAGTCGCCAGCCTCGGAGCTGCCAGAACAGCTGCCCACTCCTCGGCTGCTCAGGGACGCCTTTTGGGAAGCCCTCCCCATTAGAAAACGACACGCTGAGTGGGCGGTGGGCTAGAAACAGTCAGAGCGGTCAGAGCGGTGCTGGTGCTCTCCAAGGGGCTGCAGCTACTCCGCACCCACTTTCGTGCAGCCCCAGCTGAAGTGGGGAGCCAGTGCTTGACCCCAGGCCTCTGGCAGCCCAGAATCACCAGGGCACCCTTTCTGGTGGATTTCATGCTGAAGCAAGGGGCACAACGCTGAGGAGAAGAACCAAGCCTTATCGCAACCATTGTTGGGTGCCTTCTTTCCAAGAAAAAGGGACCCAGAACAGTGGAAAGTAGAGATTCTTGCACACTTTGGGGCTGAGAGGCGGGAAATCCTTGGGGTCTGACTTGCGAGCAAGTTTTGGGGGAAGAGAGATGGGTGTTAAGCAGGGGAAAAGCGTGTTTCTATTGTAAAACAGAAGTTCCACCTCTGCGACAGGCAGACAGCGAGTGAGGACTCCAGTGCTAACAAGGACGGAGCCTTGAGATAACCAACCAACCGGGCGCCCGCGCTTGATCAGGTGGAAGGCCCGCGTCTCTCGCCTTGTTAACAAAGGGTCCTCACTGGGTGGGCTGCCCCCTAGACAAACTGCAAGTGGGGGGAGCAAGAGCAGCAGAAGGGAGGGAGGGGAAGAGTTTGCAGCTTTATTTCATTATTTTTCCATCACACCCCCACCAAGGACCACGCGCACCTCCCCCCCCCCTTCCTTTCCTTTCCTGCTAGGACCGACTGCAACTGATCATCCAGCCAGGAGAGGGAGCCTAGAGGACAGCCTGCCAAGGGGGCGGGCTCCCCCCCACCGCCAAAGGACCCTTACCATTGAAGTGTTGAGCGGAGGGATGTTTGGGCTTAGCAAACTGGGGGCCTTAAGTGGGGGCCGCAGGAAAGAAAGAAGAAATGCAACCTTTAGCTGCGTGTCTCCTGTGCAGAAACCGGCTGGAAATCAAACCGGCTTCACCCCTTCCTCCGCTGGCCAGGTGTTCTGTGCAGCCACCCCCCCCCCCCCGTGGTTTCTCCTGCTCTTTTTTGCCTCCATCAGTGCCAGCACTCTTTCAGGATGGGGGGCAGGAAAAGGGACCACAGATTTCCAGGGCTCGGACTAGGAGAAACTTGGCTGAACTCTGCTTAGTTTCACCCAGTTTAAAGAAAAAAGCAAGGCCGGGTCACCTTCAGCTCCTGAACCAAAGGGGAAAAGCACTTTTCATGGTGGGCTGCCCAGCACAACATGCTGTTGATGTTAGTTTGTTTTGGGCATTCTTGTATTTCTGCGATAGGCTGGGAGGTGTGTATTGGTTCCCCCCAGGGCTAAGGGAGAGGGTATCGCCAAGGAGGGAGTGGCAGTGCCAAAGCAGCACAAGGGCAGGAGGCAGGTATGTGAAACCCAGAAGATTTCGGGGCAGGGGAGGCCTTGGAGCAGAAGTGTTCGCGCAAGGGCGCATGAACCGCCAGGCTTGCACCAACGGAGGGGGAAAGCCCTACTTCTGACCCAGAGCAGAGCTTGCTCTCCACCTGGCCAGGGGAAGACTGAGGCCAAGGCCCCCACTCCTCCATCCTGAGATGGACCAGCCCTCCAGAGTCCCCTTCCCACAGGGGCTGCACTGGGTAACAAAGGTTCTGCCTTTGGGGTCCAGGGATGGGGTGACTCATGTGGAGTTCGTAAGGGCCAAACCCCGGCCGCCCGGGACTGTGATCAGCCAAGACCAGCTCTAGAAGCAGCCGGGTGGCCCACCCATATTTATTAATCCATTTATTTAATAAATTCATACGGCCGCCCATCTCCTGCACATGACTCTGGGCAGCTGACCGGATAAAACCAATGGGGCGGCTGAGAACACTCACAGCATCCCACCATTAATATCGCCAAGCAACGGCCTCTCACATGATCAGGGCTCAGGCTCGACAGCAGAGCCAAGGTTTTAATGCCTCGCGAAAGGCCAGCAGGGTTGGGGCAAGTCTGATCGGGGCGGGGCGGGGGGGGGAATGACGTTCCAAAGGATGGGAGCCACCGCAGAAAAGGTCCTCTTCCTAGGTTCTGCCAGATGGCATTCTGTTATGGACAGGACCCGGAGCATGCCTCTCTCGCCAGATATAACAGGACGGGGGGACACCGCTTGGAAGAAGACGGTCCCTCAGGTAACCCGGCCCCAAGCCACAAAGGGCTCTAAAGGTGACCGCCAGCACCTTGAATTATACCTGGAAGCAGCCAACGCAGCTCGCAAAACAGGTGTCACATGTGCCGAATGACCACCATCCGTAACTGCCCACACCACTGCATTTTGCACCAGCTGAAGTTCCCAAATACTCTCCAAGGGCAGCCCTATATTAAGTGTGTTGCCATAGTCCAAATGGGAGATGGCTAAGGTATGAGCAATTGTGAGCAGGGCCCCCCGGTCCAGGAATGGGCACAACTGGCACACAACACAAATGTCAGGCACAGCCCAAGAACAATGACAAAACAGCCCACTTGAGTTCAGTTCCTTTATTTGCTTACACCTTATAGACAGAATCTTGCCCAACTCAATCTATACTGCAGCAACTAGTGGATCTGCCCTGTGAGATTCCAGGGAGGGGCTGTCTTGAGCCTCTCCCTCTTTCCACGCCCCCCTGCAGACCGTGTTGCCCCTTGCCTCCCCCCCTGCTGGAATGCGCCCCTCCCTCATAGGGGATAGCCTTGACCTCCCACATCGCTCTCCTCCTGTAGAGACATTCCCTCACAACAAAGCTGTGAAGAGTCCCTCCTGGCTACGGCTGTCATCTGCTCTTCCAGCAGGAGCTGCGAGTCCAGGAGGACCCCCAGATTGCGCACAGGATCTGTCTGGGGCAGCGTAAGCCCATCCAGCAGCAAAGATGGCATAGTCCTAGAACCAGCAGGCCCCAAAAGCCAGAGCCACTCAGTCTTGCCAGGGTTCAGCTGAAGCCTCTTCCCCATCCAGATTCTCACAGCCTTCAGGTACCTGCTTATTGGACCATGGGCAGAGATGTATAATTGGGTATCCTCAGCACACTGACGATACCTCACCCCATGGCGATGGATGTGCTCACCCAGCGGCCTTATGTAGATGTTAAATAGGAGAGGGGAGAGCACTGAACCCTGTGGTACCCCACATAGTAGGGGCCAAGGGTGGGATCTCTCCTCCCCAACCGCCACCGACTAGAATCGGCCCCGGAGGAAGGAGGTGAACCAGCACAACACTGTGCCGCCCATCCCCAATCCTCTGAGCCGATCCAAAAGGATACCATGGCTGATGGTATCAAAAGCTGCAGAGAGGTCAAGTAGGGCAAGGATGGATGCAGAACCCCCCTCCCGCCCTTGCCAGAGATCATCCAAAAGCGCGGCCAGTGCCGTTTCCATCCCATACCCAGGCCTGAATCCTGACTGAAAAGGATCCAGATAATCCGCTTGACCAAATGCTGGAGCTGATTCAAACACTCATATTCAAAGACAAGTATTTTCTGACCATCGATAGTCGCTGAGCATGTGCAAAGAGATCTTGAAAAATATATTTCGCTTTCAGGAGTTTCTACTTTTCCAAAATAAAATTCATCGCTGAGTGTGAGAATCTGTATGGAGAATGCATTCCAAAAAAATAAAGACAGAGTTATAGACATCCACACACAGTATTCTATATAGAATCAGTGATGTAGCAGGTAACGCAGGCATTTTATCATTAGTCTTCTATAACTTGCGCTGCAAATGGCATACGTAGCCATGTGCATCATTCCCTATATTTGAAATACAGGTCAAATTGGACTATGCCTGCAGCATAGTTTTTATTTTCCTTCAAAAAGGCTCAAAGTGGGGCGTGTTTGCTATGTTCATTTTTTTCATTGCTGCTGGAGATTAGAGGGGTGTGTATACGTGTTTCAAGTTAAACTCTGCAAAAATACGTATCTAACTTTCAGAAAAGGCAAAAAAGGCAAGCTGTAACTTTCAAGTTTTTTCTTGCATTTAAGAGATTTTAAAACTCAACAGAAATAAAACTTTTCAAAAATGTGCAGAGTAGGGTTTATTTAAAAAATACTGGTTCTCGGTAAAATAATCAAAGCTTAGGGTTACACGTGATCAACACAATCAAGTGGAGGGTTATATAAATGATTAACTTTAGGGCTGATGGGATTAATAACATGTCTTAACTGGCAGGTTTGTGGATGGACTGTTTACTTGGATGGCTTCATTAATTAAAGCTATTGGCAAGCTCCCATTGCGAGTTAATATACACTATAACTCTTCCTTCAAGGTCCTGGCAAAAGGGCCACCAACAGGGAATGGCAGGAGGGGACCTGAAGGAAGGCCGCAACCAGCGGCCCACCGTCATCCTCCTTCTCCAAGATGGTCTAACCCGACTTGCAGCAGACCAGACTGTATAAGTCTGCGGGAGGACCTAGATCACGGGAGCAGCTCTGTAACCATTTTGTACCCCCTGCAACCTTGGGGTCAGACCCTCCTGCTTGTACATGCACACGTGTGGAGCCTTAAAAGCCATCCCAAAGGGAACCCAGGGGTGGCACTTCCTACCTGGCCGTCCTTCTGGGATTGTTCAGGCTACTGTCAGCCCCGCGAGGCAGTCCAGACCAGGAAACCAAAGTTATGAATGCTAATACTACTTTTATTATAAGGTTACAGTAGCAGACTCTTGCCAGTCTGAATGCGCCTCTCCTCTCCCTGCCTTTAAATTTAAGAGAACTAGGGAGGGTCAAGTCTGAGACGCTTTCTCTAATTACATTCCTGCCTTGGGCTCAGATTTCTCTTATCTGACTGTTGTCTTCCTGTTCCTCAAGGTTATTCTCACAGCTGCAAAGTTTGCACCTGCTGAAGAATCCCAACTAGAGCAGAGGCACTGGTCAATTCCATGGTCCCACTTCTCTGCCACCACGTAGAAGTCCATCTTCCAGCGTGGAGGGAGAGCTGCCAAGGGTAGGGCATACCTATCCTAATTCAGCAGCTGCTGAGGTGCGTACCTCTTCCCTGCTGGGGTGAGCAAACATTCCCAGACTTGCACCCGGCAAATTTTAATGCCAAGCTGGTTATTCTTAGGCACTTCCTGTATGGCTGCTACAAAGTCATCATGTAGAAGGAACCTTCTCCTTTTTGCCACACCTTCCACCCCGCGTGGAGCAAAATTTTCCCCACATGACGCAAAGATAGCTTAGTGTAATTTTTTGCTTTTCTTTTGCACAGTTACAGTTCAAAGCTGTGCAAAATGCTTCTACAACATCCTCAGGTACAGAACTCTGTAGAGCAGATTACTCCCTGCAAGCATTCATTAAAAAAAAAATATATATATATCAAGATATAATGATTCCTACTCTTTTGGGAAGCGAAGATCTGCGCTAGAAGGTACATTCCAATGGAACCAGGACCCTGGAGAATTTTTTAGGTATCATAGAAGTCAATATGGGCACCCGATTCAAATGTGTTTGCAAGAAGAAGGCTCAGCAACTTCTGGGAGGAGATGTCACAGTCTATCAGCTGCCCACACTGTTTCATGTCATGGAACATCTGCCTCAGCTCCGGGTCTGCTGACTGGGTGCGGGCCACTTCTTGCATGTCGGTGTCCAGGGGTCCTGTGAAGAAGGGAGGAAAGAAAAGCCAATCACAAAGGCATCCCCGAGGAGAGCCAGGTGGCGGTCAGGGACAGCTGGGACTCGCCTGGAGCATAGTTAAGCACGCGCACGTCTGGCTCTTCTGCTGCCAAGACTCGGAACATCATGTCGCGGGCCGCCTTCCCCGTGCAGTAGAGACTCCAGCTCTTGAACGGCTTCAGGGCGCAGAGGGAGGAGATGTTGACCACCATGCGGGTCAAGCCCGGCTGGGCAGGAAAGGCCTTCAGGACGGAGGCGGTGAGGCACAGTGCGGAGGTGAGGTTGAGGGTTAGGTAGCTGTTGACTTCGTCGGGGTTGGTGAAGTCTGAGAAGGACTTGGAGACGTCGCCCAGGGATCCTGGAAGGAAAAGGAAGCAATGCCATCTCTAGGGAAGAAGACCAAGGCCCAGAAAGTCAGGGGGTGGGTGGGAGGCAGCAAGTCCTCCCCCTCACCAAGGCTTCCTCACGCTATCAGCAGCAAACAGCCTCTTTTATTTGGGGCTCGGATGCTGCCAATTCATCTTAGATGCCAGGCAGCTTCCACCCAACGGCACAATAAAGCACAACTGGAAACATCCTCGCCAACAGAACACGGCAAAGCCAAGCCCAGTGCAGTGCCTGCTTCTGGCCATGCGGCATCGCTGCCCTGAGGGCTTTGGAAGCAGGCTGGGCCTGTAAGGGGCCCGGGGGGCCATCTGGATTGGTCCTCCCCCTACCCCAAAGAGACTAGGAGCACCCATCAGCAAGTGATCCGTCTGTGACGAAAGACTGTTCCCCACCACCACCACCACCCTTGCAGCCCTGCTCCCCACAGTACAGGCCCGTGATCCCCGTGTGCGTCGGGGCCACAAGGATGCAGGGAGAGCCCGCAGCTACGGTGGGGGCCATGGCATCTGGAGCCAACCCACTCCCAAGGGCGGATGCGGAAGGTCCCTAGCCCCCCGGGGGAGCGGTCAACAAGCAGCCTAACCGAGAGGCGCGGGTGGGGGGCAGGACCCCAACAGGCCCCCCAGCCTATCCCGGTTTGGGGCAGCGGTGAGGGCGCCGGCCTAGACGCCGGGAGATGGTGACTTCTAGGCCCCCCCGGGCGGGAAGGCAGGCTGTGGCTGACTTTGGGCCCGTCGCTCGCTCGGCCCGGCCCGGCCCGGCCCACCTCGCAGGGCGGTGGTCGCGGGGAACAGAGGCGGCGGGAGGCCCGTTCAGGACGCGTAGAAGCATCACCGTCGCCCCGGCCTCCCACTTCGCAGCCGGCCCAGCAGCCCCCGCGCGGGCTGGCGCAAAATCGGACCCGGCGCTTCTCCGCCAGAGGCCCGCCGGGGCCGCCCCCCCCGCCGCCCCTGGAGGGCCCCCGCGCGGCCTCACCGGCGTTGTTGACGAGCAGGAGGCGCTCCGGCAGCCCGTCGGCGCGCAGCCCCCGCGCGGCCTCGGCGGCGCGCCGCAGCCCCTCGCCCGCGGCCAGGTCGGCGGGCAGGCCGCGCACGCGCAGGCCCGGGCAGGCGGCGCGCAGCTCGCGCTCCAGCTGCGCCAGCGCGGGCGCGGAGCGCGCCACCAGCAGCAGCGCCGAGCCGGGCGGCAGCCGCGGGGCCAGCCGGCGGGCCAGGCTGCGGCCCAGCCCGCGCGAGGCGCCCGTCACCACGCACGCCGTGCGGCCCCACGCGCCCGCCGGCTCCATCGCCCGCGGGACGGCGGGAGGGCGAGGGCGGGCCTTGTCGTCCCGGGCAACGGCGGGCGGGGCGCGGCGGAAAGAGCAGCTGCGCCGGCCTCTGCCGGGCGGGCCTCGTCGTCCGCGGGAGGGGCTCTCCGGGCACCAGCCCGCACCGGGTGGGAGGGGTCTCGGCGGCTTTCCAGCCCCGCCCCGCCCGGTTCCCCACGGGGTCCCGCGGAGGGCCCCCGGCCGCAGGGGAGCGGCAGGGCCAGGGGCCCCTCCGGGCGGCCACCGGCTCCCCCGGCTGGCCGCTCCTGCGGTGCAGGAGCCCCTCTCGCGCCGCGCCGCGCCGCGCCGCGCCTCGCCCGCGAGTCCGGGCCTCCCTCCCGCGAGCTGCGGCTTGGCAGCCTTTCTCCGGGCCCGTTGCGGGCGGAGCGGGGCGAAGGGCGACTGAGGGCCGCGCTCAGCCTGACTCGCTCCCTGCGCGGCCCGCGCGCTCGTCCTCGTGCGTCACGCAGCGGGCGCCTCTCGGCCCCCGCCCGGCTCTTGCTGCGTCCCGGATCCGGCGAGGCTTCCGACTGGTTCTCAGGGCAGCCCCGGTGGAGGGCGCCGCAGGAGCCGAGCGTCGGGTGCCCGGGCCGCGGGTGACACGCGGGGCGCTCTGCGGGCGAGGAAAGGCAGCGGCTGGAGCGGCCGAGCACAGGCCCGGCTCCGGCTCCGGCTCCGGCTCCGGCTCCGGCTCAGGGAGACCTCCCGGCCGCAGCCCGGGCGGCGCTGCGGAGTATCCTCCCTGGCCAGGCGGGTAACGCGTCGGCGCTAAAATTATCGATTGTGCATTCCTCATCTAACTGGATCCTTCCAGTCATCATTTTAGTTGGGTCTGAGTCACATGATTGATTGGTGTCTCTCTTTTGTTACCGTAAATTGATTGTGTTCTTATGAGCTTTTTTATTGCTATTTTTTTAGTAAAGGTTTATATTCACTTATTGTTTTTGGTATCGTGATGTTTTAACTGCTTTGAACTGGTTGTCTGTTGTATGTCATAATATTATGATGTAATAGTAAATACTATTATATTATTTATATCCTACAATAATAATTAAATGCTTCATCATATACAGGCATAGTGATATGCTTATCTTTTTCTGCATATTTTCCAATTGGAGGTTCTTCCAAGATGCTTTCTGTGATTTGACCACCCTACATTTCTATCTACTCCATTCTTGATGATTATTTTCTGTGTAACTACAATAAAGTTTGATTCTAGTTCTCCCTTGTGAGGTTGGTCTGTCTGCTCAAAAGAAAGAACAGGAACAAGGGCTGATGTACCTAGTCATATGCCTCAACGCTACAGGGCCAGAAGTATTGAGAGTTTATTTCCTTTTTATCATTTGTTTTCCTTGCCATTGAGGTCCACAGCCTTTTCACTCACTGGTGCTAGGGGAGGACAGTCAGGAAATGCATCACCTGGAAGATAGGTGGTGGCGGCGGCAGTAACGGCCAAGCTGCACACCAAGGCAGGAGGCGAAGACCTCCAACTTTTTGCCCTAGGGGCTTAGTCCTCAATTGGGTAGGCAGCACTCCATTTACAACAGGCAGATCACGGAATAAGCACTTGAAACATATTTTGAAATAATTCCTCCATCATGATGATACTGCATTTATTGCCACACAGACGCTGCTCTCCCAGGGATTACTATCTCAGTAGTTCCAATGATCTTGAGCGCCCTGTTGGTGAGAGCATGGATTCCTGCTGGAGTCACCCTTGCCAGGGTGGTCAAAAGGGGAGGGGAAGCTAAGAACAATCTGTGGTGGGGCTTGAGGGCAGGTGGAGTTCTGCAGCTGCCAGGGAAGCCAACCCACTGAGAAGAAACTGCAAAATCAAGCACAGAAGGGAGCCGTGGGAAGCCCCTGCAGTCCTGCTGCCAAGGAAACTCTATGGGTTGTAATACAGAGGGAGCTTCAGGCTAGAGATGAGGAGGAATTTCCTGACCATATGAAGTGTCAGCCAGTGGAACAGGCTGCTGTGTGAGGTGGGGAGCTCTTCCTTGCCATAAGCCTTCAGAGCTGCGTGGTCATTGTGGGTTCAGTCTGAAGAAGGAGCACAACACTAAGGAGAAGAACCATGTTTGTTGGGTTCCTGCTTTACAAGAAAGAGGGACCCTAGACAATGGGAAAGCAAAGATTTTTATAGAAGTTGAGGGCTGCAAGGCAGGAAATCCTAGATTGGCTGGCTAGTTTGGGGAAGCTAGGCAGATCCTGGCCAATGTATAGGTAGTCCTTGGGTTATGACCATTTCAGCAACCATTCAAAGTTATGACCACACTGAACAAGCAGGACGACCAGTCCTCGAAGTTGTGGTCGTCATGGCTTTCCCACATCCACAATTGCCATTTTCAACCTTCCCTGGTGGCTTTCCACAAGCAATCAATAGGGAAGCCGGCAGGACGTCACAAATCACTCCTGCAAGTCACTCCTGCTCCCACCTCTTTGCCCATCTGCACTTTGTAGCACCTGCCTGCCTGCCTGCACACCTGGGACTCATCTCTTCCCATGACTTGTGATCATGCGAGGCCCTTGCTTAATGACCTGTGCAGTCCTGGGTTATGACGGCAAGAGGATTGCCAGAATTGCTGTCACTAAGCAGTGCAGTCACGTGATGTAGCTCTTTATGACCGCATCACTTAGCCACGGAAGTCCACACCACCTGAAGTTACCAAGGTTGCTCTAGCGGCTCATGCACAGAGCAGCGGCTCGAACCAGGCAGCCCTTCCAACTCCAACTGAGAGAAGTTTGGGTGCCAGTGAAGAGACCCCCCCAGGTCAGAAGGCCCTCTTCTGCCCTAGGCAGGGTGAGAGGATGACATCAATGGAAGGAGAAAATCTACTCAGTGCTTAAATTTACACGAAAGAGGAACCGAAGAGCTATGAGACAGGAAGAAAAATCACACCATTTATTTCAAAGAGGGAAAATCCAGCTGGAGCCCAGGAAAGCCTCGGGCTACCAGCAGGAGGCGGGGCAGGGGGCTGGACTTGATGGCCTCTGGGACCCCTTCCCTCTCTGGATCTCAAGGGGGGATCCCAAGGGGCAGGGTGCGGAGGGGCGAGGCGGAGGAGCAGGAGCCGGAAGCTCCGGGAGGGCCGGGGACGCGGCCGGCGGAACGGCCGCGCGGCGGAACCTGGCCGCCGAGGAGCGTTTCCGGGGGAGGCGAGAGGCCGCGGGCGGGGGCGGGGCGCGCGCGGGACTGCGTTTCCCGACGGGCCGGGCGCGGCGTGGGCGGGGCCGGGCGGCGTTGCCATTGCGACGGCGAGGAGCGGGCGCGGCCCGCGATGGCGGAGCCGGAGAGCCTGGAGACGGCGGCCGAGCACGAGCGGATCCTGCGCGAGGTCGACAGCACCGACACGGCCTGCCTCGGACCCACCCTCAGGTGCCTCGCGCGCCGGCTGTCCCCCGCCCCGCCCGGGCGCCGGGACCCCCGAGGGCGTGGCCGCGCCGGGGGCTTCTCGCGCCTCCCCTGCGGAACGCCCGGGCGCTGCAGCTGCCTTTGGCCGGGAGGCGAGGTGGGCGCGCCCTCCCCGCGAGGCCCCCCGGCCCGCGCCCCGGCGGGGCTTCCCTCCTCTCGGGGCCCAAGCGGCGGGGCTCCTGGGGATGTCGCGGATCCTCGGGCGAAGCCGCGGAAGGGATCCGCGCCCGGGCCCCGGCCCCCGCGCCCGGCGCGGAGTGGCCCCCCGCCCCAAGGCTCGTTCGGAGGGGGGCGCCTGCCTTGGAACGTCACCGGGACGCGGTCGCGGCTGCAGACCTGCCCGTCTGGGCGCTCGCTTCCTCTCCGTCGTGGCTGCCATCTTGACTTTTTCGACCGTGCCCCGCCTGTGATGAGTCCCTGCTTGCTTTCTGTGACGTCCTCTCCTTAGGTGGCTCCCACCCGGCCCCTCGCCCTCTTGTATCTTCGTCTTTTATGCTTTGTTGACTTTATTGTAATTTCTTTGTTGCGAGCCGCCAGAGTCCTTGAGCGTCGGGCAGCATACAAGTTTATAAATAATAGTAATCATCGTCATCACCACTGATGCGCCCCCGACCGCTCTCTGCTCCTGCCGCTCCTCCTTCCTGCTGCTTCCGCCCTAATCCGGGATCCCACGCCTAGACCTCCCCTTTGTAAGACTTCCACGCTCCTCCAGCTCCCCAGCCCTTTACCCTACGTTGCCCTCGGGGGATCTGTGGGGAGCACCGGCCACCCTTGTCTTTGGAAGACCTGACAGTTGCTGAGGACGATTTTACGGGGATCAAGAGGCCTTGCTCTGTTCTACATTTCCGTCATGTTCCTCTACATGATGTTTTGCTTAGCCAGGGCATCCTCTCTCGAATTAGGGTTGGGGTTCCTTCCCGCTCTCGGCTGACCTGCGACAGTGTGGGCTTTCTGTGTTTGGAAAGAGGCCTTGGTTGGGGAGAGCTTGGTGTGGCGAGAGGACTGCCTGCAAACACATGTCTTCTGCTCAGATCTTAAATATAAGGTTCGGCCTCTCCTTCCCCTCAGTCTGCAGTATGGAAATAATAATCCTGGCCCACAGTTATGAATCATAACTTTAATTTTATCCATTTGCATGGCTCATTGTGCTGTTTTTCTGCTTGTAACACCCCTCAGCGCTAACTGGCACGGATGGGAATTGCTTTTTCCTTTCCCTGAATTCAAATAGTGTAATGTTGCTTCTTGTCTACAATAATGTGTGTTTCTTTTTCATCGTTTTGGGCAAAAAGAAAAAAACACTGTCTGAATTCACTTAGGCCATATGGTGTTTCTAGATGGAAAAATGATATTTAATTTTGGAGGGTGTGTCTGTATCTGTGAGGTAACCCATCTAGTTTTCAGATGAACCAGAAGGAGGAGTATATTGAAAGAGAAGAGTCCCAGGATGCCTTCCGCTTTGTTTCCTCATCAGAGTTAGATTTCTGGCTTGGATGGAAAAGCAGTGACATAACCAGACCTTTGTTTGCTTTTCTAAAGAAGTGCTGATCTTCTACCTCTCATGGATTAATCTAGTGCAGTGATGGCAAACCTTTTGGGCTCGGTGTGTCGAAAATTCGGAAAATGCCTAACTTGACTCTGCTGGTGTGTCACCCCCCCAAACAAAAGAGAAAGAAGTCTTTACATATTCATTTATTAAAAAAAATACAGTCCAATCATGTGTCAATCATTACATAAAGAAATGTCAAATAATTACAGAAGTGGAATATGAGTAAAGCAAACTCAGTTTCTTTGGTAACTCAAACAGGGAGAATATTTGTTGTCAGGTGTTGGTGAGCACTCACTTTTGACATCCGTGTCATAGGTTCACCACTGATTGAGTGTCATCCCTTTTAGATTTGGAAGTGAGATTTCATATGTGTGTCTTGTGCAGTGTATGAATGGACAAGGTATGAATGAGCTTGTGAGTTCAAATCCCAATAAAGGGGTCAACATATAGATAAGATCTAATAAATTGGGACTACCTGTGCCTGAAGAGTTCCAGTATAGGATTAAACTGGTTGTATAGTGCCTCTTAGTTGTTGTTCGGTCGTTAAGTTGTGTTCGACTCTTCGTGACCCCATGAACCATATCACGCCAGGCCTTCCTGTCCTTCACTGCCTCCTGGAGTTTGCGCAATTTCATGTTCCTAGTGGCCAGTTCCAAATATATAGGCTGAGTATAAAAAAGGAAGACATATCTCCATAGACAGTGCCATGCACAAAATGTAATGAACGTTAATACCACCAGGGTAGCTTTGAGTAAAATATTGGGTGTTGTATGCATTTTGAGTATAAGGCAAGGCTGCATACATATTCCTTTTTTCTTATGCTTTTTTCATCATGATGTAATACTGAAGCATGTGCTGGCAGAGCTGCTTCAATTAATGCTTCTAACTGATTAGTAGTTTTACAGATTGGCCATTCAGAGACTCATCAGTGGCTGTGGAAGGGCAGTTTTAGTGGACTGCAGGGAACCAGCTTCTTAATGCAGAGGGTCAAAACCACAGTTGGCAAAGAGGAAATTGAGGGAGGCAGTGGAATTCATCAGCAGGCTGCAGGAGCTAAAAGATGGGACAGAAGCAGTGGCAGTTGGTGAGAGAAGGTGGTCAAGAAATGTTGGAAAGTGTGGTAGGTGATTATTGCAGGGAAGGCACTGGAGAAGTGGATTATGTGGCACAAAAATGCATGATGGCAGGGGTGCTGGCTAGTAGAGGGTGGGAGATCAGGACTGGAGACATGTGGAGGCATCTGGAAGGAAGGTGCATCAAGTATTGAAAGAAATTGAATAGGATAGAAAGAAAAAGTGCAAAAGTGGGGAAGAAATGAGAGAAGTTCTATTCAGTTCTAATATGGAAAAAGGAGAAATGCAGCATCTTCATGGCATTGCTCTCCACACATTAGGGCCCTAGCAATGAAGTCCCCTGTGGATTAGGGTTACCAGACGTCCAGCAAAATGTCCTCCGTCTGGGAGGCATAGCCTTAAAATCAAATATTGTTGGCTTTTTGAATATCTATCACTTCCTGAGCAGCTTTTCTCCACAGCAAACAAGTTCCACTTTGTGACCTGAATTAGTTGATTAGTGCAGATAGTCCTGGAGTGATGGCACTGAACAAATGGTACTTATGTCCAGTCCCCAAAGTCATGCGGTCATATGATCAAAATTTGGGCACTTGGGAGGCCTGCCTGCACTTACGACTGCAGGGGCCCTTCAGCTCCCCCCACCCACCTATCTCCCCCACATCTCTGCCCTTTTGGCCCCCTGTACTCTGTGGCCCCTGCTGCCCTGTGCTTCACTATCCCCAGCTGACCTTCGCCGTCTTCTTGCTCCTGCTGCTGACCAAGCACGCCTGGCTTGGCCCTTCACAAGGTGGCTGCTGGTTGCACAGGGTTTTCTTCCTGAGGTTGTGTGCAGAGATTTCCTCCTAAGACCTGGGAAGAAGGCCTTGTGTGGCCAGCAGCTGCCTTGCCAAGGACCGGGCCAGGCATGCCTCATCAGCAATGGGAGCAAGAAGATGGTGAAGGTGAGCTGTGGGTGGCAGAGCGCAGGGTGACAGGGGCCTTGGAGTGTAGGGCGGCAAGGGCAGCTGCGGATGGGGCTTTTCACCATGCTGCTGGGGAGGCTGGGGCTTCATGCTGTGCTGCAACTCAGGGGCTTCTTACCTTGGAAGAACTGAGGCCCAGAGCTGGGAGGGACCAAGCTGAGAATGGCTTGGATCAGGGTGGGTTCTTGGCTAATGACCAGTGGTATTGGGTTAACAACAGCAACGGGGATGTTGGATAGCTGTTGTGAACGAGTACCTGGATAGCTGTTGTGAAATGATGCGGTCATATGACCGCATTGCTTAGTGATGGGAATTCCAGTCCCAATTGCTGTCCTAACTTGAAGACTACCTGTACCCTCCTGCTTTGTGCTGCTGCCTAAAATTGACAAGACTTTAATCAGTTACACCAGAAGTCTTTTGCCTCCTAACTGGCCCTAACACATATCTGCCTTTCTGATGCTGGAAAAAGTAATTTCATATACATGTAGTATAAGTACTAAGTAAAGCCTAAGTACTTTTTTTTTTGTTGCAGTTTTTCACTGTAATTTTTGTTGTGGATGCCAAGAAAGTTAAACAGTGTGTCCTCCTTTCCTCCTATTTGTCCTCCTTTGCAATTGTTTGTAACCTCCTTTGCCTGTCCAGATATCTGGTAACCCTGCCTAGGATGGGCACTGAAGAGCGTTCTGTCCCTCCTTGCCTTGGCTGTTTGGGTGATAACTGCCTCCGGCTGAATGGTCTTACCTCATTCCAGAGCACTGTCACATGAGTTGTCCTTTTAAGTCCTCATTTTGGCATCTCAGTAATAATATATTTCTTCCTCTTCCTTTTCTGAAATTTATTATTACTGAGAGTATCAGTTACTCTCAGTAATAGTATAGTAGTATAATTTTTATGTGACAGGAATAGCACAGACCAAAATGCAGTAGGCTTTAATTTATTGTTGCAAACAGAGTATGTATGTCTGTATTTAAAACATTTGTATAGCTGCCCATCATAAACCAAACTCTAAGCAACTTACAACCAAGAATAAAACAACATATACACAATAAAAGTCGAAAACAATAAACCTAATAACCCAAAAACAGAAAAAAACGGCCCCACAGCCCTTCTTGCCATACTTTTAGATGGCAGGTTTGAAGAAAAAGGATGGACTTGCTTTAATTATGCTCAGTTTCTCAAACCTGGGCTTCAGTTTGAGACTGCCAGTTTCAATTCATCCTGCACACTGTTGGTGTTTGCTTTTTCAAGCGGCAACTGCTGAAAACCCTATTTTACCAAAGTGTGCTACTGCAAAGGGAACAACTATTTGCGTAGCTTTCTTGCTGAATACTTCCTCCTCTGCTGGCACACAAATGTATTTTCAGAGAGGTCTAGGAGAAGAGATCAATAAGTTGCTTCTCTAAGAACAGTGAGGATGTTCAACACTGAAAGGCTTCTTAATATGGTAAGTTGCAAGAGCTAGCACGTGGATCGTGCAGGCTGTCCACACAGCCCTATAGGAGTATGCTTTATCCAAGCACAGAGGTTGACCACGCCAGGAATTTTGCACTCATATTCTTATTAAGCTTTGCTTGTCCCTCTAATTTTTCTAAAGAACATTAAATCTTCAGTATCATATTTGCATCAGTAAATCTTACCCACATCATTAGCCAAGGACTCTTTTGTCACCTCATCTTCTAGGACAGCACATTGTTTAGATTCCACTCTTTCCAAGTAGTTCTCCTTGAGGTCCTCTGCTACCTCTGAGATTCAGCAGGACGTGGTGTCTGTCACTGGTCTGCTGAAAGGTTGCTTAGCACTAGACTCCAAGTGTGGTAATACCCACATGGGTAGCTGGCAGAAGAAAGATGTTTGGGCCCTTTGGCATTCTGCAGTTCTGTATGCAGCTGTTATCGATTTCAGTTTATTTTTAATGTATCATGTTTACTGTGTTGTATTTATGTTAACCGCCCAGAATTCATTGAATGGGGCAGAATACAAATGCTTACAATAGATGTTTATTTTTAAAAAAACCCACTGTATTTGTAGACTCATCCAAAACATATTTAATTATTAATAGTAGTTTCAGACTTCTAAACTTTGCCAGTGCATTTTGACCAAATTGGGAAATCAAGAGTTGTTTTAATTGAATATATTGCCATTTTACAATTTTAGGCAATCCAGATTCTTCTTGTAGTAACTCAAATGGTGTAAAGACTTATCTAAAAAAAAAAAAAAGCTTATCTGAACTATTATTATCCTTGTCTACCTAAGACTTCCAGACCCCCCTCCAGCTATTTTCAAACTGGGATTATCCCAGGGTGTAAATTTATAATGCAAATAAGTGTTGAAATTATGGTTTGATTTCAGTATTGTCCAAACATGCCTTCTGGCCATTCAGGCAGAAAATAGAATGTAGCTGCTGATAAAAGTGGAAGCAAGCCATAACGTCAAAGGGCTCTAATTGTGCCCTTAATGGTTTTTGGACTGGACATTTGCATTTCCTGAAGTCAAAAGATATGCCTGTTAGTAAAGGCGAAGATTGGAAAAGTTAACCCCTCCCACCCCACCATATGATAGCTGCAGTTTAGATAAGGAAAACTAGGAGTTTAGCCTTAACATAAACATGTCTTAGTATCTTATCAATCTGCCTGAAATAACTTAAAGATGTTAGTGTAGAAATAGCTTTAAGCAAATTTGTCTTGAGGTAATATTCATTTTTATGATATTTATTTCCCCCCATTTGGATTTTTAATTATGTCAGATTTGAGGTGACACATGATACATGTGCAGCCATAAATGAAGAAATTTATTTCCAGATAAATCAAGCAATGACTGAATTTCCATACAGGATTAGAGCCTGTATGAAACTTAATCCAGTTAATTGAATAACCTCATAAATTACCAGACTGTTGAACAATATCAGTCCCTACCTACATGCACACCCAGCCTACTTTTTTTTGAGATAAGAAACATTAAGTGAAGTGCAGAAAGGGAATATAGTAAGCCAAAGAAATTAAGAAAAGGAAATATAGCTAAATGTGGTTGATACCACTGTTTACTACATACCTTTCTATCATGACAAGCCACCTTGCTTCCTCTGAATCCATCCAGTACTGCTTATATTGTCTTTTTGAATCAATTCTCACTCTCTCTGTGTGACCAAACCACTTCAGCATCCTTTGTTCGGCATTGCTCACTCTGTTTTGCATTCAGTCCACATTCATTCAGGATTGTTCATTGTTGACTCTGTCAGTTTTTAGTTTGCACTTCTCAAGAACCACACGCCCATTGCATTCAGTTTCTCCTGACATAACCCAGTGATTTATTTGGGATCACAAAGTGCACAGCTTTTTTTGCTTCTTTCAGAAAACATTCATTCTTTGCTACCTATCACTTTTCTACCAGCATCTGTAAGCCTCACAATTTATCTATCAGTTTCTCCATCTTTAGTAAACATTCTGCCAGGCGTGCATCTATTTGCTCTACAGTAGTTGCTTGCTATTTATGTATAACTTGCAATCATTCATTCTATTCCCTGTCAGACACCATTGCCATGGCCTTTGGCACATGAGTTTTCTACCCTGTACTCCTCATTGTATTATGCAAACTAATTAATACCAATAGAGGTGAATATGTGTAGCTCAGGGTTGAACTGTGGAGTCCTTGGGGTTCTCTGAGCTTGGTTCTTTTCTTGCAAACGTTTCATTACCCGTCTAGGTAACATCTTCAGTGCTAGAATGGGATGCAGTTTGCTCTCTATTTATGTGCTGTGGCCTGCCTTGCCAGTGCTGGTGGGGTTGGGGGTTCTGTTTTGCTCCTCTGGTAATTCTTTGATTAGCATATGTTTGCTGCTTGATTGTGTGCCTGGTGGTAACCTTTGCTTATCTGGCTGATGATTGCTGGTGATGATTGCTGGTGAGGCAGATCTTCTGGTCTTTTGTCTCTTTTGAATAGTATGCAGATGCTGTTTATCTCTATGTGTCTGTTAATTGCTGCCTTGTCTGAATACCAGGCTTCCAAGAATTCTCTTGCATATTTGGATTTGGCTTGGTCTAAAATGCTGACAGTTTCCCAGTTAAAACTGTGGTTGAGTCTGTCCATGTGTTGTGAGATTAAGGAATTTTCATCATGTCTTCTGACTGCTAGTTGGTGCTCATGGATGCGCTCTGCTAGTCTTCTGCCTGTCTGTCCTACGTCCTACGTCCTAGATGGTGTGTACTACCACCATCCAGAAGACAAGCAGAGAAAAGAAAAACTAAACCAGAACAGCACATAAATAGAGAGCAAACCCCATTCCATTTTAGCACTGAAGATGTTACCTAGCTGGGTAATGAAATGTTTGCAAGAAAAGAACCAAGCTCAGAGAACCCCAAGGACTCCACAGACTAGTTGATATTTGGGTTGACATCTAGCAACACAGTATCATCTGTGTGCAGAAGTACAGACCCATTCATGTCCCCAATTAACTCACTGAAAGCATCCCTTATACTGTACCGCCATCCATAAATGCATTAATCTGTCAGTGGGACGTCGCACATCCTTGTCTTACTCATTGCTCCATTTGAGTTATTTGCTGAACATTCCATTGATTCTCATAGTTGCTTTACTTTCATCATATGCCCCTTATATGACATTTAGCAAACAACCTTCAGCTTTGTATTTGTGCAAAATATTCCATAAGTCAAAGTGTATTAATTTTCTCATGTTCTCTCAGAATTAACATATGTATAATAATCTTCCTTTCTGACAGTCATATATTTTTCAATGAGCTGCTGAAGAGCAAAAATCTGGTCTTCACACCTCCTACCACATGTAAAGCTGCACTGCCCTTCCATTCCCCAATTTTGATCACTGTTGCTTCTTGGACCCTTTCAGGGAGAATTCTGCCAACCATATTATCAGCCCTCCTTAAGTAGCTAATTCCCCTGGGTGGTTTATATTAATTCTTGTTGCCTTTGAACAGAGAACAATAATAGCAAGGCAAGATTTCTTTCACATCTGCTCCTTTTAAAAATCTGAAACATTACAACATCATGAGCATCCCCCCCACCTTGATTTCCCCCCCCCCCTTTTTTGGAACTTCTCCAGTTCTGCAGTAGCCCTGTTCAGAATGAACTGAAAGTTGTTGGTCCCTCTCTGGGATCTTGTGTGTACCAGTCTTCTGCTCAACCCCACAAGGCTGGAAGAGTTCTGCTACCTTTCTTTGGAGCACGGATAGAATATCCCATCCATTGGTACATTCAATAACTCATTGAAGGTCATGGGAAAGCTTGCAGCAATGAAGTAAGATAACTTATATCCTAGAAGACAGCATTAATATTCAGAACCAGTTTGATAAGTTAGAAAAATAAGCTGAAAATAATAGAATGAAATACAAAGTTCACCATTTCAGGAATAAATATCAAATGTCCAGTTATACAGGTGAAACTCGAAAAATTAGAATATCGTACAAATGTTCATTTATGTCAGTATGGCAACTCAAAAGGTGAAACCAATATATGAGATAGACGCATTACATGCAAAGCGAGATATGTCAAGCCTTACTTTGGTATAATTGTGATGATTATGGCGTACAGCTTATGAAAACCCCAAATTCACAATCTCAGAAAATTAGAATAGTGTGAAAAGGTTCAATATTCTAGGCTCAAAGTGTCCCACTCTAAGCAGCTCATGAATCCAGAACACCTGCAAAGGGTTCCTGAGCCTTTAAATGGTCTCTCAGGCTGGTTCAGTAGGAATCACAAGCATGGGAAAGACTGCTGACCTGACAGTTGTGCAGAAAACCATCACTGACACCCTCCATAAGGAGGGAAAGCCCCAAAAGGTAATTGCAAAAGAAGTTGGATGTTCCCAAAGTGCTGTATCAAAGCACATCAATAGAAGGTGATGTGGAAGGGAAAAGTGTGGTAGAAAAAGGTGCACAAGCAGCAGGGATGACCGCAGCCTGGAGAGGATTGTCAGGAAAAGGCCATTCAAAAGTGTTGGGGACTTTCACAAGGAGTGGACTGAGGCTGGAGTTAGTGCATCAAGAGCCACCACACACAGACGGATCCCGGACATGGGCTTCAAATGTCGTATTCCTCTTGTCAAGCCGCTCCTGAACAACAAACAACGTCAGAAGCGTCTTACCTGGGCTACAGAAAAAAAGAACTGGTCTGTTGCCCAGTGGTCCAAAGTCCTCTTTTCTGATGAGAGCAACTTTTGCATCTCATTTGGGAACCAAGGACCCAGAGTCTGGAGGAAAAATGGAGAGGCACACAATGCACGATGCTTGAAGTCCAGTGTGAAGTTTCCATAGTCTGTGTTGATTTGGGGAGCCATGTCATCTGCCGGTGTTGGTCCACTGTGCTTCATTACGTCCAGGGTCAACGCAGCCGTCTACCAGGAGAATTTGGAGCACTTCATGCTTCCTTCCGCAGACGAGCTATATGGGGATGCTGACTTCATTTTCCAGCAGGACTTGGCACCTGCCCACACTGCCAAAAGTACCAAAACCTGGTTCAATGACCATGGGATTACTGTGCTTGATTGGCCAGCAAACTCGCCTGACCTGAACCCCATAGAGAATCTATGGGGCACTGCCAAGAGAAAGATGAGGGACATGAGACCGAACAATGCAGCGGAGCTGAAGGCCACTATTGAAGCATCCTGGTCTTCCATAACACCTCAGCAGTGCCACAGGCTGATAGCATCCATGCCACGCCGCATTGCGGCAGTCATTGCTGCAAAAGGGGCCCAAACCAAGTACTGAGTACATATGCATGCTTATACTTTGCAGAGGTCCGATATTGTTCTATTTCCAATCCTTGTGTTATTGATGTCATGTAATATTCTAATTTTCTGTGGTTGTGAATTTGGGGTTTTCATAAGCTGTACGCCATAATCATCACAATTATACCAAAGTAAGGCTTGACATATCTCGCTTTGCATGTAATGCGTCTATCTCATATATTGGTTTCACTGTTTGAGTTGCCATACTGACATAAATGAACATTTGCACGATATTCTAATTTTTCAAGTTTCACCTGTAGAATGGGGATACACGGTTTAGTAATTTTACTGTGAAAATGATCTTGGAGTAGAAGTTGATTGCAAATTGAGTATGATTTGGCAGCTAATATAAAAAGGCAAGTATAGATTTAGACATTTCTAAATCACAGGACGTAACAATCTATTTTATTCTGCTTTGGTTGAACTCTGTGTTGAGTATTTTCTCCAGTTCTGGGCACAACTGAAGAAGGATTCAGATAAGTTTGGCAGACAGAGAAGAGCAAAGAGGAGGATGGGCAGGCTGGAAACCACATTCTAGGAAGATAGGGAGTGAGAAGAGACAACTGAGGGGGGAATATGAGAACATTTTTCAAAAGGGTATCAGGCAGCAGAAAAATGTTTTCTCCTGATTCTGGTCTGTGGGACATGGACTAATAGATAGAACAAGAAGTAGTACAAGAAGGCAGATTTGGGATGGGCTGGGAAAAAAACCCTAACTGAAAGAGCAGTTGGATAGTAGAACAATGGCCAGAGAGGGGCAGGCTTCTCTTCACTGAATGTTTTCAGGCAGAGGCTAGACCTCCATCTGCTAGGGATACTTTCGTTTGGATTCCTGCATTTAGCATGTAGACTCCATGGGCTGAAGGGCCTCTTCCAACTCTAGGGTCCTGGTGCATTTCATAGTTGGCCTTCATAGTCAAAGCAATTTGCACCATGTCTGACCTGCGTTGGTGCCCAAAACTCTAATCTTTTGTGTTAGCTTAAACCTTTAAGCTTTGAAAGAGGAGTTAAAAACAAGAGCAAAATGGAATTTAAAAGTGAACAAGTTGAGTGAACAAGTTGTAAGTAGGTT
Source organism: Liasis olivaceus (assembly GCA_030867105.1). Classification (NCBI taxonomy): domain Eukaryota; kingdom Metazoa; phylum Chordata; class Lepidosauria; order Squamata; family Pythonidae; genus Liasis; species Liasis olivaceus. The sequence continues at coordinate 813,798 of CM061354.1, forward strand.
AGTTATTCCAGTAGGAAATCAAAGAGAAAATGGGACAGCTAATTTCTTTCAGAAGTCTAGAAACATCTGGGCTGTGATGATAGTTCCACAGTTCAGTATTGTTCAAATACCTGAAAAGAACAAACATATCTTTCTCTCTTCTCTTCTTCTGATTAAGCATAGTCCACCTTTCTAGCTGTCAATCCTGTGTCTTTCACATAATATTTGTTTCTGGAGCAGGTAACCAAGTGGAGAAAAATACAGTAGAAATTAGAAAATAATAAAATGAAGCATACAAATGATCATAACTAAAACGTTTCATCTTACTGGACAATAAAAACAAATGGTCTTTGAATTTAAACTGTGGTTCTTTTAAAGTCACTCTTAAAAGAGCCTTTTTTCCTTGGCTGTACATGATTGTAAAGATGGTGCCAGGAGACTTCTTCTAGTGAGGTCATGGCAGAGATGCAGAGGATACAGCACTGGAAAACCTCTCTCTCATAGCCCTTAGTTCAAGTGACAAAAGTGAAAAAAAGCTGCAGATGAAGAACTCAGTATATGGAGGGATTGATGGAGGAGAAGGTGGTCCTTCAGATATTTCAGCTTTAAAGTCAAAGAACTTTAACTCTCATGCTGATTGGGAGCCTATTGAACTACTTCTAGGTAGGTGAAATATAATTTCTTTCCACAGTCCAGTGTCGTCTTAAAGACTCTGACTTCCTGGCTTCAGCACTAGTGAGCATTTCTGAAACTGAACGTGCTGGTTTGGTCAAGAAGCAGTTCCCAGGGCCATCCGGGATCAGGGCACAGGAACAAGAGCCAATTGTTGAGGAAACAGGAACCCTTCAGTATGACTGCTCTGGATACAGTCTCCAATTTGCTGTTGCTTAGGCTTTGCAATGCGGGGGGGGGGGGGGGCGGCATTCTCTGGGAGCCACAATCATCCCCAGTGAGGAAACTTGCAGAATATCCTGTACAATTTGGAAGAGAGGGGAAAAGGGGAGACAACAAATAGAACTAATACATTCTGGCAGAGCAAAAGCATGTTGAGGTTTATCACTTTTGCTTCTTGGTCAGGATTACAGATATTCCTTGGGTTATGTCCATTCATTCAGTGACTGTTCAAAGTTACAGTGGTGCTGAAAAAATGGACTTACAACCAGTTCTCAAAGTTCCAGCTGTTGTAACGCCCCCACGATCACATGATCAAAATTTCAGCGCTTTGCAGCTGGCCTGCGTTTATGACTGCTGCCGCCACTGTCCCCTCCCTGTCCCCAGCTGACCTTCATCTTCTTTGCCCGCCTCCGCTGGGCTCACTGATGCAGGCTGGCCCTATGGCGTCGGGGCTCTGTTGGCCATACTGTGCAGAGCACTCTGCCTGTTGACACCTGGCTGTCTTGCTGTGCAGGAATCCCTCAGCTGAGTAGCGCTTGCAGCAGGGCGGAGCCACCTCCCAGTGTGGGCAGGGTCCTCATCGCCGTTCAGCAAGTGAGCAGGAGGTCTCGCCCAGCGGGTAGGGAGGCGGGAGGCATTCAGCTGCTGCTCCTGCCCCCAGCGCCGCCCGGCGCCCTCCTTGCCATGGTAAACACCTTGTTTCTTGTTTGTAGCTCATCTTTCACCTGTCCCAGCCCAGGGTTTTGAGCCAGGACCTGGTCCCTTAGGGTACAGAGCACATTCCTCTTATTTAAACATTTGCCTATTTAAACATACCCTTCTCCTCTGTCTAACAACAGGCTTCCCAGGGCACACAAATGCTCCGCAAAAACTACAAGGTGTCACTCTCCTCCTTCCTAGCCAGAATCTTTTAGCTCATCAGTTTTGCCCTGAAAGTGTGTCAGCCCCAACTTTCTCTTTGCAGGGCCTGCAGTAAGACTCTTCTCCAACATGCACTTTGCCAAGTTGGCTGTGAACATTTGGTGAACCCACTCAAACTATCTTGGCTTGGGGAACTGCAGGCATCCACCTGATGTCTCCAGTTGCATCCTAGAGAGGAGAATGGCCTCCTCTCTCTTGTCTAACCAGCCATGGATGGAACCAGGAGAAGGGAAGGTCCTTGAGTGAGCAAGAGAAAGAAGAAGCCTTTAGGTATTCTTGGCTTTCAAGGCCACTTTTAATTATATGCAGAAATTAATGGATAGCCAATGCAGTTGTTGCTGAATAAATACAATGCAACTCCATGGGCAAAGGCTCAGCAAGATTCTATCAGGATTTTCTCATGGGAAGAAGGTCATCCCGTTCCCTATACAAAAACAGGTGTCGAGATTATTCTGTGAAGCTAATGTAAACAAAGAATATTGTGATTCTGTTATGCTTTTTACTGCCACCTACTGTAATGTGTATGTTAGTTATTCAGTGGGGGTGTACATGCTGGCAGTATAACGGGAGGGCTAAATGCCCAGCCTGTCAGTCTGTTTGTCTTGTAAAGTTAACCATGTAGATTTTTATAGGTTATGTAGTCTTAACTAGTAACCAAGTAGTGTACCTCTTCTCTGAGAGTGTTTTTTTTAGCTAGAGACTTTGTTGTGGTTAAGTCTTGGAAGCTAAAGTGAGAAGAAGTCTTTGTTATATCCTATATTTTGTATGCAACTTGTATTTTATGAAGTTTTGCAGTTTTATCAATAAAGACCAGTTAGTTTATATTTTCTGACTGGATTTTCTTTGGAAAGCAAACTGTGGATATTGCATTTTGCAAGCTCTCATGCTGATGTGTAATTTTCCTGAGAGCAGGATTTTTGGGACCTTTTGCTACACTCTGCACAACAGATTCTTCCTGCCACTTAAAGTTTCTCAGGACTATATAAGTAGGTCATATGGCACTAGTGGAGACTTGTATTCCTGTGGCCTTTGGGTGTCCTAGGCTGCGGGCCCCATCACCTCTAGCCCATGGGCATGTTGCCTAGTTGATGGGCTTTGTACTCTAAAACATCTGGAGGACACCGTGCTGGTGCCTTGCTCGCCCGTGTGGTGTTGGAGTATGGGCTGGAGAAGATGCTGTTTTGGCAGCCTAATATAACTCAGTGCTGGTTGGCGATAGGTGTTCAGTAGGGTTCTTAACAGGCCTGGTGAACAGGGTTAGAGTTTTGTTCATGTAAGAAGGAGCCTCTGTAATAAGCATGGCTATTGCTTTCCGTGAGCTTGGGTGTTACCTACAACATATAAACGAGTTTCCCTAATGTTTTCCTTTGAGACAGGAGTGAGGAGAGACTTGCTGGCTTGAGCAGCATTTGGGACCATGGATGTGGAAGATGATCTCTGAATGGAATGGAAGATGCTTTGCTGCCGGGAGTCACTAGGCTTATGTTCCTGGAAGCGACATCTTTGTGGAAAGATTCCATCTTAGGAATGAGAAAAGGACAGGAAGAGCAGTCTAAGTGGGAAAGAAGTGGCTGCAGTCAGTGGGGAAGGAGTGATTAGAAGATTAGAACATCCTATTTTTATACATCCTGTATTCCTCCTGGCCTAGAGGCCTGTTTCCCTTCTTCCCCTCCTCTCGTGCTATTTTACAGAAAAAAGGCAAGTTGAAATTATTTCCTTCCTAAATTTGTATCAGACATTCATAATTGCACCTTAATCTTAACAGAGTACGTGGCCCTGCCTGATGCAGAGGATATTCCCTTATTGCCCATCAAATCACCTTTCAAACGTGTTTGAAGTGCTTGCTCTTGATTGGTAACAATAACCCATTGCTGTTCTAAATAACAACAACTCAGAAGTGCCTTGAAATCAGGTCAGACCAAAGGCCCACCTAGGCCAAAGTTCGCCTCCCTCCCTCCCTCCCTCCCTTTTTGCATTCAAGTCATTCTTGACTCCTGGTGACTGCCTGGACAAGTCCCTGCAATTTTTTTGGCAAGATTTTCAGAAGGGGTCTTCTTCCTAGGACTGAGAGAGAGGGACTGGCCCAAAGTCACCCAGTTGGCTTTGTGTCTAAGGCGGGGCTAGAACTCAGGGTCCCCAATTTCTAGCCTCGTGTCTTAACCACTACACCAAACTGGCTCTAGTTCAGTGTTCAGAAAGGCTGGGCCGCCTGCTAGGAGAAGATGGTAGGATAGTAACAGGTGATGGGGAAAGGGCAGAGCTCCTCAACTCCCACTCTGCTTAGCACTTGTATCCCAGATCAACGTGATACCCATTTTTAATAGAATGACCAGTTTAGACTATGGGAATGGGGCAGATACAGAATACCTGGGCTTCAGCACAGCGTTCAGCAATGTTAGTGGAAAAGTGGACAAGATGTGAGTTGGGTGATGCTATCACTAGGTGGCTGGAGGGCTGGTGGAGCAATCATGTTCATCAAGTATTACAGGCCTGACTTTCTGTCAGGTTGAAGGAATGTGCTGGGTGGCCTTCTGTTCAAGGTCTTGTGCCCTTCAACATATTTATAGATGATTTGGATGAGGGGTTAGACGATGTTATTTTTGCAGGCAACTCAGAAATGGGGTGGGGTAGCAGGTACCGTAAAGAATATTATCAGCTTTTAGGAGGTAGTTCCATTTTGGGAGGAAGTTAAGGTTTAAAGATGTTATCTTGTCATATTATATCCTGAAAAAACGGAATGTATCTATTTATGAAGAGCATTAGACATATTGTTGCAAAAAGGTGATTATGCAGTTCTGAAAGGACATGTACGTATCAGACCCTGAAAGTTGGGCTTAATGAAATTTGTCAATTCTTAGCTTTTGAACTGGTTCTTTATTGGCAGAGAAGCAAGATTGGGTAGAATGATTCTGCATGATCTAGGTTTAGTTTGTTGCTTGCAATTTGATAAATAGTCATACACACACACACACACACACAATGGTATTTTTACTATCATAGAAAAATAGAGGAATATTATGGTCTTATTGTTGTTTTTCTCCACTTTTTGTTTTTAACCTATTATTAGTTTTTTAATTGGTTGATTATGTGCCATCAAGTCCTTGTCGACTCTTAGCAAACACATAGATAGATTTTCTGTTTTAATTTAAGACTTAACATTATTTTTTGTTTGTATCATTTAGTGATCTTTTAGGTATATAGTTTCTTACTGAATACTTTGGAATGATCTTGACAATTGGAACGATGGGCAGAAACCAACAAGAAGAAATTCAGCAGGGATGAGTGCAAAGTTCTACATTTGGATAGGAAGAATCAAAAGCCTCAGTATAGGATGGGGGGGGGGACCATACTGGGCAGCAGGACACGTGAAAAGGATTTAAATGTCCTGTTGTATTACAAGCTAAACACCAGCAAGTGTGTGATGCAGCTGCAAAAAACGAATGCAGCAGAAGTCTAGTGTCAAGATAAAGAAAAGTCACCGTTCCTCTCTATCCTCTGTTAGTCAGATCACTGAGTTCTGGTCACCATGTGTTAGAAACAATTTTGACAAACTGGAATAACTTGGCGCAACTAAGACAATAAGGTATATAGTAGGAGCTTTATGAGAAATCACTGGAGACCTTGAGCTTGCCTAAGAGAAGACTAGGAGGAGACATAATAGCTCTCTCTCTGTAGAAGATGGGGCAGGATTGTTCAGAGTTTTTCCAAAAGACTGGACGAGAAACAAATTACGAGGAGGTAGGTTTTATTTGGACATCAAACAATTTCCTAATGGGAAAGAGCTGTTTAACAATGGAGCAGGAGGTGGTAGACTGCCCCTTGCTGGAGGTGTTTAAACAGAGGCCAAATGACCATTGGGCCAGGCTGCTGCAGTAATACAGGGGATTGGACTAGGTTACCTCCGGGATACCTTCCAACCCTTCTCTTCTGTGATTCTGCCCCAAAGCGTCCATTTGTTTCCCTCTGGGAATCCTGCAACAGGGTAGAAACTCAACAGCACTGTCCTTGAGTTACCCAGCAAGTGGCAATAGATCGGAAGCCACGGATAATTGTCTTTTCCATGATTGTCTTTTGAGGCCAACCAAGGCCACTGTGTGTAACCATCTTTTGCAATGACTTATCATCTTTGTGATGAAATGGAACAGGAACACCCTTGAACGAGCCTCTTACAGTCATAGAGCCTCAGAAAAGAATACGCAGCAGTTTTAAACCTCTCCCCCAAAGAATTCCACCTCTTAGTGTAATGTGCTCAGAAGGCGCCCAAACTACAAAGAAAGGAACGTTGGCATTTCTAGGAAGGTACAGAAAGCATCACCACCAGTACTTGGCATTTAGAAATGAGAAATAAATTGTGAGGGAAAAATGGGGCCTGGAGCACCTTTCAGGGTTGTTTGGTGCATGGTTCACATCTGAACTGGCCTTGAGCGGTTGCAGAAACTGTCCAGGGCTCTGTAGAATATTTGGCAGCCTCCGTCTGTGGTACTGCCAACATTGTCATGCTGTCCAGCGTCACTGGGTTCAGTGGATAGCTTTTCAGACTCCAGTATGGCAACTGATAAGAAGTGAATGCACGCGTCTCAGCTGAATTACATTCTTGAGGATATAATATTGGTGAGAAGTGAGTGTACATCTCAGGACTGCCTGATCTGTGGCCAGGATTCCCATTTGCAGAGTTGCTACTGGTGGCTCTAAAGACAGAAGTTGACTCAGATCTGGCCTATCAGCATTTGTTGGCTTTCCTGCTGCCGAGACAAGGCGCTCTCATGCCCCCTCCCCGCCCATCCCTCCTGCCCTGCACCAGAAGGAAGGGCTTGGGATGCCGTTCAGTGCAGAGGCACCCAGATCCATAAAGGGACATTTGGGTGGGCTGCGGATGCCCTCTTGAGCGTTTCTGACCAGAATTACAGTGAGGTCTTGGTTGGCCAGGAGCGCCACCCTTGAGTTGCTGCAGTTAGATCAGAAAGCTGATCCATAATGCTGTCTGCCACCATGGTATTATCGTGACCTATAAACATCTGGTTTCACTACATAGCGCATGGAGGGCCAACATCCTGTGATATACGAGTGAAACTCGAAAAATTAGAATATTGTGCAAATGTTCATTTATGTCAGTATGGCAACTCAAAAGGTGAAACCAATATATGAGATAGACGCATTACATGCAAAGCGAGATATGTCAAGCCTTACTTTGGTATAATTGTGATGATTATGGCGTACAGCTTATGAAAACCCCAAATTCACAATCTCAGAAAATTAGAATATTACATGACATCAATAACACAAGGATTGGAAATAGAACAGTATCGGACCTCTGCAAAGTATAAGCATGCATATGTACTCAGTACTTGGTTTGGGCCCCTTTTGCAGCAATGACTGCCGCAATGCGGCGTGGCATGGATGCTATCAGCCTGTGGCACTGCTGAGGTGTTATGGAAGACCAGGATGCTTCAATAGTGGCCTTCAGCTCCGCTGCATTGTTCGGTCTCATGTCCCTCATCTTTCTCTTGGCAGTGCCCCATAGATTCTCTATGGGGTTCAGGTCAGGCGAGTTTGCTGGCCAATCAAGCACAGTAATCCCATGGTCATTGAACCAGGTTTTGGTACTTTTGGCAGTGTGGGCAGGTGCCAAGTCCTGCTGGAAAATGAAGTCAGCATCCCCATATAGCTCGTCTGCGGAAGGAAGCATGAAGTGCTCCAAATTCTCCTGGTAGACGGCTGCGTTGACCCTGGACGTAATGAAGCACAGTGGACCAACACCGGCAGATGACATGGCTCCCCAAATCAACACAGACTATGGAAACTTCACACTGGACTTCAAGCATCGTGCATTGTGTGCCTCTCCATTTTTCCTCCAGACTCTGGGTCCTTGGTTCCCAAATGAGATGCAAAAGTTGCTCTCATCAGAAAAGAGGACTTTGGACCACTGGGCAACAGACCAGTTCTTTTTTTCTGTAGCCCAGGTAAGACGCTTCTGACGTTGTTTGTTGTTCAGGAGCGGCTTGACAAGAGGAATACGACATTTGAAGCCCATGTCCGGGATCCGTCTGTGTGTGGTGGCTCTTGATGCACTAACTCCAGCCTCAGTCCACTCCTTGTGAAAGTCCCCAACACTTTTGAATGGCCTTTTCCTGACAATCCTCTCCAGGCTGCGGTCATCCCTGCTGCTTGTGCACCTTTTTCTACCACACTTTTCCCTTCCACATCACCTTCTATTGATGTGCTTTGATACAGCACTTTGGGAACATCCAACTTCTTTTGCAATTACCTTTTGGGGCTTTCCCTCCTTATGGAGGGTGTCAGTGATGGTTTTCTGCACAACTGTCAGGTCAGCAGTCTTTCCCATGCTTGTGATTCCTACTGAACCAGCCTGAGAGACCATTTAAAGGCTCAGGAACCCTTTGCAGGTGTTCTGGATTCATGAGCTGCTTAGAGTGGGACACTTTGAGCCTAGAATATTGAACCTTTTCACACTATTCTAATTTTCTGAGATTGTGAATTTGGGGTTTTCATAAGCTGTATGCCATAATCATCACAATTATACCAAAGTAAGGCTTGACATATCTCGCTTTGCATGTAATGCGTCTATCTCATATATTGGTTTCACTGTTTGAGTTGCCATACTGACATAAATGAACATTTGCACGATATTCTAATTTTTCGAGTTTCACCTGTACCTAGGAGCTGGGCGTAGTAAAAGTGCTGGGTTGATCTGTGGAAGCCTGAAGGCTCTGGGGCTAGACCTCTTAGTGGTGACTCCCCATCCCTGTGTGCGTCCCAGGAGGATTGATTCTCAGGATTTGTGCTCTTGGCAGCATCAGATGTTTCCCTGTAATCAGGTGTTGAGCAGCTACCTCTGTATGGCTTTTCTGGTGATGGTTCTGCTCCAAAGGCTTCGGGCTGAGGCCTGCTCTCCCCACAGTGCCTGGCCCCCAACAGCTGCTTTAATGTGGCCTCAGTTGAGCTGATGAGAAAACTGCCCTAGGACAGGAGTGCCAGGCCATTTGGCAACAGCTTAAATCCAGGCTGACTGGAAGCATAATGGACAGGCGGGCAGAGCAGCAGCAGCAGCAGCAGCAGCTTGCTACCTGTAGGAATTTGCCAGTCACTGGAGAGTCAGCTCTGGATTTCTGAAGAAAGCTTGGCTTTGCTGCCGCCTCGTGGTTGGTGAAGGTGCTCGCCTGGGACACTGCAGACATCTCACTGAATTTGGTGATGTGCAGATGGAGGAGAAGCTGAAACATGAAGCTGCGAAGAACTTCCTCAGCTTATCCACAAGAATGACGTGTGTCCAAATGGGAGTGATGGTTGGCTGGCCTCCCACTTCTGGGTGGGGGTTTCATGCTTCCTGATGTGTAAAGAGGGCTGAAAACTGTAAGTCAGCTGGTCACTCCTATGCTGTGTTCACACAGGTAGGCCAAATGGTTGCATTTGCATTACACACTAAGCTTGGTTAGGGTTTTTGTGGTTTAGCATGTGGTGGGAGTCTAGCCTATCTGATACAACCCCAGAAAATGGGGCAATTTAGTAAACAGGTTAGCATGTTGGGGGAAGAGACTGGTGGGATTCCTGAGTTACCCCAGAAGTGTAATTAAAGGAACTAGAGGAGAACCACCTGGTATGACACCCTTTGGAAGGAGGTTAATTTCTTTCCTTCTCTGTACGTTTTCAAGATGGGGGGAAGACTTACATTCCTGTGTGTATAAATAGGCAACAGCTAGACCTGGTATTCTTCTGGGATGTGAACATCATGGTGTATATGGTTGGGGGCTTTCTGGAGACAGGAGGCCCTTATGAGGATTCCCATCTTACTTAACTTCCACCATGGCAGCATTTGGGTGGCACTGCCTTCCACACAGTGGTGGTATCCAGCTTGTGCTGTTTGCCATATATGTCTGAGGGGCTGAAATGATTCAGGGGAAGCCCAGGTTCTGGAGGCACAGGTTGGACGGACCCATGATCTGCCATCTTTCTTGACTGATGCAGGGTGAGGTGCTCCAGACAGCTTCTCCTTGGCTCAGACTTGAGCACTAACGATGGACTTTGTGCAGCTCTTCTGTAGTCAGAAATGGCCAAGACTTGGTAACTCCAAAGTTTGGACTTACTTTCTGAAAATCCTTTAAAGTAATGTACCTCCAAATTGAGGACTGGAGTGCAGGGCAAGGAAGTGTATGTGCCTCGTTGCCAGGGGCTGGTGCCCTAACCTGCTCTGGGCTGGGGATAACTACAGTTCCCCTTTACCTCATAAGAGCTGATCCGTCGTTCAAATTCTTCCTTGAGGTCTTCACCCTTCCATATATGGGATACGCTGGGGGGAAATGGCTGACTTATCAGTGACACCTTGCCCCTGGAAGGTCCTGCTTTTGCTTGGTGTTTTATCCAACACCAAGATAAGGTTGCTTGGTTCCGAGAGCTGTCATGGATGAGATTTGCATCCCGCCACTCCTTCATTTTGCCCCCCTTGTGGGCTGGTGGGGCTGAGAGAATGGGACTGCTGAGGGTGAACTGAACCTGGGTCGGTGCCATCCAACCCCTTGAGGATTGCGCCTTTGGAGCCCTCCTTATTTGAAGGGGACGTTTCTTCCAAGCTGCTCTGCTTTTCTTCTGGGGTGTTCAGTTCTTTCTTCTTATAGTTTTATGATAGCGAGATGGCAGGTGAGAGGCAGAGCAGGGAGCTAGACTTTTTATCTAACTACAGTGGTACCTCGGGTCACGAACTTAATTCATTCCGCGACTCTGGTCGCAACCCGAATCAAATTTCCCCATAAGGTTCAATGTAAATACGGTTAATCCGTTCTGAACCATATGTTGTTTTTTTTTTAAACCGCAAAAATATGACACAAAGTACAGTACGAAGAGAGAGAACGCTAACCTTGCTCGACGCGACTCCCGGCATGGAGGACAGGAAGGCGGGTGGGGAGGCAGTTACTGCTTGGAGGGAGAGTCCCCCTCCCTACAGGAAGCCGTGACCACGTGTCACGGCAGGGAAAATGGCCGCGGATCCTGTTCGTAACCCGATCCGGCGTTCGCGAACGGAGGCAAATTTTTGCGGCCAGAGCTGTTCGTGAACCGAATTGTTCGTGAACAGAAGCGTTCGTGACCCGAGGTACCACTGTGTTTATTTTATTTATTTATTAAATGTGTATGCCGCCCATCTCCCCCAACTATCTATCTGATTGATTTTGTCTATCAGTCATTTAGTTATCATTTTTTATTTATCTATTTGTATGTGGCCTCAATTACCAAAGTATTTCTAGGCAGTTGATTTGTTTGACATGCCTTTTTGATGCCAGAAATGTCAGTGCAGGCCCTAGATGGCGTCCAAGGAACTCCATTACTGGTTAAAACAGTAAAGAATTGGAAATAGCACAGGTTTGATGAGTTGCTGAGTTTTTGATTACTCTTTAAATATTTCACTTATTTGTTCTCTGGGTACAGAATTCGCAGCTGGTGTCCCTAAAGGTGGCTGTCCCTTGTCTGAGAATTTATATACCACCTTGGTTGTAAAAAAAGAAATCGAAATATTTAATAATTTAAATATGAAGGTTATTTGTTGCAGACTACCCAGGCCCTAGGAACATAGATGACAGTTAAGAATCTGGGTTTGTGCATTTGGGGGATTCTTTAAATTGCAGATGGCCTCGTCTCATCTCTGCTCCGCTTGGTAGCCTGTCCTGATGGGAAGGCAGCTCTACCCTGCCCGGTAAACAGCCGCTCTGCTCCCAGGACTCCCAGCCTTTCCTTTGCCAGGCGTGGAGCCCTGCTCGGTGCAGGGGGCTGCTGTCTCTTGCCTGACCTATTTATTTAGCCTGTTTCCAGTTCACGTTACTTATTTGCTCCGTATGTTGGGTTGATAGTCTCCCTTCGTTCCAAGACACTGAGGTGCCGCTGATAGCACTTCCTCCTCCTGTATTTCTCTGTTTAGTTCTGAGTTTCATCTCTCTCCTTCAGCAGTTGAATTGACAGGCAGAGCGCTTCAACCTCCCAGTTTTGTGTCCCGCAACAACAGTCCTGTGTGGTAGGCTGGGCTGAGAAAGAGAGAGACTGGCCCACCGCCATCCAGGGGGCTTCTCTGGCTGAGGAGGGACTTTTATTTATTTAGTCAATTTATTGGGTTGTCTGTCTCCCAAAAGTGACTCTAGGAGGTGTACAAGGGTTAAAAACAACAGCAACAACAGCTGTCTGTCTGTCTGTCTGTCTATCTATCTATCTATCAAATTTGTCACCACTCATCTCGTTGAAACGACTCTGGGCGGTTTACAGCAAAAATAAAATTCGTTAAAATACAAAGCAATAACAGTAACAATGACCATAATGCTCAAGGCCATAAACACAACCCAACTCACAGAAAACAACATTAACCAACAGTAGCCAGCAGCCTTACCTAACCTCCTGGCCCCAGTGCCTGGGGAAATAGCCAGGTCTTCAAAGCCTTCTCAGAGGCTAACAAGGTCGGGGCCATGTGAATCCTGAGCGGGGGATGCTCCCTGGTGCTGCCACTGAGGAGGCCTGACTCCTGGGTCCCACCACGTGACATTGTTTCGTAGAAGGGACCCGGAGCATGCCTTCCCTGCTAGATCTGGTGGATCTGTTAGATTCACACCCAGGAGCCCACTGAAAGCCAATCCATCCCGCACAGCAGTGATGTTACACGGGCGTAATGGGAAGCGCTAAAAACTGCCCGTGCCACTGCATTCTGGGCCGACTGCAGCTTCTGAACGCTCTTCGAGGCAAGGCAGAGTGCATTACAGTAATCCAAGCTTGAACCCAGATGTCCTGGTCCAACATCCTGGTCACCCCATCGCACTCCTTTCTGGCTTTGTCCAGTGTCGTTGCCTGGATTTGCAGCTGGCTGAGATGCTTCGTCCCCCTGTGCTCGTTCTCTCTCTCCCCCCCGCCCCCCAGCTTGGTACCTGGAGGATTTCACAGGGATGCAGTTCCCGGCCCGTAGCAGCAGATGGCAGTGTGGCTTCAGCCTCTGCGCTGTGGGAGCTCTGCAGCCGCCGAAGCAGCCCTGCCTTGCCAGGCTGAGGCTCCGCTCAGCTTTCCTGGCCAGTGGTCCTCACTCGCTGGGGTGATGGGAGCTGAGCAGCATCAAGTCCGTGTGCACATCGGGGAGCGAGTGTGACTCAAGGGAGCTTTTCCAGCCTCGTTGTTCTTCCCACCTTAGGCGTAAAGCCAGCTGGGGGACCTTGGGCCAGCCCCTCTCTCTCAGCCCTAGAAAGGAGGTCAGGGAAACCACTCCCAAAACCTTGCCAAGAAAACTCCAAGGACTAGTCCAGGCAGTTGCCAGGAGTCAACACTTAAAGGCACGTGCGCGTCCACCCACCCAAAACTGCTTACAGGTGCTAGAGATCAGACCCCTCACCTGTGGGCTGCATTGCATTCATTTTTCTCTTCATCTCTGGGTGGAAATTGGACCCCTTTGCCCAGAGAGGAGAATAAATGGTCCTTTTGCATTTTAATGGGAATTGAAGTTAGTTAATTGCATGTCTTCCGACCAATCTGTGAAACAAAATACAGTCCCATAGATAAAGTCTCTTAGTAAAGACTCGTTGACAAATATAGCAGACCTAGGATAACTTGAGTAGACGTATTATTTATTACAATAATAACCGTATCACAAACAGAAAGTGAACCATAAGAGTAAATGGACAATATTTGTAATGGTGGAATGTAGCCGGAGGTTCCTCAGGGCACCATGTTGGAATGAGCTTTTCAGCTTGCTCATAAATAAAGTGCAGTTGGAGTTGGTCAACCACAGAAGTGGCAAGTCTGATGACACCACAAAATTATTTTATTTGGTTTGAGGGGAGACAAAAGTGGACAGAAAAGAGCTGTAAAAAGATCCATCTTAACTAAGCAGAAAGGGTACTGAGTTCAGTGTAATACACATTTGGGCAAAAAAAAAAGTCATAACTTCATGAATGTGCTGATCAGAGTCTAAGCTAGGAGGCAAAAGAACCTCCTGCCTGTGCAAGGCTTTCTCCAGTAGGCTCATCTGGGCAGCTGAGTGGGGAGACCCAGAAGAAGTAACAAGACTCTGTTTGCCACCCTGCCCATGATTGACGGTGGAATTTCTTACCAGCAATTGGGCAGCTTTGAGCAAGGGCTAGCTAAATTCCTGTGTGACAGTTGTTGCTTCTCACTGCAGCCCAGAGGCTGGATGCCTGACGGTGCCAGTTGCTGAGAACCTGAGCAAGACAAGAACATGCTTCTCCTCCTCCAGTCCTGGCCTAGACTTCTGTTGACCACTATGGAATCAGAGACATGGGCAAGACCTTCAGCCTCATGTAGGATCTCATGGTTGGAACAGCTGCATGAGTGTTGAGATTTCTCTTCTTTTGGGTGCCCAAGTCATGCCACGGCGGTTGCCTACCTTCATTTATATCCATCCGTTGCTCCATCTCCAACATTATGGGCATTTCCAAGAGTAATACAAGCAGTCTTCATATGCTAAAGAATTTCCCCTTGAAAACACCTTCTGTGGTAAGAGTAGCCCATTTAAAAAAAAAACCTGCTACTTTTGCTACATGTCTGCTGCCCCTTTTATTTAAACAGTTGGTAAGGCTGTCCATCTCACTGCTGTAACTGGGCAGCTAAAATGAATGAAGCCCCTCAAAACAACGAAACAACAATTATTAATGGGCCACATTCCTTCCATCTTACAAATCAATAATAGGCAGCAGACCATCCAATCAACCAACAACTGGACACCCTGGCCCGAATGCCCAAGGGAAAATCTGGGTCTTTAATGCCTTATGGAAGGCCAACAGGGAGGAACAGATGGCAGTGGAACTGGGTAGCCCTTCCTGTCCAATCTACCAACTACAGCAGAGCAAAATGGTGGGGGCAGTGCTGGCCTTCTGGCCATTCTCATCTTGCCCACAACTTTGTCTGTATGTGAAACTTGGAAATATTTTGTTTGTTTTTGCTGGGCTATCCCTATGAAGACCCCCATGGGGAGTAGTGCCCAATAAATGCTTGGAAGCTAAATCCGCAGTGCACTCTGCTGCCAGAGGGAGAGGGTGATCTGGACCAGCAGTGGGTTTTTCTGCATTCAGCAGTTGAATGACCTCTTTAAAGTCTGACGCTGACCCCTTTGTTTATGGGCTACATCAGTCCTTGTGTCCTATTGAGACTATAATTTGTAGGCAAGGCAATAACTAGGATTTGGCAGCAACTCCTGCATGCTAGTGGTGAGTTTTTCTAATGGAAGGTAACTTGAGTAATTTTGTCTTTGATATTTAGCTTGGTGTATTTTGCACATGTTCCTTATAGCTCATGTAGGCCAAGCTTATGGTAAGTTTATAAATAGCTAAAAAAATTACATCTGTGCAGAATGCACTGAGGTCAGTGGGACTTGATCAGGAGATGTTTCCAGTGGACCGTGCACCAGTGACATTTCTCTTCTTTTCCCCTTTCCCTTTTCCTCTCCTTTGGCTAAAATGTCATCCCAATAAAGGGACCAACCTAGACCAAATTTTGCCTTTCATCTGAGAACATCTGAGAATCTACTGGAGAGGTTTCTGAAAAATAAAATAGTAAGGGAGATCAGAGGTCTATTGGGCTGCCTACTCCTAGCTGAGTTAATTTTCTAGCAGATATTGGAGTAGTAAAATCTTTTTTAGATAGAATCATCTAAACTTGCTTGCAACTGGAATTAACTGATTGGCCTCTAATTAATTGGAGGATGATATTTACATAGGTTGGTGAGTTATACAGGAACATCTGTTCTTTGGATAAGGCCAGTAGTCCATCAAGACCAGCATTCTGCACACAACAGTAGCATTTGGAAGGCTCCCAACTCTTTAGTGCCACAAAAGTTGGTTAGTTCTTATTCTGCTTATGATGTATTTTGGTCTGGATTATGGTGGATAACTTGTCTGTAGGAGGGTTTGGTACCAAGGAATGAGAAAGTGGGCTCAATGCCATGGTTTTTGGGTTACTTCAGCCAGTGTGGGCCCTCTTTTCCAATCCAACTGTCCTGGCGTATGTCTTCGTGGCTTGACCGTAAGCAGCACCTGTGGTGAGGAATGGTTCTCCTTCCACCCTCCTCATTCATCCAGGAAGCCTGGGCGGCTTGGTTGCTTGTGCAAGGGGAAAGCAGAAGAGCGTGAAGGATGCTGCAGTGAATCTGTGTCTCATTAAAGCCCAATACTTTTCCCACCAAGCGCCTGCCCAGCCACACCCTTTCAAGAGGTCCTCAGTGTAGCTGTGGGGCGCTGCTGGGTCTCTCCCATTGTGGCGGCCAATGCGTTTCGTTTACAAGGCATCACAAGGATGATTCACTCCTCCTCCTCCTCCTCCTCCTCCTCCTCCTCCGCCTCCTCCTTTTTCTAATATCTCCCTGCTTGGAGGGACTTGCCTTTATCTCGCCTGCTTGTCGGGCTTGTTCCCATCCTCCGACACATGGTGCAAATCATCTGTCCTTCCAACTTGAAAGGGCCAGGGAGAGGAGGGATTGCTCGCTGACGCATCACTTTTGTTCTCAGAGAATTGTTTCCATTGTGTCCTCAAAAAGTGTTGCTCTGGCCAGTTCTCTCCATATTTGTCTCAGCGGGGGAGAGCTGCGTGGGCTGGAGCAGTCCTGGCTCTCCTTCCCTCTGGGTTGCTCCTTGCATCCTTTGGGACTAGCCAGCACTGTAGGATGACCTACTCTCCCCCCCGCCCCCTAATCTTTCTTTCTGGGTTCTAGATGATAAAAGGCTTTTTCCCTACCAAAAGCTCTCTTACTGCTTAAATGGCATTCTTGCTCTTTCTTTCCATTCTGAAGAAGCTGTGTCTGGAGCTGTTTGTACCTTAATTCCCTTTCATTGGCTTGGCCCTTAGCAAAGCCTTCACAGCCATGTCGTGGCGCTTCTCCAGAGGTCCAAGCTTCCAGCTTCTGGGTGGAGGGGCTGGAAAATATGAGCAATATTAATGGGAATCTCTCAGGGTGGTATGTTTGTGGAGAGGAGGCCCTAGATCTTGTGGATTTTCCTTGACGTCTTTGATCACGCTTTCCCATCTGTGGCCTCCAGATAGCTCATTGAGTAGCTAGCATGTGAAAGTATAATGGGAACTGTAGTCCAGTACATCCTGAGGGAATCGGTTTGAAGGAGGTTGGTCTAGGTAGCGAGTGGCTTTCCTGTTTCTCCAGAAGAGAGCTGTTTTCCGAATGCCTATTCCAGAAGTGTCCAGACAGCTTTTCTCTCTTGCCCTTTGCTTTCAGTTGTTGATGGTGAGTCTAAACAAAGACTCACATTTTTGCATGTATTTGATGTATCCTGAGTTGGTTAGTATCTAATGCATGAATACTGATATTTGGGTCCACCAGTTCACTTGAATGTGTGTTCCCTTAAAAACATGCAGTGCTATTAGTTTGGCACAGTGGCCCTAAAGATGAGAGACACGTGCTTGGGGACCCCCTTTATTCCTAGATCAGTTCTTTATTTTAATGACAAATACAGGAAAAACAGTTTAAATGAAGGTTTGTTTGTTTGTTGTACCTTTGAGTCAGTCTTGACTCCTGGCAACTGACTAGACTATTCTTGCAGTTTTCTTGGCAAGATTTTCAGAAGGGGTTTGCCCTGGCCTCCTCCTTTCTAGGGCTGAGAGAGAGTGACTGGCCCAAGATCACCCAGCTGGCTTCGGGGCTAGAACTCACAATTTCCTGGTTTCTAGTCCAGTGCCTTAATTACGACACCAAATTGGATCTCATAAATGAAGTTTAAACCCTTCATTTTCAGGTGTGAGAAATGAATAGGGAAGTCTTTGTTGCCATTTCAAAGAACCTTTTTTTCAGAAAAAGAATTATTTTGCAAGGAGTACAGGAAAGATGAAAACTTAGCAGGCTGTCTGAATAAGGATTTGCTTTCCAAAGCCAGTTTCTGCAAATACGGTCAAGTCCGTGTCTAGAATAGACTTGGTGCTTGCCCTGTTCAGCCTGGCTATATAATGTAATCCCCTCTCACCCTTATGGGTGATACCTGTCTTCCTCAATCTCAGGTCCTCTACCAGAGGCCTGGGAGTTTGAAGGTTCTGTGCAGTATCTTAGCTGTTCCTAGCACTGCACTCTTCTGGACAGAGAGCTCTGATGTTGTTCCTGGGATCTGTTGGAGCCACTCTCCCAGTTTAGGAGTCACAGTCCTGAGTGCTTCTACCGCCACTGGGACCACTTTGGCCTTTACTTTCCACATCCTCTCTAGTTCCTCCTTCAAGCCCTGGTACTTCTCCAGCTTCTCATACTCCTTCTTCCTGATGTTGATGTCATTTGGCACCACTACATCTGTCACCACTGCTGTCTTCTGATCCTTATCTACTATGTTGATTGGTCAGTAGCTGCGTGTCCATCTGGATCTGGAAGTCCCACAGGATCTGAGCCCTGTTATTCTCTATGACCTTCTGTGGAATCTCCCTTCTGGACTTGGAAGGGTCTAGCCCATATACTCTGCAGATGTTCCTGTACACAATGTCAACTACTTGGTTGTGCCGTTCAGTGTATGCTGTTCCTGCCTGCATCTTAGGCCCTGCCATTATGTGTTGGACTGTCTCTGAGGCCTCTTTGCACAATCTGCACCTTAGGTGCTGTCTAGTGTGGTAGACCCCTGCGTCTATGGATCTGGTGCTTAGTACCTGTTCTTGTGCTGCTTTGATCAGTGCCTTAGTCCAGCACTTTCCAGCCACTGGTAGAATTTCCCAATGTCAGCCACCTCAGCTATCTGTTGATGGTACATCCCATGCAGGGTCTTGTCTTGCCATGGTGCTTCCTCTGCTTTGATCTTCCTCCCATGCCTGCTGCTGCCTCAGGCATTCTCTCAGCAACTCATCTTTGGGTGCCATCTTACTGATGTACTCCTGGATGCGCTGGGTTTTGTCCAGGACAGTGGCTGGACACTCACCAGACCCTACCTGCCCTTTTTCTGGCTGGGGTTCAGTCTCTGAGTGTTGGAGTTGGGGTGGAAACCTCCGTACATTGTGAGAAGCTTCCGGGTCTTCACATCGGCAGCCTCCATGTCCTCCTTTGGCCAACTCACTATACCAACAGGGTATCTGATGACTGGCAGGGTATACATATTGATGGCGTGGATCTTGTTCTTCCCATTGAACTGGCTCTTCAGGACCTGTCTTATCCTTTGGTGGTACTTGGATGTTGCTGTCTTCCTTGCCTCCTCATCGTGGTTCCCATGTGACTGTGGGATACCAAGGTACTTGTAGTTGGTCTGTATGTCTGCTGCATGGCCCTCTGGTAGTTCCATCCCATCAGTCTAAACTACCTTCACTCTCTTTACTACCATCTGGCCATGCTTTTCCTGGTGGATCAGCGAGTTGATGTCTTGTTCACTCTTAGCATACAGCTTGATGTCATCCATGTAAAGGAGGTAGCTGATGGTTGTTCCACTCTTGAACTTCGAGGGGGGGGGGAGTGGAGAACTAAATGCTTGCAAGTGAATGTAACTGCGTAATCCAAGTGAGTCCAGCAACCAAATGGGAAAGGATGCATTTTCCCTTTTGTGGTAGAAGAAGAATTAGATTGGGAGGAATGACTCACTGAAGGACCAAGTGCTCAGGGATGACAGTTAAAACAAGAGGATGGAACCTTGTTTGGAGGAAGAAATCTAGTCCACCTTTTATCAGCCTGTGTCCTTTGACTTCTGGAACTGCAGAACATTCTCAAGTCCGCGCATATGGGAGTGTGTCCTTTTAGATGTCTGAGGAATGTCTGGCAGCATTTTGTGAAAACACATCTCTGGCCAACCTTTGGGAGGTATTCTTGGTTGCGATTCTTGAGGAGCTCTAAGTCCTTGTCTTCCTTTTTCAGCTGGATGTTGGGATTTGGCTGAGGCTGGCTTTTGTAATTTTCCTCAATAAATCAAGGATAATGTTTTTGACACATTTGTTTAATTGGGTTCTCTTTATCTAGTTTTAGGACGTGTGTGGAAAACAGATCACGTTTTAGGTCATATTTATGCAGAAATACTGAAAATTCAAAATGCTCACAAACTTATAAGCACCACTGTAAGTTCTGAAATTGGTTTATATTGCCACTAGAAAAAGAGCAAGATGTAGGGTCTGCGCCATGGTCAGCCTGTAGTGAAGATTAAGCAAAAATATGCATTTAAACTGAGGCAGTCACTCTGTTCTGTAAAGTCCGTGTTTTGGCAGATCCAGTGCTGCTCTAGGTAGATGAAAAGTGTGTATTTTACTCCTTCTTTTCCAGCAGTGGAGAGCAGGACCAGATAGTCTACTTGGGAACCATTTTGGAAAACAGGTTGACAGTTGGTAGAGAAATGTTGTAAGCGCCTCTACTCCAGCTGCAAGAATAGCGAATACTGTCTGTTTCTGGGGACAGGATGCAAGAGAGCTGTGTGGCCAACAGGGAAGGGCCAAGGTGGCACTGGCGACTGCATTTTGGGAGCTGCCTTTGATCTTAGGGGTACCTTTGGTTTGCGTCCTGCCAGGCTGTTCACAGCGTGAGGGCTCTGGGGGTGCCTGGTGGCAGGCAGTGGCACAAGCGCTGAGTTTATGGTCCAGACCACCTTGATCCAGACTCTCACTGACCTTTTCCAGAGCACACTGCAAAAAATGTGTATTTGTATGTGAATCAGTAGTTCACTCTTTGTACCACTTTATTTTTAACTTTCCTAATAAGGAAGTCTCTATTGCTTTTACACTTAATGGAAAGAAAATGTCCAAGGATTAAAGAATGCCATTGCGTTTTTAGCCTTTTAAGTGTGGTCTGGGCTTTTGTTCTACTTATTAATCAAACCCAGAACAGAAGACCTTCCCAGTCCCCAGAAGGTCGTCATGTTGCTCAGATCCTGGATTCCTTGGAACTGCTGCTGTCTTCTCCTGAAATGGAGTCCATTCTACTCTGGAGGCTAGTTCTCTGTGGGCATGCTCAGGTTCACATCTCTCCATCAGACCTCCAGAGTCCTGGAATCTTTGTGGTGATTACAAGCACCATTTGTGCTTTATCGGGAACGTGAGGTAGAGTTCCCAGGAGAATTTTGCCTTTGCAGCCTGCTTCTCAGGTGGCTTGATAAAAAGGAGAGGAAAATCAGAGGCCTACCCGAGGCCTCTGTGCAGTTGTCTGAACTCTGAGGTCATATTTTGCTGAAGACTGAGCTGAGAGAGAGATACAGGCTTAACCAGAGGCCTCTGAAATCTTATTGGGGGCACCTGATTTGCTTTTATTTGCAGATTTGCTTTATTGGTAGGTTTGAGGAAGAAATGGCTTTATTCATTCCTCAGGGAGGTGATTGACAGCCAGCAGAATGATGAGATTTTCAACCTGGGAAGAGATGCTGCTGCTTTCAGGAGCTGCAGGCAGATCTTTTGGAACTGAATCTGACGTGTTGCACAGCTCTGGTGTGTGCTGTGCAGTGTGTGTATTGTCATATATATAATATAAATGAACGGCGTGTATGACCATATTGATTTCACTTTAGGAATTAACTGGGGATGTGCAAAAATCCATACACCAATTGGTGTGTGCTTGGAACAGTTTGGGTGGTTTGTGTCTGAAACAAAACAGGTGTGTTTTGGATGGTTTGGTCCATAAGTGGTTGTGGGGGAAGACGAATGGGGGTGGGGGTGGGGGTAGGAAAGTCCTGGGAGGGATGTGCTATGGTGAAAGCCTTTTCCTTCCCAGGAAGGCCCAGATGCACAATTGGGATATTTATGATGGCAGCTGAGGGAGGGGAGGGAATCTACTGGGAAGATCAGCTCCCAGAGGGAATGTGGTGGGGGGGGACCGGGCCTGTCCCCCTTTGCCTCTAAAATCACTCCAGGATGCCTCCAGATTTTGTTTTGGCTGAAATGCAGAACAGTCAAAATGTTCTGAGATTTCTTTCTGCTGATCCAAAATGGGTTGGCCAAACTTCTAGGATGCAACCTTTTTTCGGGGCTTCAAAACAAAACACATTTTCCATTTCATGCACACCCCTAGAATTAACATTTCCTTATTCTTGTGGATTATTGCAGATGTTTTTATTTTGCATTATTCTATTTTGTTCCTATTAGGAAAAGGGAACTTCATAATTTTGGCTTTAAAATAATCCCGAAAGTCTTTGGCAGAAAGAAATGGGAATGGGAGGAGTAAATAAGCTATGTGGATGCCTTTCTAGATACATTCTGTAAAAACTCAGGCTTGCTCTTTCATTTAACAATTAGTTATATGACCATCCACAAGATGAAAGCCAAGGGTCTTCTGAATTGTGCTCTGTTCTCTGTGAAATAATACTGTTGCAGCTTTCTCTACTCGGGTGGGGGTCGGTGGGAGCAGGACTCATGTCCCAGAAGGCACTACATCCCCTTGATTTTTCTTAGTATAATGTCTAGGTAACCAAAGTCATCCAAAACAAAGTATATTTAAATTTATCAATTAAGAAATCATCTGGTCAAGGCCAGTTTGTTGGAATATTTCTGCTGGAAACATCTTGCAGAATTAACCCTTATGGCCAGCACAGTGGCTACTCTGGGCACTTGTATCCGCACTGAAGTCGAGATGCAGACAAGGCTTTCGTTTGCACACGCAGCCCCTTTGCATCATAGGAAGGAGGAGCAAACCGCATTAAACCAGAAAAAGGGTAATGATCCCCAAGTCAAACCTAGTGCTTGATGGCTTCTTGAATGTCCAGGTAGTTTTCTTAGCAACGGGGTGGAAGTGGTTTGTCACTGCCTTCTTTCAGGATCTCTTGCAACTTCCCAACCTAGTCTGAAACCTGTTATGGCTCCAGTGGTCTCCCATCCAAGTATTGACCCAACCTGACCTTGCTTAGCTTCCAGACCTGGAGAGTACAACATCTGCTGAAAGTAAATCAGGAAGTACCTATTGGAGAGTGCCTTCCTACTTCTGAATGAGGAGGTTTCATTGTTAAAGATTTAGATTTTGGCTTGTTCCAAAATTGATAACTATAATACCCTCACTCAGATGAAGTGGGAAACAAAACTAGCATTCAGGTATGTCCTCAAAGAGGTTTGGCAGCAAAATATGTGCAGCTGCAACAGTAGACCATATCTCTGTTTACTAAACCCAACCTGACATGGGACATGGTCAAGATCTGCTTCTGCAGTGCAGGGTTGTGAGTTTGAGATGAATGAATGTAAGCAGTCACAAGATGGTGGATTCCAGCCTTGTCAGACAAGGATGTACCCAACAAATAAGTCATTCCTCTCCTTGGGAAGATGGGGGAGGCATATCCTAGATCCTCACAGGGTCTAGAGCGGCTAGAGGTGGCGAAGACCATGTGTTTGGCCCATGTATTTGGCACTGTGTCTTCTAAGTTTATCAGAGACATAAATAAATCTTTAAAATTTAAAATCTGACACTGCCCCCCAAATGATAACCTCAGTATAAGAACCCTTAAGTTTATCTTCTCAGTATCTTGGGAGGGTGGTATTATGGAATCATAAGAATTTTTCACAAGCCCTTCTCTCTTCTCTTCTCTTCTCTTCTCTTCTCTTCTCTTCTCTTCTCTTCTCTTCTCTTCTCTTCTCTTCTCTTCTCTTCTCTTCTCTTCTCTTGCCTCTTTAGGTTTTCTCAGCTTTCTCCCCATCTTGTTTTTAAGGAACTCAGTTAATCCTTTATTTACTTCAGGGAAGTGCATATGATCTACCAATTCATCACAAGAGGAAGTTCCTTTCCCAATGTCACTTGGCCACCAACTCATCTCCTGTGTTCTTTTGGAAGGTCCGGAGACAGAACAGTGGCCCTTGAATCTTGGTCTGTACCCTGAGGAGAGTGAAAATGGACAGGCAGGCAGATGGCATGGCAAGGGGGCATGGTTTGAGACTTGGTGATGCAAACTAGGCCTTTTTTTTTTTTAACTCTTGGCATGCCATGCCATGCAGAAATATCTCTAGACTAACTGGAATTTGCAGCCACCACCTTGGCTCTTGGCTCCATTTCTAGCCACTGCTGGGTTAGTGATAAAGGGGAAACTTAGTGGCTCACATTTTCTGAGTAAACCAAGCAGTTCGGTAGTTGAACGTTCAGTTTAGCTATAGTGAAATCTCAAGCTAATGAACCTCCTTCTAGGAGACTTTGAATGCAACAGAAAACATTCTGCCTGGACGTCTCCCCCAAATCACAGACAAGTCTGTTCCATCTGAAGTAGTCCAGACAAGACCCGTACATTTACATTCAATAGTATTTCCATCTTTTGACATGATGGACATCTCTCCCTGAGTGGTTTATGAAATCAAGATTTCAGTGTAGCAGTACATCATGGTCAAAGATGTGTGTTAGGGGGAGTGGTAGAGAAAGGAAAATTAGATTGGGTTTGGGGATTTTTTCATGTTTTTCCAAGAAAAGGTGAAATATTTAAGGGGGAAACCCCTCCCCCTCTTCTATCCCTTTTGAAATGACTAAAATATTGCTTAGGGAGGCCTGTTCAAATGATGATTGTGCTGTCGCAAAACCTCTTCATAGCTGTGCCATGTGAGTGCCTTGTTGGAGTCTTTTTCTGGATTGAAGCTTGGAGTGTCCCACTCAAGCTTTTTATTTCTTACCTGCCCTTCCATCCAATGAAGGATGCTTGTCTGACCACCCAAGAATGAACTAACATAAAAAGAGAATAGTGGCCAATTATCTTGATATCCAAATAGATTCTGGGATACATACTTTGTTGGTGGATACCTATAGCCTGCTGCTTTGAATGAGTCTGACAGAATTCAACAGGGCTATTCTGAATGTGGATGACTGTGTTGTTATGGAAAGGTTTGAGAAGCTCTAGATAAACTAGAGGTTAATAACATGGCACGTGTAGACATCATGAAATGTGTGCATGTGAGAATTAAAATTTATTCTCCAATTCATGAGATGTGGGGTCCCTGACAGTAACCTTGCAAAATTTGGAGTGAGAATAGCAAAACAATACATACATCAGAAATGTCTCAGAAACCACCAACAGACTATTACAACCACATGGCATCTCTGTAGCACACAAACCAACTAAAGCCCTCCAAAATATCTTAAATAAGCCAAAAGACCCAATAGCCCAAGAAGAAAAAACAGGAGTCATCTATAACATACAGTGTAAGGACTGTAACAAACACTATGTAGGACAGACAGGCAGAAGACTGGCAGAGCGCATCCATGAACACCAACTAGTAGTCAGAAGACACGATGAAAACTCCTTAATCTCACAACACATGGAGAGACTGAACCATAGTTTTAACTGGGAAACTCTCAGCATTTTAGACCAAGGTAAATCCAAAAATGCAAGAGAATTCTTGGAAGCCTGGTATTCAGACAAGGCAGCAATCAACAAACACAGAGATAAACAACATCTACACACTATTCAAAAGAGACAAAAGACCAGAAGACTGCCTCACCAGCAATCATCACCCAGATAAGCAGAGATTAACACCAACATTATCACCAGGCACACAAGCAGTAAACAATACCCTAATCAAGGAACTATCAGAGGGAAAAAATAAAACAAAACCGACACCCCCACCAACACTGGAGGGCCTGCCACTGTATAGAAACTGAGAGCAAACCCCACTCCATTGTAGCACTGAAGAGGTTACCTAGCTGGGTAACGAAATGTTTGCAAGAAAACAGCCAAGCTCAGAGCACCCCAAGGAGTCCACAACGCTGAGCTGCACATATTCGCTTCTATTGGTATCATTGCCTTCAGTCAGTGTTTCTTAAATTTGTTCTGTAGAACAGAAGTGTTCCCAAAAGAATTTGAACATGTTCTGTGAGCTGTTCTGGATTTGGGAGTCGAACAAGCTACTCGCCTATGAATGAAAAGGAGAAATCAAATCATCCTTCAGGGGCTACAGTGAAACTGCTGAAAAAGCAGAAGACTTTTAGATAAAACTTCACAGATAATATGAAATTTTATGAAAAGATATTGGAGATTCTACTCCTTTTTCCTTCAATGTATTTTTTTTGAAAATGCATTTTTAATAATCACTAAACCAAGACCAAATATTGACACAGCATCTCTAAGACTTTCTTACTCCAGAGACTGATGAAATAGGCCACCATATGCAAGCTTATATATCCTACTAAGAGTTGTAATCAGTGTTAAACATAAAGGGAAAATAAAGAGTATCATTAAAACATGCTACATTTCAATATTATTTCTTCTTTTTATTAAAAAAAAAAACAGTCATGGGTGATCTATATTAATATACAATAAAACCTTGATTTAAGGGCCTCCATGTAGCTGAGTTTGGATACAGTAGACCAAATGTTTGTTCAGACATCCCCACAAAATAATATATAAAATTATTGCATCCAAAGTAGTCTGGATGAGGCAAATTAAATTTATAAGCGTGTATGACATAATTTATTATTAAATGGACATTTGGGAGTAACTGCCCCAGTTAGTCTGTTAAATCACGGCTTCTCTGTTTGTATCTGTGTGCGTTTGTTGTACTATGTTCTTACATTTTTTGAAGGAACAGTATCTTAGACCATTCATCAAGAAAGTGCTTGGGAACACCCAAGTTGTTGGTAACTTGTAGTGATGATCAAGGTGGATTTGGTTGGAGAAAGATAGTGATGGTAGATAATGGTAATTAGAGGAACAATTTCTACTAAATTTCTTTGAGAGTGGTGAGACAGGGATAAAAAGGTAGAAAGTTTTGTAATGGTTGAGAGCAGAAGCAGTGGAAAAATTACACTGAAGACTATGGAGAAGGCTTTAAATGGTGGATTTGTTAATTTAGAATGGTAGAAGCCATTTAATGAAATAGAATGGAAGAATTCAGAATGGGATGAGAAATTCAGCAATAAACCCAACAGGTTTCTCTCCTCCAGCATCCATGTTCTCTGAAAGCAGGGCTTGCAGGCATAGACAGTTTCTCTCCAAAGGAAAGGTGATGGTTTCAGCACTAAACAGCTCACAGTCAGTATCTGCAGCAGCCTGATCCCCCCGGCTTCCCATCTGCTCCAAAAGGGTCAGATGGAAGAATGTTCTTTACCCAGGATGTTCCTCCCTGTTCCCCTGGGTATGAGATGGCCTCGCTGTTCTTGCTTCCTTCTGCCAAGCACCCAGAATTGCTGCTTTCTGCCTGATTAAATGAGTCTGTCCTGCTCAGATACAAAACGGTCCGTGGCTAAGGCTGGCAGCTGCTTATTCACAGCCAATAATAGCCTCTGTTTCTAGGACTGTTTAGTTTTTATAATGCAAAATGAAAATCAAAGGAAAAAAGCTACAAAGACCTGCACCTCTCACATATACTCAAACCTGATCTTACATATGTATTCATACCACATTTTGCACTCAAACTGACCTCTCAGTCAGTTTATCTAACAGAAGGAAAAATATGAGACATTAAATATACGAACTATGATAGGCTTTTTTTCTAAATAGTGCTTAAATGGGATTCCCAGCAGTACGATGCACGTTCCATTATAGAAAGAGAAGTATACATTCTTTTAGTCAGTGCAGAACTGATGGAGAACAGGATCCTTCCAGGTTTGTAGTATTGGGTTTTTGCAAGCAAAATTTCATTGTTCTCCTAGCATGAGTACTGTATCTGCAAAAATCAGTGACTCTTCTGGAACAAAATTGCTATGTGAATTAACTTCCATCCAAAGAGCGGGCCCATCAGTTAGCTGAACCCGTCCATTTTTCTGTGGAAGGAAATTCTGGACGTTCCAGCTCATTATTCCAAGTCTCACTGCACTTGTGAACATCTTATGTATTTTGACCAATAATTTTCATAGGGGTATTATTTTGTAAAGAATACGTTAAATCAAGAGGGAGGTTTGAAGGGCTTAGGATTGTCGGCCAAAATAGACCCCAAATTCTCCACTGTAATGTTAATTTAGATTGATTACAAGGATGAAACTGAAACTGAGAGGCTGTCTGGGAAAGATTGTTGAGATGGAAAGATTCTCTGTGAAGCTCCATATGTTAATGATGTGCCCTAAAGACAGGGCTCTTGAGGCCTCTCCCCTTTTTGCTAGGAGAAAGCCACCTCCTTCTTCCCCTGATGGGGGTTTGGGTAAGAATCTAGAGTCTGGCAAGAAATGGCTGGACTCCTGTTACAGGCTTCACCAGGACAAGTGAAGACCAGCATATGTTTTAGCACAACGTGTTAAGCTTGTGTGTATCTTGGTTTTATATCTATATTTTGGTGGCATTGTGAGTTGTGAGAAGCCAGTTCTTTGAGTTAATTTATGATTCTGTGTATTATGTGAACTGAGAAAATAGCTTAATTCAGCATTTTCATGAATGCAGCAGCTGGGTCCTTCCTGTCTAATACGTTCTATTTTATCCAGGTCTGTCTACGATGGTGCAGAACATGGACGCTTCATGGAGAAACTGGATGCTCGCATCCGGAATCATGACCGTGAGATTGAGAAGATGTGCAACTTCCATTACCAGGGCTTTGTGGATGCAATCACAGAATTCTTGAAGGTCAGGGCAGAAGCCCAGAAGCTTAAGGTAAAGAATGGAGTTCAGCCAAAGGTGTTTGAAGAGGTCTAAAGTGGTGTGGAGCATCTTGGAGGTTGGATGAAATCTAAGTTAGTCACCTGTGGAAAGGCTAGTGAGGGACTGAGGGCGGAACTCTGCGTGGAATATGGCAAGCACTTGCAGTCAGGTCCAGGCATATAAGGGGACTGCTATTTGCCATTGACAATTTCTGGAAGCCACCCTCAGCTTTAGCTGCCTTCAGCGGTGGTGCTGAGAAGGTGGCAGAGCAGACCTTTAGGCTGTCAGTTGCACTATCTGTAAATTCTGTTGGTGCAAATATTGCTGCCACAAGGGGGAGGTTCTTTTTCTAGTGGCATGTAGCGCCATCCCCAAGAGTCAGCCAGCTCCTTTACCCTGAGTAACCAGCAGCACAAGGAGGCTTTCCCGCTCTCTTGGGTAAGGGCGCTGCAGGGCTGTGGGTTGCGGTCTGCATTGCTGGGAGAGGTGCAGCTCCATGCCCTTAGAAGACCCCAGCTGGTGTGGAATGATTTTCGTCTGGCTCCTCTTGGATGCCGGAGCAGAGGATGCAAGGCTTCGCTGGGATGCTGAGCCAGAGTTCAGCTCTTCTTAGTTGTCCATTTAGGGAAGAGGATGCCGCGTAGCCAAAGGACTGTTCATGAGCCTGTTGCCAGATGACCAGGACAGCCTACAAGAACAACACATATGGGCTGATTTTGGCTTTCTGGAAAAAAATCTTGATTCACTTGGGGAGTCTGCAGAGTTTCAGGAGTCCACTTGTATATTTCAGGGCACGTGTGCTCTCTGGCTGCGCCATAGTTTTTGTGGCTGTCTGATCTCCCGATGATCCGGGCTGCAGATCCAAGGGAGAGCTTTTGCTCATCCGGTTGCTCTTAGTATGCCTCTATCCTGCTACTTCTCTCTCTCCCTGGCTTTATGGGAAGCCAGTTTCACTGTAAAATCTGCATCCTTTCCTCTCAGGATTGACTCCCAGAAGTAGAGCGAGAGCCAGATGAGTTGCAGGAACCACCATTTGGGTGGGTTTTAGCAATTGCGAGGGAAGGAAGAGTTTCTGTGGGACTAAGGATTGCTATCTTTTGGCTGGTTGCCAGGGCAGGGCTTCAGTCAGCCTTTTTCAGGCTAACAGCCACTCCGCTTGTCATGCTTATATTGCTCTATGCAGCTTAACTGAGAGAGCCGGCAGTTTGGGAGCACTGTGGTGCATGAATCAACTAGGCACATTTCCTGACTTTCTTGAGGTTGATGGAAACAGCTGATGGTGGAAATGATGACAGTCCTTTTGGAGATAGGAGGGGATGGGACAGGAAGTGGTGTTTGTATACTGCTGAACTGCACACTTCTCAGGTTGGCAGCGTGAATTGCCTTGCTGGCATTAAGCTGATAGTTTCAGGGCAGCCCCACATCTGTTCTCATGGGCTTCCTTCCTCTGGAAACCCCGTCTCTCAACCGATGCAAGGCATTCCATCCCACCAGGTACCACCTTCAGATGCAGGCTCACCTTGCCCTACGTGTGCAGGGAGCCTGTGTCGCCCAGTCTCTGGGGAGAAGGCCATGGCAAACAGGCAGAGCACCCCAGCCAGAGGAGAGGGCCGGGCGGAGGGGTCACTCGGTTCCTCCTCCCTGCCGGCTCTTCACACGGCGGGATTCATGGCGTGCCCTGGCCTCGTCAACAGCCTGGCCGCCAGCCTGGCACCTCTCGCTCACCCTCCTTTCTGGCCTGGAGGGACTGACCTCCCTCCTCTCCCTCCTTTCCTTGCATGTTGGGTCTGTCTGACTATGAGCCCGAGAATGAGGTCTGTTTCATAACTGAAGTGAGCTGCTCTAGGAGACAATAATTGTTTGAAAGCAAGATAACAGATATAGTAAATAAATAACGCTGAGCATGGTGAAATGAATTAAATAACAAGAGGTGTTACAAATTTCAGGCACAGGAGCATCAGGTTCTGCTCCATTTCAAACTTTTAGTGTGTTGTCCCTTCGCTGGCCTGGCTCTGGCGTGCTCTGGCCTCGTCAACAGCCTGGCCGCCAGCCTGGCACCTCTCGCTCACCCTCCTTTCTGGCCTGGAGGGACTGACCTCCCTCCTCTCTCTTTCCTCCACACTGTCCTATCATTTTGTTTGTGAGTTGTTTGCAGAGACAGTAATTGTACGAAAAGCAAATTAAATGCAGTTAATAATTACCAAATAAGAGGAGTTCTGCTGGGTCATGCTAAAGGCCCATCTAGTCACCCCCTCTAGGCTCTGGGAAGCTTGCAGGCAGGAGAGGAGGGTGATAGCAATTATGTGGGTCAAATGTACCTGCCGTGTTTTGGGCGTTTGTGAGTCTCCAGAGACTTGGAGTCTCTGCAAGGCCCCTTTCCTTGTCCCAGTGCCCACGTGGAGAGATGTCCCAAAGCAGGAATGTGTACGAGGCTGCTGATAATGTCTGTTAAAATCTCCCAGTAATCCAGGACATGTTGACATCCAGTCACGTTAACTACCTTGTGGTCTTCCTGCCTGGGTTTGGTTTTCATGGGGAAAAATGACATGTAGGTGATTCAGGCCTGAGATTCATCCTCTCATTTCCTTTGTAACTGTTGGACTGTAACCAGATTTATGTATTTATCTATCCAATTTGGATGCCTAGCAACTCTGGGTGGCTTGTCTCATGAGCTAAACAACCCTAAAAAAAATGCCATGGCTTTCTTTTACAGAACCAGGTGACAGATACCAATCGGAAACTGCAGCTGGAAAGCAAGCAAGTAAGGAAGCCTTGGCTCCTCTCTTTGAAAAAGCACCCCAAGCCTTTGCTGCAATTTTATTTATTGTACAGTGGTACCTCGGTTCACGAACTTAATTCGTTCCGTGACTCTGGTCACGAACCGAATTGGTCGTGAACCGAATCAAATTTTCCCATAAGGTTCAATGTAAATACGGTTAATCCGTTCTGACCCCGAATTTGGTCGCCAACCGATTTTTGGTCGCGACCCGAGTCAAATTTCCCCATAAGGTTCAATGTAATTACGGTTAATCCATTCTGAACCATATGCTTTTTTTTTTTAAACCGCAAAAATATGACACAAAGTACAGTACGAAGAGAGAGAACGCTAACCTTGCTCGACGCGACTCCCGGCGTGGAGGACAGGAAGGCGGGTGGGGAGGCGGTTACTGCTTGGAGGGAGAGTCCCCCTCCCTACAGGAAGCCACGACCACATGTCACGGGAGGGAAAATGGCCGCGGATCCTGTTTGTAACCTGATCTGGCGTTCGTGAACGGAGGCAAATTTTTGCGACCGGAGCTGTTCGTGAACTGAATTGTTTGTGAACAGAAGCGTTTGTGAACCGAGGTACCACTGTATTTTGTTACTTTAATAGCTTACAAATTGAATCTGTCTTTCTGGCTTGGGCATGGATGTGGTATTGTTAAGTTGTAATCTGCTTTGTGCTGGTTTTTACCCTGAAAGGTGTTGCAAACTCCCGCTCTCAACCCAGATCTCTGTTCCTCAGTTTCTGACGTCCTTGGAAGGGTTTCTCGGAGGAGCCTGAGATGCCCCTCTTCTGCCTCCTGCAAATCCCTTCTTGAGCCATTTCCTTAGCCTGCGCTCAGCCCCTGTGTCCTGCCACCCTTAAGCCTGAAACCAAACTGCCGTGTAGGAAGTTTTTAAATTTCCTAGGCAGTGTTCTAGCCTTTTGTCCTCGCAAAGCTGCATACTTGTTGGCAGAGCTGTATAAATACATAAAAATAATGCTATGCGGGAGAATGGGTCAGGCCAGTGGTGTGTGAATCCATCCAAACAGTCTGTCTTTTAGCTTTGCCCTGTTTCCTTGAATGTTTCCAGCCAAGCAACACAAGTGAGACCTAAGCCCTGTGTCTTAGCCACTGAAACCTGGCCCCTCCAGCTCATTGCCCCTCCAGCCTGCCTGGAGGAGTGCAGGAGTTGGTTGTCTGCGCAGGTGGACTCTGTGCTTGCTTCTGGCACACAGCCAGCCTCTCTGTAAACCTGGGTGAGACATGCTGCCTGAGGTAAAACCAGTCTTTTTCACAGCTGGTGGGCGCAATGGAAGAGCTGAAGCGGTGCCGGTTACAGCAGTGGAATATTTCTGCCACCGTGGACAAACTCACACAGTGCCTTCCTGGTGAGAGACCTGAAGAGGAGCACGGAGGTGCCTGGGTGATTGTCTTCTCCTCCTGACTTCTGTATTTTTCTTGTTTCTTCTGCCTAGTTCTGGAGATGGAGAGCAAATTAAGAGAGCAGATGAAGTCCAAAAGGTAAGGGTGCAAATGTGGTTCTGGGTTTCAGCCAGTGTCTAAGGAAGGCTCTGGAGGCTGTGGCTTGACTAACGCAGAGATCCATGAGGTGTGGAGTAGCAAACATTGGGAGTTGCCCAACCCATCCAGGGCTTCCTCCTAGAAGTTAGGCCCAATCCATCAGGAAGCTCTCCTCGGCAAGCTGGGTGTTATGTACTTTCCACTCACATTCTAGTGCAAGAAGCATGACTGTGTTAGTTTACTGTACCAGCCTGATGGAAGAGTATGTAAGGCAGTCCTTCTTCCTCTGGGGCTTGTCTAGATGAATTTTCCTGTGGCTTTTCCAAGGCTGCCTGACTAAAGAGTTTATTATGGAAAGTGGTTCTTTTCATGTTCAGAGGGCATCGTTTATCTCCAGGCAAAATGGGTAGAGCAACTTGTACTTTAATTTTTCACCTTGTCTGTGCTGGCAGCACAAATCATTCTTTCTGCCAAAGGAGCACATTTCTTCTCCATGTTCCACCAGTTTTAAGGTACCATTTCAATAGAAGGGAATAGATTCCATGGCCTGAAAATTGGATGCATGTGACAAGTGTTTTAAAACAAAGTTGTTGGTTGTTGATCAAGTGCTTGTCAACATTTGAATTGTTTTTTACCCCTAAGGAATAAAGAGTGAAGAAGACTTTTGAGCAAAATAGTAAATTTTGTGGAGTTCTGTAGCAGAATTAGTGTGAATTTGTCCTTCTTAGGACTGGGGGTAAGATTGTCCTTGGCTGCCATTATTATTATTGTTGGTCACACAGCCAGATGTTTAAACTGTGTGACAAAAATTTTGGCATTTTTATCCACCTATCAAGTCCTTTCCAAGGACCTGGGATAGGCAGGTGTTGTTTGATGGTGTTAAAGGTATTTGTCACAGGATGGAAACTGTTCCAAGTAAAGCTGCCTTTTGCAACGGACTGATGGTGATTTTGTCAATGCTGATTCAAGTGGTGCTCCAGATGTTTTGGGATTGTATCCAAGGTGCCTATTAGTATTGATATTATCTTTGCTTTCTTTTGCCACAGTTGTTTTATTTCTACTTATTATGGTCGGTCGCACAGTCAGCCAGATGTTTAGATTGGATTTGGCATTTTGATCCACCTATTGAGTCCTTCCCAAGGACCTGGGATAGGCAGATGTTGTTGTTTGATGGTGTTAAAGGTATCGTCAGGTTTCAGGCCTGGTTATGGAACGGAAATGGCATTGGTCGCACTTTTGGATGATCTCTGGCGGGAGCGGGATGGGGGTAGAGCATCCATCCTTGCTCTTCTTGACCACTCAGTGGCTTTTGATACCATCGACCATGGTATCCTTTTGGGTCAGCTTGGGGAGTTGGGGGTGGGTGGCACAGTTTTGTGCTGGTTCACCTCCTTCCTCCAAGGCCGGTCCCACTTGGTGTTGATAGGGAACAAGAGGTCCAGCCCGCGGCCCCTCCTTTGTGGGGTGCTGCAGGGTTCTGTACTTCCCCTGCTTCTTTTTAACATCTACATCAAACCGCTGGGTGAGATCATCCGCCACCATGGGATGAGGTATCATCAATATGTAGATGATACCCAGTTATACATCTCCATCCCAGGTGATTTGAGTAATGCTGTGGCTACCTTTTCACAGTGCCTGGAGGCTGTGGGGGTCTGGATGGGGAACAACAGGCTTCAGCTGAACCCTGGTAAGACGGAGTGGCCGTGGGTTAATGGCTCCTCCGTATCCGGGATTTTGTCATCCTTGGTGTTGGATGAGGTCACACTACCCCAGACAGACCTGGTGCGTAACCTGGAGGTCCTCCTGGACTCATGACTCCTGCTCAAAGAGCAGGTGGCAGTCGTGGCCCGGAGGGCCTTTGCTCAACTATGTGTTGTGCACCAGTTACGCCCTTTTCTGGATTGGGAGTCCCTCCAGTCAGTCACTCATGCCCTGGACATTTCCCACATAGACTGTTGCAATGTGCTCTACATGGGGCTACCCTTGAAAAGTATCCGGAAGCTTCAGCTGGTTCAAAATGCAGCCGCACGGAAAATTTTAGGTGCCCCAAAGATGGCACATGTTACACCTTTGCCACATGAGCTGCACTGGGTCCCAGTTTGCTTCCGGGTCCAATTCAGGGTGTTGGTTATCACCTTTAAAGCCCTACATGGCATGAGGCCGGGTTACCTGAGGGACCGTCTCACCCCCATAATATCTACCCGTCCCACCCGGTCAGGCAGGGAGGGTCTGCTGCGGACCCCGTCGATGAAAGAACGTCGACTGGAGGGATCCAGAAAGAGCCTTCTCTGCCGTGGCCCCCACCCTATGGAACACTCTCCCCCCAGAGGTGAGGCAGGCCCCAACTCTCTTGTCCTTCCGGAAAGCAGTCAAGACCTGGCTCTGCCAACCGGCGTGGGGCAAAAAAAGGGGCAACCAACCCTGGGGGTGGGTAGCACCTTGAAGATGCTCCCCTATGTTAACACCTTACTGAACATCAACATCTTGGAAGATATTATTATTTGCGAATGTGTCTGGTTTTATTCTATTTTTACTGTATTTTATATTGTTTTTATTGTATTTTAATTAATATTTATTGCTGTTTTATTGTGAACCGCCCAGAGTCACTTTTTCGTGAGATGGGCAGTATCTAAATTTGAAATATAAACAAACAAACAAACAAACAAATAAATATAAGCTGTTCCAAGTAAAGCTGCCTTTTGCAACTGACTGATGATGATGATGATGATTCACGACAACATGAAATCACAGCTGCTGGTTCTTTAGCTCGCGTTGGCCTTCGTTTGTGTCAGGTTCTTCCCAAGAACTGGATGTTGTAATGTACTGGTGTAGTCTATGCGCAGATCCAAGCAGTGCGGCCTTTTGTAATTGACAGATGGAAATTTTGTCAATACAAAGATTTTCTAAGTGCTGTCCAAGGCTTTTTGGTATGGCACCCAGCATGCCGATAATCACTG
Source organism: Liasis olivaceus (assembly GCA_030867105.1). Lineage (NCBI taxonomy): Eukaryota > Metazoa > Chordata > Lepidosauria > Squamata > Pythonidae > Liasis > Liasis olivaceus. Next base: position 849,201 of record CM061354.1, read on the forward strand.
GGACTACCACTGCTGGTTTATGCCATAATCTTTTAACTATTATTATTATTATTATTATTATTATTATTAATAATAATAATAATAATGCCGCCGCCGCCTCTGCAAGGAAGCTGAAGAAACAGTGGACCACCTAGTCAGCTGCTGCAAGAAGATCGCACAGACTGACTACAAACAACGGCATGACAAAGTAGCAACAGAGGTGCATTGAAATATCTGCAAGAAATACCATTTGCCTGCAAGCAAGAACTGGTGGGACCACAAAACACACAAAGTCACAGAAAATGAAGAAGCTACAGTGCTCTGGGACTTTAGGATTCAGACAGACAAGCCCCTGCTACACAACACCCCAGACGTAACGGTTGTTGGTAAGAAAGACAAAAAAGTCTGGATAGTGGACATTGCAATACTTGGAGACAGCAGAATAGTAGAGAAAGAATTGGAGAAAATCACAAAATATAAAGACCTACAAATAAAAATAGAATGACTGTGGCAAAAGAAAGCAAAGATAGTACCAATAGTTATAGGCGCCTTGGGTGCAATCCCAAAACATCTGGAGCACCACTTGAATACCACTGGCATTGACAAAATCATCAGTCAATTGCAAAAGGCAGCTTGACTTGGAACAGCTCACATCCTGCAACGATACCTTTAACACCATCAAACAACCACGTTTGCCTACCTCAGGTCTTTGGGAAGGATAGGTGGATAAAAATGCCAAATCCAGTCTAAACTTCTGGCTGACTGTGCAACCAACCATAATAATTTTCTTATTCTCTTACTGCATTTGGTTTGATTTTAATCCTATGTGAACTGCCCTTTCCAGATCATAGTTGTGTATACATTGATATAATAACAAGTAAAATAATATCCCAGGCCTTTTTTTTTTTTCCTTTTTCCTGCTTTAAAAAAATATTATGAGGTTTAATATAATTGTGAACTTACAGACAAGTGGAGTTCATTAAATCATTACACCAACGGTTTCTGTGGACAGTCAAATTCTCTTTTTCTTTTTTGTAAAACGCTGTTGGATGGAAAATTTTAGATCTGCCTTGGTGAGTTTTCCCCATTTTGCATTTGGCAGTTCCTCCTTGGAAACTGTTTTCCTTATTAAGGAAGATACCATTTCTTTCAGATGGATCTTTGGTGTTAGCCAGTTGCAGTAAATACTAAGACATGTAAACAGTATTGGTTCTTAAGGTGATACAAGGCTTGTTGTTCTCTTGTAGGCCCGGGGTTTGTTACAGTGACAGGTAGCGCTGTGTAAATTCTCCTGGAGGTCAATAGCTGGAGACCCCGTTAAGAAAGTTCTGGGGTGTCCTTGGACAATTCTATAGGCCAAGGGGGTGGCCTGTAACTGTAGTGAGTTGCATGAGGCCTTGGCTGACCTTCTAGCTGATCCCATGGAACTGTAATGGTCTGTGGGAATGACCTTGGGAGGCGGGAGGAAGAGATGCTGCCTAGGGAACAATCAGATAAGAGGGGGGCGTAGCCCGCAGCTGCATAACAGGCACAGAAAGAAACTCAGAAAGGGACCTTCCTAACTTATCAGGTGGTAAAAGAGAAGGCAGGAGATTTGTACTTTCAGACTTGCAAGATTCTGTTCATGTAGCCTTTCAGTAAAGTAGAATTAGCTCATCTGGTTGTGTTTCCTGTCTGGTCTACCTGGGAAAGCTGACAAGAACCTGCTAGTAAGACTTCAGTGTTGTAAAGTGAAGCCTGGTCTGCATGAATCCCTCCTGCCTAATCCATTTGGCTCCTCACCAGAAAGGTTGTGTTTTATTTAAAATAGCTTTACGTAAGCCCAGTTGGGACACAGGCTGCACTTGAAGGCTTCTTACATTTCCAATTAAAACAATTTCTTCTATCAGCTGAACATCATACAGATAGTTCTCCTTGTGTCTATTGGTAAGCAGTATGTTCTCAGAATGCACATGGTCTTACTGCTGTGTGTATGTGGTGGGAAGTACTTGCCTGATTCTTCCTGCAAGGCCACCTGAGGTTTCCTTAAGTCACCCCTGTAGCTGAATAGAAGTGTGTGTGTTGCCTGATAAATAAATGTAAATAGTCTTCTGGCCTTCAGAAGCCAGCTAGCCTGTCCTCTGCATGCTCCTGTGTACTGTTTGTTGGGGCTTGCAAGCAAGGAATTATTTGCACAATCAGTAGGTGCTGGACCGCTGTCCCAGAGTTCTCCAGACATAACGGTAGAGCAAAAGAGTCATAAATGGCCTTCATCTCTATTCATATAATTACTGAAATTTGGTCGGAAATATTCCCCTTGGCCTGTGCCTCTTGGTTGCAATTGGTGCAAAAGGCTATATCAATCTATTTGCCCAATTGTTACCAACTGCATTTGGGTTAACTGGGGTTCACAGCAGTCACTGATTTTCATTTCACTGGTTGCTGTGCTTCATGACTCTCTCAACTGACTTACTCATGCTTTTCTCGTGTCCATCACCTTTTCTTGTTCTTCTGCTGGAGATTCTCTTTCTATATTACAGCTTTCATTTTTCTCTATACTTTTGCACTAATTTTTATTTTTGTGACCCACTGGAGAAAATAATTCTAAGGAGTAGCCATCACTTAATATGCAAGAGGAGGAGGAGCCATTCCTTCATATGCAATTTGTCTTCTCATCAGTGGTGAGATAATTAGGACCAATAAAGCTCAATACCCCTCTTAGACTGATTAATTCAACGATATAAGCAATTTAGTGGGTTCCTGGTGTTTCTCATTTTAAAGGTTATGCAAGCTTATGATCACCTGGTGGCTTGTGGGTAAGTGAGTGATCTTACCTGCTTCTGAGAAAAGTTGGTCCTTTCTTCCAGACATTATCCTGCACTGAAGACCTTAGAACACCTTGAGCATATGTGTTTGCCTCAAGTGAGCCATTATCGCTTCTGCAAGGTCATGGTGGAAAACATTCCGAAATTGCGTGAGGAGATCAAGGAAGTTTCCATGTCTGATCTCAAAGATTTCCTGGAGAGCATCCGTAAACACTCTGACAAGATTGGTGAGACGGCAATGAAACAGGTGAGGAACCAAGTAGTAGAGACCAAATTGGTTTCCCAGTTCAAGCACCTCTTGCAAGTGACCAGGGATATTAGTTTTGAACCCTTGTTGGGACAGATTTTTCTCTTTCCTTACATTGTTTTTGATTGTCCATATTTGTTCCAAGTCTTTTCTCTGTACAGCAAGTTGTGGGCTGTGTAAATTCATAGGCTACTAAACTCGATGGTGTTTCCTCCCTCCTAGATCACAAGCAGCCTATCTTAAATATGAGAGTGTCAATAGAAGGATATTGCCTGTCTGTCCATGCTTGTGATCCTTCTGAATGCACCTGGCTAGCACCCTGGGATGCAGAATGCTGGATTAGATGGGCCTCAGGGCTCTTCCTCTGTGGCCATGATGCACCACTGTACCCTTGCACTCCTGTTTTTTTTGTTGTTGTCTGCGCTCAGTCATTACTGACCCTGCAGTGACTGCCTGGACGAATCCTTGCAGTTTTCAAGGCAATTGTTTTTCAGAAGTGGTTTGCCAGAGCCGCCTTCCTAGAGCAGAGCCCAGCTGGTGAGCGCAGGAGGCGGGATTTCCGTTGCTTCGCGCCCTTTTCGGGCGAGTGCGGTTTCGCACTTACCGGCAGGTGATCCCGTCTCTCTGTGCAAGGCGCTGCCAGCATTTTTCCTCCCACCGGAGTGAGAGTACCCATTTATCTACTCACGTGAGTTTTCGACCTGTTGGGTTGACAGGAGCTGGGGGGGGAAACAGGAGCTCACCCTGTTAACGCGAAGGCTGGACTCGAACTGCCGAAGCGTCAGCCATTTCTGGCCGGCAACTTTCAGCGTCATTAAGCCGCTGCGCCACCGCGTCCCCTTTGCACTCCTGTGCATACTGGCAAATAACACAGTGCTGGTAGGGGCTGGTGTCTGTTTTCTAGCCTCAGAACGTCGTGGGGGTGGCTTTGATTTCTGAGTCCTGTCGCATTGGGAGCCCCATCTCAGGATGCTGCCCAGGCTAAGTCTTGTTTTTGGTGGTGGCGGCGGTGGCTTAGCATACTGTGCAAAGCAGCCAGTTCGGTTTAGTAGTTTTTCATTATATATGTATGTATGTATATATATATATATATATATATATATATACTCATCACTCGATTCTTGTTCATGGTAAATAGAGTTATGTAACATATAGAAGATGTGCAAGAAGCAGTACCTATATAATGAGATAAGAAAAAAATAAGAATATTGACACAGCTGACTGTAGCCCTGCACACCTTTCCAGTCTTGCAGTTCATTCAGGCTTCTGTCACATCCATACTCTGCTTCATGCCTTCCGCCTTCTGTCCTATATTCCATGAAACCAGAAAATGGGTTAATTGCATAACCAGGTTTAGTATATTGTGTGACTCTAGCCACTGTATTTAATAGACAGCCTGGTTAAATTATCATGTGTGACCAGACTGGATTCCAGATTACAACAAAAAGCCAGCTGCTTGGATTGCTCTTGGAAGGTTATTGGTGTAACACTTTATCCTCCCGTGATGCTTACTCCTTGGTTCTGGATGGAAGTAAATGGAATAAAAGGGGGTCTGTCCTCTCATTTGCTTTGCCTGGGGAGAGGAAACAAAAACTGGATTGCTGCTAGTATGGGAGATATTCTGGGAGCTAGATTTTCCTCATGGCAGAAAGGTTGGTCCTGTCAGCACCAACTTGCCACCTGGTACCGAAGCTGAGAAGGGCAACACTTGGTCTATTAAAGAATAGAAAAAATGATGGGCTTAAATTGCAGGGACTCCCTTATGGTGATTGAAGGGAAACAACTGCTTTGAATGGTTTCACTTTTTTAGGTAATAAAGATGTTTCTCTAGCATGGCCATATCTGGGTAGCTACAGCCAAGTTTGAGTTGACACCTTACTGCTAGAGCATGAATCATATGAATGTGAGTTGGGAGGAAAGGAAGGGAACCGTGTGGGAGTTGTGGGGGGGCAGTTACAGTCAAGGAAGCTGCCCCCTTTTAAGACTGCAGAGCTGGGGAAGGCACACAGTGAAGTTCAAATGGGAAGATGGAGTTGCTGCCCTTGTTTTTGAGGCTGTGTGCGTATGCATCTGGCAGAGGGCCTCCCTCCCCATCTTACACATGACTGTTTAGTCACATAAAGGATGTCACGGGGAACATCCCTTGCAGGTTAATGGGAAAGTTATACCACGCTGTAATGCACATAGTCAGTAAGCAACAGCCCATGCACGGACATCATAATATCTAGAGGTGCATCCTGGCCGTTCCTGTCCTGACTGAAGACCAAGTTAATAAGCAAGGCGTCCTCTCGGTCCCCCTTTGTCAACAGACTAACCAACCAAACTGGCTTTCCCTGTCAACAACTGCCATGGTGGTCCTTAAGCTGTCTCTAAACCAATAAACTAGGGGAGGGCATTTTGACTCTTGGTGTTTAAATTGGCTTCATTAAAATGATCCAGATCTACCTGATGTGAGCAGTTAGAAGCTTGATTGTTTACAGAAATACTTAACTGTTGGCAATGTAAGCAACCATATTTCTGGAAAAGTCGCAATGTTGTACTCATTGAAAGTGCTAATAGCTTTCACTTGTCTTTTGGTGCCCGACTGACGGGGAATGTATCTCTTCACAAAGACAGCCCATGTCCAGCTCAAGCTGTTTACCAATTGTGAGGAGAGAATATAAGGTTTCTCTTACTTTGTTCTTTGCCTTTTGTGTCTTCATTAGCTATTTTGATCACTAAGGTATTGGATGAACAAGGCCTCTAAAACCCATAGCTGTCAGGATGCTTTCTCTCCCAATTTGAAACATCCCAAGTGAAGAAGTCCTGAGTTCATGTTCTTTTGCTTACTGTTGGAGCAGTACAACATGAACCAAGATGGCCATTCTTTCATTCATTCATTCATTCCCCCAAATGTCTCTCAGCTTGACTTTTCTAAGCAGGTCTGTTTTCCTCTGGTTTTGAACCCCCCCCCCCGCCATTCTTTTGTCAAGTGCCCCCTCCATTTAACTTTTATCAATGGATAGCCTTTTGCCTTGGGCCATGGACTGTGTTCATTACAAGTTTGTGCCTAGGTCAGAGGTGGGGGATTCTTAACTTGGCCCCTGAAGCAGGTAGGTAATAAAAAGCAGGGTCGCTTAATCCTTTCCTTCCCAAGACAAGAGTGCTCATGTAATTCTCCCGTCGCTTGCTTTGACATCCTCTCTTCAATGCATCTGAAATTGACTAAATACCACCTTCTGCCTGCTACTAGTATCTTCTCTCTTCTGGATTGAACTTAAGTTTATTAGCTTTGTCCAGGTTACTTGTGGTTTCAGACATAACTTTTCAGTTCTTCCACCCTTTTTCTTGATGTGTATGAAAAAAAGGGAGGGGGAGCAAGTAGGTGAGCATCCCTTCTTGTTTTTATGGCAGTTCGTTCAAGGTTCCAGTAGAGGATAATAGCTGGAAAACAACAACCAAAAAAAATCTTTGTTGGGAGCACAGAAAAGAATTCTGCATCTCCTTCCAGAATTGAAGAATCAGGGACCGCAGCAAGAATGCCATGCTCCCCTTCACTCTTCCTTGGTCAGCCTGCACTGATGGATGGCTGAAAAAGAGTTGTTTTTATATCAGTAAAGAGTTGCTTCTCTTCTTTCTTCATCTGTTCCCGACTTTCTTCTCTGTGCTGAGTGGCCTCGGAGAGCCTTGCTTTGCTGCTCAGGCAGTTTCTTTTGCTTCTTATCTGAGCCTTTCTGCATCTTTGGATGATGTTGCAAGGAAAAGTGTCCAAGTTCTGTCTTTTGAGACTAACCCGTGCTTGTGAGCATTTAAGATCCAAAAGATGCCTTGCCTTCTGAGGCCCCCTGTAGCTGGCCTTGGTAGCTCCTGGTGCTCCGATCGCAGCATGGCAGCTGGTGTTGTCTTGAGCCAAAACCCAACGGCTTAGAAATGATAGGACTGAGAATGCCAGATTAAAGCTCTGCAGGCCGTCTCTGCCTTTTTCTGTGGTTGCCTGTTGCTTTGGTTTGCTCTCTGCAAATCCGTGGGATGTGTTATCGCTTGCAAATTAAATGGCCCAAGCCACTGGTCCCATTTTCCCATCTATCTCTGAATCAAGATACAGTGGTGCCTCAGTTCACGAACTTAATTTGTTCCGCGACTCTGGTCGCGAACCGAATTGGTCATGAACCGAATCAAATTTTCCCATAAGGTTCAATGTAAATATGGTTAATCCGTTCTGACCCCTACGAATTTGGTCGCCAACCGATTTTTGATCGCGTCCCGAATCAAATTTCCCTATAAGGTTCAGTGTAATTACAGTTAATCCGTTCTGAACCATATGTTGTTTTTTTTTAAAACTGCAAAAATATGACACAAAGTACAGTACGAAGAGAGAGAACGCTAACCTTGCTCGACGCGACTTCTGGCGTGGAGGACAGGAAGGCGGGTGGGGAGGTGGTTACTGCTTGGAGGGAGAGTCCCCCTCCCCACAGGAAGCCGCGACCACGTGTCACGGGAGGGAAAATGGCCGCGGATCCTGTTCGTAACCCGATGCGGAGTTCGCGAATGGAGGCAAAATTTTGCGACCGGAGCTGTTCATGAACCGAATTGTTCGTGAACAGAAGCGTTCGTGAACCGAGGTATCACTGTATTCTCACAATCCATTGCATGCATGTGGTCTGGGAAATGTGGCATGTTGAATTATTACAAATTTGGTTAGTTTGATGGCTGAACTGTACAGATTCTGTTCTCCTACTTGCTCTGTTTATCCGTAACTGTTTTGGGCCAAGAGTTTCAAAGGTCTTTACTTTTTAGTGGTCTCATGTATGTCAGGAAAAAAAAATGGGAAGCTTGCTTGATCTGGACAGGGAAAAAAAAAGGAGAGTGATATTGTACAGGCACTCCACAAGAATTTGGCTACAATACTGCATCCAGTTGAGGAGAGTGAAAGTTTTCCTCCTCTGGATGGAACTATTTCTGCAGAAATTCTCTAAAGTTCTTTAGAGCAGCAGAAAATAGCTGTTGTCCTGTGCTGTTCTTCTTGTGATGGAGACAAGTTCCTGCTGTTGCATGAGTTAATGGCTGATGTAGTGGTTTTGCAGCATTCGCTGACTTTCTGTTGGGCTGCACAGACCGACTTTTTGCCATTGACGCACTTGGATTTGTAGTTGGGGGCTCTCACAGTGGGAACTGTGCATTTTGCTGTGTGCCATGTTTGGTGTGAGATTCCTCCAAAAGACAAAGGAAGAAAGACAAGGTTTCTTCACCCCAATTTGGGGTCCCCTGGAAAATGATTTTCAGATGATTTGAGTGTTCCATAGTGCACCATTCCTGGACCACCTTCATATCATTATTGCAGAAAATAGCCTCCATTCCCAGGTGTTGGCGCCTGCTGTGTCTCTTCAGGGTGAAAACATGGAAGCAAGGGCACTTTCTCTTTTTAGGATCATCCACCAAGATACCTGTCCCCTTGCTCCTTCATACAGTTCAGAACTTCAGGACTTCCGTTCTTTGCTGATACTGGAGGACATGATTCGCTGGCTCTGCATAAGATGCCGTTAAGTGAGGAAAGGATGAAGCTCCTTTTTGTAAGGCTATTTCCCCTGGGTAAAATTCCTATTCTTACTGAGTAGGGGGGCTGTTGAGAATGATGCCTGAGAGCTCCAAGTGTGAATCATTTCAGGTGTGAGGCAGGATAACAACAGTTTCTCTGTAAATCTTGAATCCAATGGAAGAGAATACTGTATAATGTGAAATCCGTGGCTCTCTTTCCTCCCCTCAAGGGGGTTTGTCTTTACTGTGTTCTGTGCCAACACCAGTGAAGCTTTCAGCTGTGTTTCCTTGTGTCTGAGCTGGGTTTCTCCTTAGGCACCATTGTTTGTTATTAATCATTTTTGATGTTGCTTGGTTTTTAACCCTAAGTTCACTGCCTAGAGTTGCAGCTGTGAGATGGGTGGCTACATAAATTGATATAATAAATAATAACAAATCGTATCAATAGTTATATCCACAGATATTAAGATCAGTAACTCAAGAGCACCATCAGGACACAAAGATACAGGGCTTGATCTGTTGGGTCAAGGTCTGAGCTGCTATTAGGACAACTTCCTAACTCCCTTTGCCTTGTTACTATGGGGATGCACATTGCTGATAGTTTCTAAAAGTTTTCTAATACTTCGTCATTCTTCAGAGTAGCTATCTGAAACGACTTTTACTTTGACCTGAATAGAATTAGTTGATGAGCTCTTAACATCTAAAGATTCTGCACTGATGATTTCTTCATCTGAACATGTAATTTCTGCCCATGTACTGATGCAGCGAATGACAGCTCCCTCTGCTTGGCCATTTTGGATCGCCACATAGGGCTAGCCAGTGCTGACGAGTTGTGGGACAAAGCTTTTTATTTTGGAAGAAGTATTCCTTCTTTCATTCACCCTCAATCAGTACTCTTAGACCTTTGAGTAATTAGAGGGTCAGAAAATATGAAAGTGATCCCTTCCCCTAATAAAGATGTCATTCTGAGCTGCTTAAAAAACCCGTTTGCAGAGCATTTTGTCTCCTCGACCTCAGATAGGAAAGTGTGCTGTGGGTGACGAGCCAAGGGAAGCTCTGTCTGGGTTGCCCCCGGCCCGGCCTTGGCTACTGGACTCATCATGGAACCCCACTGGCTTCTCTCTCCAGCACGACTCCGCTCTCCCCTCGAGCCCCATGTGTGTAAGAGCTGTTGTTCCTTTCCCCCCTCTCTCAGGAGTGTGGCGGGTGGAATGACATGTTCACCGAATAGTGTGCGCATTCCAGATGCTGATGGCTGGCCTTTCAGTGGCCTGGAACAATGTTTAAATGTGCCATTTGGACCCTGTTTTTAATTATCCACAAGCCGATGATTTTCAAACCTTGTGTAATCTGTAATGCAGATGGAAGTTGTTGGGGCTTTTTCCTTTGTATGTGTACTTTATAGAAAATTAGATTTAACTGTTCGTGCAGACAGCATCCTCATCTTACTGTTTGTCAGCTTTTTGGCAGTAGTAATGACAGGCAGGCGATTGTGGCTTCTTCACCCCATTTGCTTGTCTCTTTGCATTCATGCGTTTTCTAGCCCTCTGGATTTCGTAATCCTGTTCCCTCAAATCAGGATAGGAGTTGGGTGAAGCTCTAGGGAGGGGCTGCAAAAAAGGGTGGCTCAGAGGCCTCATACAATCCATCACCCTCCTTTTTGTGGCCCCCAAGACCCTCCTGAGTGAGCAAGTCAAACAGATGAGGCCCTCTTTTGCTTTGTTTAGATGCTGAGTGGATTAAAAACGTCAGCCCCTTCTCTCCCCCAACTTCTTATTGGATCCTGGCCTCCTTCACTTCTGGAGTGTGGCTGCTGGAAATTGCCTAGTCCTGTATGAGAGGCTTAGTTTTGGTCTTCTGTGCAGCCTCCTTTGAAGTGATGGGAATGACGTAAGAGCGCAGAAGTGAAAGTCAGAACCAAACTCAGGACTTGCCATAAAGATTCTTCTTCTCTAGCAGACAGAAGGTATCCTGAAAGCTGAGTTGCTCCTCCCGCTTGCCGTGATAAGCAAGGCTGAACAATTGGCAACGGTCCCTACAATGGGGGAGAATGCATCTCCTTTCTTGTTACAAGATCCCAAAGTGACAGGAGTGCCACTGAAAATTCAAGAGACAAAACAGAAAACAAAACGAAGTTGGAAAACAATTCTTTCTTATGGCAAAACCGGTATCTCAGCAGGGAGAGACTCTCCATCCACTTTAGAAAGGGAACCTTCGTAGCAAGTCTAATTGTTTTCTTGCAGTGGAGGAGAATATTCTGAAAGCTGGAAAATATCAAAACCATCTGCAAGAGGATGGGAGTTAATAGTTCTGCAGGAAACCTTAAGAGCTCCCTTAACAAAGAAGGCTTACAGAGAAGCCTGGGCATTGGCCCCATATAACACCTCTCAAGGGAGTCTCGGTGGCAGAAAGTTAGCCATACTCCCTGTCGGATAGGCCATGGATCCTCAGGGACGGCAACCAAGTCTCCTAAAAAAAGATCAGATGTGCCTCTGCCTTGGCAGTGTGGCCATGAAAGCTTTAGGTCAAAAGGAAATCAATGTCCCAGAATGAAGTTCATCTTTGCTTCTCTGCACACACCCTGTTGATGCTGATCCTTGGTCAGAGTAGTCTAAGCAGGAGGAATGTCAGGAGGAACTTCATTTGAGTGAGGCTAAGTTGTGGTAAAAAAGAAAAATGGAAGTATGCCACAGCCATAGCGTAAGAGCATAGCATGTTCTGAAAGCACAGGGAAGCCTTTCTTCTGTGCTGAACAGGCAGAGCCGCATGCTAGAAAGGGATACATGTATTCCACCAGCAGGGAAGACTTGTAATGTGCAAGTGGGAACTCCCATGGCCTGCAGTCCAGTCACTACTCACTTTGGCTGCTGTGCCATCACCAGAAAGCAGGGTCTCTCTTCGCTCCTGCCACTGTGTTGGAAGGAAAGCCTTGGCACACAACATCTTTCTTTTGGAGCTGGAGAAACAGCTACCCCCCATACTCCCCCCCCCAAGCTCTGAGGAGAGTGATGCAGAAGGAGTGCCCCCTCGGCCAGCAGATGCTTGCAACCGTAGCAAGGACAACAACTGTGGTATTCAGAAGTTGGTGCTACAGCCAGAGAAAGAATATAGGATGAATCTTTCTGGCTACCTAAAGGATTTAGAGAAAAGAGAATAGTCATGTTTTTAAAACCATTCAAGCTTCTTCAATATATCCTCATGTCGTACATATATGAAGGATCTCCCATTCCTTCTCTGCAGTATTTGGACTTAAGTCAGAGAATTTTGGATACCTCAAAGAAACCTTTATAAATCTTAAGGAATGCTTATTGGATGGATCCCATTTAGGTCTTTTGACATGAAAAAATAACTTAGCTGTGCCTGTGTGAGGTGGAAACCCTGTAACACAAAGGATGGGAAATTAAGACCAGACCCTTTACCTGCTAGGGCAGCGGGGTTGTCCCTCTTTGCCAATAAGGAGGCTTTGTGCCCAGACTTCTCAGAATGGAGGAGGATAAATGAGAAAGCCTCTTACCAACCTTGGGTTACCCTGCTAGAGTATTGATGTTCCCTTGTAATTCACCACCACCTTTGCAGGAGATTGGCCAGGTTCCTTTTCAGGGAACTCAAAAACTCTACTGGCGGAAAGTCAAGCCTGATTAGAAGAAGGGATGTCCAGTGATTTATAGCTTATTCCCACCATTAAATCCCTGGCAGTTCAGCCCAAGTTGACTACCCAGTGGAGGAAAAGAGCTGTTTCTGAATAGGAGGTCAGAAGGTTGGACTTCTCTGGCTTTCAGCCGCATCCTTTACTGTAACTAGATAATAAGACCACCATGTGCCTGTATTACTAGTCCAACACACATGCCAGGTCACACTATGGACATGGGTTTCTCAACTGCAGAGGTGGATGGCACCCTGAAAGTGGGAGACTTGAACTCTGTTCCCTTGTCATGGTTGGACCACTGCCTGTTGTGACTCATGCTTGAAATGGCTCTTTTCTCTGGGGGGTGGGGTGGGGAACCAGTTTTTATTATCCATTTAGTTGATGGGTTCCATGGGGCTCTGGGGAATGTTCTTGTTAGTATGGTTGATGCTTCTGGGGATGATTTGGCTGTCCAGTGAAAGACAGAGATGACCAGGGCAGTTGATGTTATGACCTCTCCCACAGTGTGGAGTTCATTCAGACTGTCCATTTACATTTTGACGGAGGTCAATGAAGCAAGTCAGGAGATGACTAGAACACAGGTTGTCAGGATTAGCCCAGGAAACTCCAGGAGACAGTACAGATTCAATCCAGCAAAGTTTAATGGCCTTACTCCCGTTACAGAAATCTTCTCAGAGTGAGAGCAAATTCCAGGGTCACCCTCCCAACCTCCCTTGCATTCTTTAGGGAGGGTTCAGTCTCATCCTCTTATCTGTCCCTCGTTGCTCTGGTGATGAGAGTAAGTTCTTAACCCCTCTTGTCCTGACTCTCACACAGGTAGAGGAAATCCAGAGTCGCTTTGTGTGAGACGGGTGGCTATATAAATGTGATATATAAATAAATAAATAAAATAAAAATCCAGTTGAATACTAGCAAGAGCTAATTATCATGAATTTTATGGTGGTGATGGAGGCAAAGGCATTCTTTTCCTCCATTCGGTGAACATTTTCCAAGTGATTCTTATTAAGTAAAAATACTGTTTTTAATAATAATAGTTATTATTGGTTTTAAGTTTTAAAAGCAATAATAAGATCTATTACAAACTAAATTAGAACAGAGAAAACAAAAAAGAAAAAGAAGAAAAAGAAAAAGAAAGAAAAAGAAAGAAAAAGAAAGAAAAAAATAACAGAAAAAGCTAAAAGTGCAATAAGAAAAGACAATAGAAGAAAATAGGAAAAAAGAGATATAAAGAAAGATATAAAGTTATAAAGAAGTACCATCCCATATTCTTCACAGCAGTTATAAGTACAATTATATTTTAACCTCTCTCTCTAAAGTTATATCATGACTCTCTTCTTTCTATAATCTATCCCAATCATCAAAACCATAAATCACAAGTTCATTTTTTTTTCATTTTTATGCAAAACGGCATAGTTCTCTCTACAACAGAAAATGTCCTTTCATCTCTGCCTTGCCTGGTCTTTAACCAGTTCCCAGTCCACAGGACCACCTGCCCACTTCTCTGTGGTTGGGGGGCCTGCTTAGGAGCAAGGCCGGCATACATTTGATGCTTTCCCTTTTAATAATATTTTCCACCAATTTACCTGGAGCAGATGGTCAACTCGCTGCTCTTCCCCGCCTCCCCCTTGGATCCCCTCCCTATGTAAATTCCATCACCTTTTTGCAGATTCAGAAAAAAAGGATGCTTGGGTTGAAAGTGGAAGCACTCAGCTTTGGGGATGTGTTGCCGATGTGTTCTGCCAGTCCGCTCAGTCTTTCTGGCTCAGAACACGAGCGTTCCTCCTTATTGTCACTCCATAGGTGAACCCAGGCTATTTTCAGTGGAAAACCACACGCGTTTGTTTCACAGGGATTCTGTCCCTGAAAAGCTGTGTTTGTAATACTTCTCTGAATTTCGGTAATTTCCCTTTGTCTCTCTCTCTCTCTCTCTCTCTCTCTCTCCCCTTTTCGTTACAAGATAGCAAAAGCAATTGTGAATCATGATGTTCCCATTAATACCTGCCATGTGTGCTGTTGCTGACACTGTGGCTTACGTGACAGATCGTGGAAGCTGCTTTCCATGGCTAACAAGTGAGCTCTTGGGAGCTGCTTTTCAGCCTCTGGTGAGCCTGCTCCTCTGACGGCTCTTCTGTTGCACAGTTGAGAACAGGCTGGTTGAAAAGGGCTCTTGTGATGGATCACAGCTTTGCTTTTGACTGCTGGGGGAAAAATGGATCTATTTGCTGGCTCCCTGGGCATGCCAGCTCCTTGCCAGAAAGTCCTGCTGCCCCCTGTGTCTTTACCTTGCTGAAGTTAAGCAGCTGAAGCACTCCATCTTGGGTTGCTTGTAAAGATCCTGTTGGCAGCTGGGCCTGAAGTGTGCTTCCCATAGAACAAGGGGGGTGTTTTGCCTCTGCCTGTCCTCCAGTCCGTTAAATCTTCCCAGTTAGTCTTTGGTGCTAAGAGCTTGGTTTTGCTGTTGGGTCCATGCATCATTTAACACTTAATTGAGGAACCAGGACTTCAAATAGCCAGGATATTTGCAATTTGAGGAATGTGTAGCAAATATTAAAATGAACTCACTTGGCACCACTTCCCAAGCATCTGTGTAAAAGATGCCGTTTCTGTAGCACTTACATGAGAGGCAGAATGCGAGACCCTTCCTTTAATCTTACTTCTCCTTGCATTGAATCCAGATCCCTTCCACTGTCTTAGTGCCAGTGAGCATTCAGGTTTGTGGAAAAATGTCGGCTTATGTGATGCTCCCTTGCTTTCCCCAGGGAGCAGCTGTGGGTTACCATTACCATGAGATGCTTTTGTTACCATGTGTGTTTGTCTGGCCTAGATCTTCACAAGACGTCCAGGCATCAGGGCCTTGCAGCTGCAGTGAAAGCTCTTACAGAGGCTGTGAGATACTGAATCTTTTTGTGCTTCCAGGGTCCAGTCACTCCCCAGCTCTGCCCATTTTTGGAGGGAGGAAGGTCAGGCTTGCAGGTTAGCCATTAACTAACTACATTCATCATCAGTGTGAGCATATAAGCTTTCTTGTGTAGACCCAGTTTGAGAACTGGTCATGCTGAGGCTGTTAGTTTCCCACACTGCTGAGAATGCTTATTTGATGGAATCAGCCAGTTTTGTTCTTCTCCCAGGGCTCCAGTGGATGATCAAAATGGCATCCAGAAGTAGTTGCCCAGAAGGTTGTGGGAAGTCTCTGAGAAAACCCCTTGTCCTGTGGTCCGTGGTTGAAGGACCCTCCATTGTTCCCACTATGGCTTGAACATTAGGAGACCCTAAGTCAGTGCTTAGCCTCTTCAGGGTGTGAGCTCAGGGCAGAAAGAACTGTGGGTGTGCAGAGAAACAAATGAAGTAGCTCTTAATTAGAAGTGGACAAAGAGGGGCTGGAATCCCTGTAATCTTTTGGGGCAGGAACCACCCACAGGGTGCCCTCCAGCAGAGCATCCTGAGATCCTGATGCTGCTTGGCTGGGCCGCCTTTCCCGGCCCCTCTCCGCTTTTGCAGTGGAGCTGGCCCTGGCCCAGTCCCCCGAGAGTCCTCCGGTCTAAGCAGACAGCAGGGTAAACAAACCTCCTGTCCTGTCCTGGGCACGCTGCAGCCGCTCGGAGTCTTGTTTTCAGTGCTGACCCGGCAACCTTTCCTCCGGTTGGCAGCGTGATGGTGTTGACAGTCAGGATGGTTCAGCCAAAGTTGAGAGCAACTTTGCTGGAGGAGCAGCGGCTGGGATGGTATGCGTTATTCAGCAGGACCCCCTTAAGGCTACACTTTGAATCTGGTGCACATTTCAAAGCATATGTTAAAAACTTTATGTGATCCTGATTAAAATGGGGGGCTGGGGGGTGGGGTGACTGGCTTAGCCCTAGAGCCACATCTGCCAAACGACATGCAAAAAAGACTTGCCGCTCTTAAGTGGGGATAAAAGCCTCAGCGTTAAGCAGTGACGGGGGGTAGTGAGAGGCCAGTGCCAGGCAAATGCACACATGCTGTGCCCGTGCGGGTTTCTTATTTCTTTAGTGTTAAACTTGCATGCCACCCAACTCCCAGTGACTCTTGCTGTAGATCCAGGTGAGTCCCAGCTTGCGTGTATTTTGCACGCCCTGAGAGGAGTGGGTGGTTTATCCAGCTTGCTCTTGCCTTCGGTTCAGCAGATGGATCCAAACGCAGTGCTTAAGCCCAAGTCCCATTAGAGCAGCGTATCAGCTTGGGCAAGGCTGCCTTTTGGAAAAGGATCGGGGAGCTGGCTCTCCAGAGGCTCCTGGCAGAGAGGGTGTTCCCCATAGTGCTTGTGTGCTCCTCCCAACAGGAGATTCCAGGGAGTGGGTTAGAGGCCTGTCCTCGCCTTTGGGTCTTCCCTCTTCGGTGGCCTTGATTTGATTCTGATTCTCATCTTCATTCTGATAGTCTCTTGAATGAGATTCCAGCTAGCACGTGTGGTTTGTAAAGAATCTTACTCGTAATTATTTTCTCCCTCCTCCTCTCTTCTCAAAGCCTTACATAGAAGAACCTGAGCTTGAAAGCATGCTGGTAGTTTTCTAATAACCTTTGCAGAATACAGCATGCAGAATAAGTAAGAGGCATGATGTCAGTTTGCATGCTGCATAATGCAGGTTTGAGCATCATGTAGCCAGATAATATACAACATGAAATGTAAAATTACAGGTATATTCTGGTCATACATGGCCAAACAAGAGGCTTTGTTCATCTCTGTTTTTAAAAAGCGCTGCAGCTTCACTGTCCAAGGCAGTTTGCACAAGTTAGTCTTAGTTCCACTTACAAGATATTACATACCTATTTGTTTTGCAGGCAATTCATGCTATGTGTTGAAGAAACCATTAGTAGCTTGTGGCTGAGAGATGTTTGCCCATATATTTGTGTCCTTAATAATTTCCCACTCCAGACCATCTTCCCACTGCCCCCAAGCAGGTTTTAATTATTTTTCCAGAGAAGCTCACCTCTGTAATTAAGAATAGTTTGGGGTAGAAAAACAGAGGACAAAGAAGAGGCAAGTGCTCCTCAGTGGAGCTTTGGGGCTCAGATTTGCACCTCCCCCAAGCTGCTTTGTCTTTCCAAAAAATGGTTGTCCTTTCCACACATTTGATGTAGTATGCAGCTCACCCTGATAAAGTGCCTGTGGTTCATAGGTTCCATATGCATCTCCCAAACTTCCCACACAGCCTGTGTGTATGCTCAGGCTGCTGGCAAGGAGGGAGGTATGTGGACAGAATCATCCCAGTACATCTTCCTCTCCATGTAGATGGTGCTCCTCTCAGCTTGCCAACAGCTGGTTGGTAGTCTGGAAGGAGCACAGTCTGTTTATACTGGGATGGAGAAGGGTCTATCCTTTGAAGGTGAGCCATGTCCTTCTCTTGCCCGGAGCAAATCTCACTGCCAACCTCATGGAAAGGAATGTTGCAGCCATTCCTTGAACTAACACGGGCAGGACTGATGGTTGCCTGATCACAACGAGTTGCACGTTCTTGCCAGATGTTGCTGGCTGACCTTGTGTTAGGACTGTTTTTCTCCTCCTGCCTTTGTCATCTGCTTGCTGCATTACTCTGGTAAGTTGCTTAACGGTGGCATGGTACTGTCCTTTCTCTTTAGAGCAGGATTACCACCCACCTCTTAGGAATTCTGTAGGGCCGTTATTAATTGGTGTTTTGACGTTCTCTGCAGTTTCTGGATGGCGAATGATCTCTCTGTGTGGTAAACCAGCTTCTGCTGCCCCGGCTGCTTCCAGAAGCATCCAGGGACAATCGAAAAACAAAAGCCGAGATGGTTTGGTTGTCCTCTAATTTTTGACTGATGGAAGGGAGTGTTGAAAATATTAATGAGTGGTTTTTGTAGGAAAAGGGAATTTGGCTCTTCTGGTTCAAAGAAATTGGTTGTATATAACAAATTTTATTTATTAATGAGAGAAAATGGGGTTTTGTGTCATTCTCCTGGCCTGTTTCTATTAGCAGGGAATAGGAATATGTTTTTAATAACCGACTGCATTGCTAGCCAAGTTGGCAAGCCCAGTTGTTTTCTGTTTCATCTCATTTCAGGGTTGGTGGCATTGCCTTCAAGCGAATAACCTTCTTGGTAGACTCTCAGAGATTGTCTTAACCCCTTAGGGGCAGAGTTCATTGCACAAATGCCAGCGCATTTCTGGAAGTCTTTGGCAGCATCTGTGGGAGAACTGGGCTAGCCCTGAGAGAAGCCTAACGTGCAAGCGCTCGAGGGGCTGAGCTGGGACTGCAGAACTGTGCAAGCATGTCTCACGGAAGTGTTTCTCGCTGGCTTGTAAGAAGAAGCAAGGCTATGTCTTTTTGTGATCTTGTTGCACTGCAGTGGGGTGAACAGGAGGGCTCTGCTGTTGTTGTTGTTCAGTCGTTAAGTCGTGTCTGACTCTTCGTGACCCCATGAACCATCTTGCGCCAGGCCTTCCTATCTTTCACTGCCTCCCTGAGTTTGCTCTGCTGGATCCTTGCAAAAGTCCATCTTGGCTGCTTTCAACAGCATCAGAGGAGTTGTTCCTGGAAGCCCTTCCACGCAGGCCCTGGCAGGGATCGGGTGTCTTGTTGTTCATGGCATGTGGAAGCATATGCCACATTTATTTACTAGATATATACCCACTGCTGTCCACAGACTCTCATGTGGTTAACAATATCCATATGGCAATCAAGAGTATAGTAAAATTACAATAAAAGTACAATAAAACTTCCGTAAAGTAAGGTAAAAATGGTAAAATAAGACAACAATATCAACAGTTATTGGGACCCCCCATCTTTGGAATACCTTTCAATACCTGGTGCTGACTTATTTGTTTTTCTAGAGCCAGCGAAGCTATTTTTATTGTCCCAGGCATTTTAATCACTTGATCGACTAATCAGTGTTGATTTTTAACATATTGCTGCATGGAGACTTTCTGTTCTCTTAGGAGCTGAAGTGTAGAATTCTTGAATCACCTCTGCAACTTTCACAAGTGTGCCAGGTTTTTTTTTCAGGCAAGAATCAAACACGCCATAAGTCTTGCACGCCACGATTTCAGAGTTCCGTTAATTCGCTGTCACTGTTGTTTGCTAAAGAACCACCAGCAAAAAAGCTTTTATTTCTTCCCTTGTTCTTGTCAGGCTCTCAGGTTAGCCAAGTACATATAAATCTATATAAAATGAATGAATGAATGAATGAATGAATGAATGAATGAATGAATAAGTATATACAGCTGATTTGGAGAGGGAGTTGTTAGGGATTCTCCTGCCAAATTGGCTGCCTTGTGTCTTTTTACGGTTTTAAGCAGCATTCTCTTCTTTTAGCAGCTTTTGCATCTATAGTTCATTGATAAACCTGTCACTTGTGTTTATTTCTACATTTGTAGATTGCCCTCTTTGTACCTGCTAGGCTGTTTACAAGATGTCCCTGAACAAAGCAGCTCCAACTGCACCAGTGCAGACGCAGTTGAATACAAATCCAAGTTCTGCTGTGTTGCTGAACCTCCTCACTCCGGTTAGCAGCTGGGCCGTGCACATTGGAGCAGCTGCAGTTGCTGAGGCACTGTTGAAGGCAGCCCCGTGTAGACTGCCTTCGAGTTGTCCGGTCAGGTCAAGATGTGGATGTGAGTTACCCCTGAGGGGGCATCTCAGCTGAGAAGGAGCTACAGCCCTATCTGAAATGGGGGGTTGCATCAGATGGGAAAGTGAGCAGCCTTTGCATGGCTTCCCTAGCGGGGCAGGAACAGTTGCTTGCATCTTAGCCAGACCACATGTGTGCGGCAGCCCTGCATTGCAGTCAAGCTTTGACCGGTTTCCTTTCTATGTGAAAAGCAACAGGACTTTTGCCAGCCTGAGTTTCCTGGGCCCAACTGTTTCCGATTGACTTAAACAACAAAATGTTCCCTGGGTGGATTAAGCAGCTGAAATGCCCCCAAGGCCTTGTTTATAGGTCTAGGTTCTTTCTTTCAAGAGTGAAAGTGAGTATGTTAATGGTTTCCATATTCCATCAATCTCCTGAAGTAGGACAACCCTGCTAGTCAATGTTCAATGCTTCTCATTACCTTTAACAGGAAAAGCCTGGCTAAAATGTTGGCAGATGTCTGAGCTTCCATCCCTGGAGGTGAATCTCTCCGGACCTGAGGATTTGAGAAGTTCTGCTTGGATGGGATCTTGGATACTTAGGTTTCTCTTTGGGGATATCATTCTAAGAGAGATTGGTTTTTGGAAGCTCACTTGGTTTTTCCCTCCCTCCCTCCCTCCCTTTCCACCCAGCCTGCTTTGAAATTTTTCTTTAGCTGCTGCTGAGTATGGTGGATTGATACCTTCTGCTGACAGTAGCCCCGCTGGCTGGGTTGAGCAGAGCAGGTCCACCATATTTGGAGGGAGACACCCTAGGGAAGCTGCATGGCCTGATCTCTTACTCTTGCACTCTCTTGTTGGGCAAAGGCCTAGCAAAAGTAGGAAGTGTGAAATGCATGTCTGTGGAGCCCTTGGTGCTCTCTGAGCTTGGTTGTTTGCTTGCAGACATTCCATTACCCAACTAGGTAACATCATCAAGGCTCTGATGATGTTACCTAGTTGGGAAATGAAACATTTGCAAGCAAACAACCAAGCTCAGAGAGCACCAAGGATTCCACTGTTCAACCTGGGCTACAGAGATTCTCTTCTGTTGAAATGTATGTCTGAACATAATGGCAGTTTTCAGGCAGGACACCCATGAGTGCCTCCCCTTCCTGATGGGGGTGAGGCAAAAGAGTCGGACCCATGGCTTCCTCCTTCCTTCTTCTCATTAAGAAGTCCACTTGAATGAGGTGTGTTGTCCAGCTGCACAGAGTGTCTGGGTGTCTTGCGGGTGTCCTGTTGCTGTTGTGAGTCAGTTGCTCAGACGGAGTCTGCTTGCCCCTCTACAGCAGGTCCTCCTCCAGGGCAAGGAGCTGGAAAGTGAGACTGCCTTCTGCTCTTCTGGCAAAGGAGGGGTCTGAGTGTGAACTAGGCGTGCCACTGGCAGTGTTAGTTCTGCCGCTGCTCTGTGAAATGGTTTCTGTCCTGGATAAACCCAGCCATGTTTTTGGGGGAAGAGAGGGAGAATTGGCACCTCCTCCTTCCTGCTCATCCTGCACCTTAAACCCAGCTGAGAGGGGTTTCTAGTGCTGCTGCTGTAAAGAATCCTGATGTGGGAACAATCCCTGCTAGAGGAGAGCTGTCTTTGCAAAGGGCACGTATAGGATGTGGACCCACTGCATGATGTATAGGCATCCATGCATGCTCCCTATTGCCTTGCTGGGAGAGAACAGCCGACCTCCTTCTGATGCAAGGCCTGGGTTCAGCTCAGCTCAGCTGCACCTGCACCTGCACCTGCACCTGCACCTGCACCTGTGGGGGGATTGGCAGGTTGCTCGGCTGCAGTTGGCTGGCCAGAGGCCGCTCTGCAAGCCAGCCTCTTGTTTCACAGGAAATGCCCATCCTAACAGAGTTCCTGCAGATCCTTCACCCGTTGCTCCAGCTGAGTCCCCCATCTTTAACTGCCATGGGGCAGCTGGGCAGATGTTGTGCATTGTTGGTAGGGGCTTTGGAGCCATGTGCCTACCCCTGGAAATGATTGACGAGAAGGCCCTGTTTTTTATTTAGCAAGACAAAACCTATTGTGTCCGGAGCTCATGCGTGGAAGATTGTTTTCTGCTGTTTGGTGTTGAGGGATAAAGGATTGAAATCTCTCGATTGAAAAAAGGCTTGGCCAGGCCAAAGAGTCAAGCACGGCCCAACCCCAGAGCCCGGTGCAGGTTGAAATTGTTCTCCGGTATGCAGCGGGGTCGTGGTTTGAATATCTTGCTGACATTTTGATCCAGCAGGGAACGCTTGGAGAGGTATTTAAGTGGGTTTCGTGAAAGGAAGCGCTTTGTAGTGCTCGAGCCATTTGTTTAATGTCTGGCTAAAAGGTGCATTCAGAGTTCAGCTGCCAGATGGGACTTGAGAAACTATCACAATGGATTGTCACATGTGTTTTTCCTACCTCACATTTGGTGGCTTCCCTAGAATTGGCTCTCCAGTTTTCCTTCAGAACCTTCCTGCTTTTCCGCCACTGCCTTCTTCGGAGCCCTTAGACGCTTAAGGCAGCCCTTGCAGACTTTTGCAGGATCTTTTGCCCAGTCCTTCCCGTACCTCTTTCCACACGTGTTTTCGAAGAGTCTCTTCGCATTTCCAGGTCATCCCCTAAGTGCGTGTGGTAACCGTGGGCTCCTTATACAAAGACATGTCCCCCTATGCAGGATTTTGCTTTTGGACAGGGCCGGTCTTTCAAATACTAAACTTTTAAACAGAGCCCGCCTGATTTGCCGCACAAATAAAATCTCAGTTAGGGGTTGTGCAGGACTTTGATAATCACAGGGAATGGTATAGCTAGGCAAATACAGTTTCAGATTGTTTTTATTTAGCTTGTTAGCAATGGCTGTCCACTAATGCTTCGTATGAAGATGCCCTCACTTTTGAGTAAAACATTGCTGCTTCGCTGGAATTCTATGCATAAAGGTTGAGGATAGATAAGTTTTGCATTGTAAAGCTATGAAGAACTGTTTTGAAAGAAGGCAGGGTCTGCAGCTTATGGACAAGCATATGGTTTATGTATGTAGTGATTTCTGTGGTTCTGTTCTAAATACTTGGCCCAGATGTTGTTAGTGTGACTACCTCTTAATCCATTTCCAGTGTTGGCTTTATCCTTATGTATGTTCTGAAACATCTGTGCTCTTTGGAACCAGATGCTGCTGTCTTGTACCTGTTGGCTTTCCTCCAGGATTTGCCTTAAAAGTTGCTCTGCCCCCTTTCCGATGATACGTGCCAGCAAGCTGGTCCCATGTTGGTTCAGGTGGGCCCTGACTCTCTAGTACAGATGCAACTTCCCTCCCAATCTCCAGTACCTGGCAGATCTGAACTTCTCCTGCTGGCCCGGTTGTCTCATCCACACATCGATGCCCCAGATCTCAGCCTGTATGTTTGCGAACAAGAAGCATCTGGATTTCTGTCTGGTACCCAGCAGCTGAAATTTGCCTTCCAGGACCGGCCAACTGTGCTGTTCAATTTCATTGACTCCACCTTGGATATGTGGCATGACAGCCACTATTTCAGAGCAGGTAAGCAAATCACAAGCCTCTCTCTGGTTTCTAACGACAGAGCTGCCCACAAGCAAAAGCTCTCCCCCGCCCCATTTGTGCAAGACGTATATGGAAAAATCTGATTGGCAGATGTAAGTTTGACCCTGTTACCCGAGAATAGCTTATAATATGGGATAACCTCAGTTTAAAAATACAGTTTAAATTGGGGGGAGGGGGTTGGGTAAACTGGACCTCTTACAACATTATTACTTTGGATCAATGCAGCCCTGAGGAAACCGTTTTTATAACTTGCTGTGAAAAGAGAATCCTGGTCGATTGCTTCTTGGCAACATGTTCTGCTTAAGCATTTGTTTTTCGGTGTATTTGGCCCAGATGTGGTTCCTGCTTTGGAGGTTCCACAGTGGTTAGAGATTCTGGAGGAATTATCTGTGGCTCCTAAGCCTGTAACCCTTCTTTATAGGAAGTTGATGGAATTCATGCTATTTATTTATGTGACCTTTGCAGTAATGAGTTTGAATGTCCTGATGAACTAATGCAGAAAATTAGTTTTTTATGACCTTAAAATGAGGTTAATACAGCAGCAGCAGCAGCAGCAGCAGCAGCAATGCTTCAGCTGTGCTGGATCCCTCAGAGGATATTTGGTGAGGCTTGGTTGCAGTCACCCTGCTTTTGCAGAAGTAACTCCAGAATTGGAATATTAACCAGTGTGGTTTGGTTTTGTCCTGTTAATGTTATGTTTGGGGCTGACATCAGTAGGACTGTTCATATGACTCTCAATTAGTTGCATGTTAATGACACATATGTTTTTCATGGTATATCCCCAGTTCA
This sequence comes from Liasis olivaceus, assembly GCA_030867105.1. Taxonomy (NCBI): domain Eukaryota; kingdom Metazoa; phylum Chordata; class Lepidosauria; order Squamata; family Pythonidae; genus Liasis; species Liasis olivaceus. Next base: position 873,290 of record CM061354.1, read on the forward strand.
AAAGAATTATTGAAAGTTCAAGAATTAGGGATTTTTCAAGTATGAGGGTTGACTTAAAGTAATATTATACAACCCTGAGAGGAGAAATCTGTACTTTATTTTACAGCAGATACTTGTTATTTCTCAACTTTTAACAAATGTTAGTCTTTTTGTTGACAAAGGCATGGAAGAAGATTCTCAAGCAATTTTTAGAGTTGCGCAGCTTATGTGATATAGGCTTTTCTTCCTTTTACTGCTGGGCTTATCAGTTTTAAGATTGTGTTACTCCTTCAGTGTTTTATGTATTTGTGCTTTCCAGCACTTATTTAGATGGCTCATGGCATCTACAGCTTTCTCCCTAGGCAGACCAGGCTCCATGTAATCTATGCACCCATTACAAACCTATCTCTTTATGTTTCTAGTGGTAGAATTGCCCACAAACCCTCCACTACCTCCCCCAGGATCATCCTCATTGTGAGAGGATGTGGATTCATCATCCAAGGGTTGGGTCCCTCTTATGGGAACTTTCCCCTTATCATTGAAATGATGCCTTCATTATCCAAGACCATAACAGCAACTTTCTTGGAGAAAAGAGGACAGCTTCACCACCCCAGGAGGGGATGAAGTCATCTCAGAAGTCTCATCCACATGCATCTTTGTCTGGGTATCTCCAGCTTGCCACCTTGAGAATGGAATTGTTCCCTGAGAGCCAGGAGCCCTAAGATACTGAAGGAACTTGTTGATGGTTTGGCCAAACCTTTATTACTTTTGAGAAATCCTGGAGAATAAGTGAAGTTCCAGATGCTTAAGAGAAGGGAAAATATTATCTCTGTCTTCAAGAAGGGGAATAGAAGGACTCAGAGAACTACAGACCAGTCAGGGATGATTCTGGAGCATAACTTAAAGTAATCTTAAACTATTGCAATGCACTCTACATGGGGCTACCCTTGAAGAGTATCCGGAAGCTACAGCTGGTCCAGAATGCGGCCGCGCGGGCTATTTTTGGAGCCCCGAGAAGGGCCCATGTAACCATTGCTCCGCGAGCTGCATTGGGTGCCAGTTTGCTTCCGGGTCCAATTCTAGGTGTTGGTTATCACCTTTAAAGCCCTACATGGCACGGGACCAGGTTACCTGAGGGACCGCCTCTCCCCTATGACTTCAACCCGTCCCACCCGATCACACAGAGAGGGCATGCTTCGGACCCCCTCAGTAAAAGAACTCCATCTAGCGGGGTCCAGAAGGCGGGCCCTCTCTGCGGTAGCCCCCGCTCTTTGGAACATTCTGCCCCCGGAGGTGCGATTGGCCCCCTCACTCCTGGCCTTCCGAAGGACCTTGAAGACCTGGTTCTGCCACTTGGCCTGGGGTGGGGAGGGAACAGCTCAAGCAGGGAGATGGCTAGCCCCATAGTGGCCGGCTGTCCCCGCCCTGATTTCCCATCTGCTTGGATTGTTTGTTTCTAGTATTGTTTTAACTGTATATATGGGGTGTATTTTATGTATATTTATAGTTTTATTCTCTCTGTAACCCGTCCAGAGTCCCCTATTGTAGGGGAGATAGGCGGGAGAGAAATCTAATAAATAAAAATAAATAAATAAAAATAAATAATCAACTTGAAAATCAAGACAGTGATTACCAGATATCAGTTTGGATTTACCAAGAACAGATCTTCTCAGGTTAGTCTTATATTGCCTGTCCCGCTAGATTGGATAGGGTAGGCATGCTCCAGGTCCCTTCCCTGAAACATTTAGGTTCTCACTCTTTTAGCCTTCCAGAAGGCCATTGAATCCTGGCTGTTTACTCAGGCACTGGGGTAGCATGGTGGGAGCCTGTGGATGGTTGTTGGGGCATCCTGGGAGGACGATTGAGGCACTGGGTTTTTAGTTTTTGTCACATGGTTTTGTAGTTTTACTATTGTTGTGAGCCGCCCAGGGTTGTTTTAAGATGGGTGGCCATACAAATCTTTTGAATAAATAAATACATAAATAAATATAAATAAATGAATGTTATAATTGAATAGGTAACCTCCATAGCAGATTGTGGGATTCTATAGATGTATTGGTTATTTATTTATTAGATTTATGCCCTCTGCAGAAGACCTGTGGCAGTTTACAAACATTTATAAAACAATAAAACATCCATGGTATAAAAAAATCAAACTAAGGATAAAAATCCCCTTCATGGATCACTGCCTTGTCGTGGCGAAGGGGCTTGTGTAACTCAGTGAAGCCATGAGCTATACCGTGCAGGGCCACCCAAGACGGACAGGTCATGACAGAGAGTTCTGACAAAATGTGGTCCACTGGAGAAGGAAATGGCAACCCACTCCAGTATCCTTGCCAAGAAAACCCCATGGACAATGTTAAAAGGCTAAAAGATATGACGCCGGAAGATGAGCCCCTCAGGTCGGAAGGTGTCCAATATGCTACTGGGGAAGAGCGGAGGGCAATTCCAAGTAGCTCCAGAAAGAGTGAAGCGGCTGGGCCAAAGCCGAAAGGACGTTCAGCTGTGGATGTATCTGGAAGCGAAAAGAAGGTCCGATGCTGTAAAGAACAATATTGTATAGGTACGTGGAATGTAAGATCCATGAACCAAGGCAAGCTGGATGTGGTCAAACATGAGATGACAAGATTGAACGTTGACATCTTGGGAATCAGCGAATTGAAATGGACGGGAATGGGTGAATTTAATTCAGGTGACCACTATATCTACTACTGTGGGCAAGAAACCCTTAGAAGAAATGGAGTTGCACTCATAGTCAATAAGAGAGTGGGAAAGGCAGTAATGGGGTACAACCTCAAAAACGACAGAATGATCTCAGTGCGTATCCAAGGAAAACCATTCAACATCACAGTAATCCAAGTCTATGCCCCAACCACTGATGCCGAAGAAGCTGAAGTTGACCGGTTCTATGAAGACCTACAAGACCTTCTAGAACTAGCACCAAAAAAAGATGTCCTTTTCATCATAGGGGATTGGAATGCTAAAGTAGGAAGTCAAGGAGTAATCGGAATAACAGGCAAGTTTGGCCTTGGAGTACAAAATGAAGCAGGGCAAAGGCTAATAGAGTTCTGTCAAGAGAACAAGCTAGTCATAGCAAACACTCTTTTCCAACAACACAAGAGACGACTCTACACATGGACATCACCAGATGGTCAATACCGAAACCAGATTGATTACATACTTTGCAGCCAAAGGTGGAGAAGCTCTATACAGACGGCAAAAACAAGACCAGGAGCTGACTGTGGCTCAGATCATGAGCTTCTTACTGCAAAATTTAGGCTTAAATTGAAGAATGTAGGGAAAACCACTAGACCACTCAGGTATGACTTAGATCATATTCCATGTGAGTACACAGTGAAGGTGATGAATAGATTTAGAGGATTAGATTTGGTAGACAGAGTGCCTGAAGAACTATGGACGGAGGTCTGTAACATTGTACAAGAGGCAGCATCTAAAACCATCCCAAAGAAAAAGAAATGCAAGAAAGCAAAATGGCTGTCTGATGAGGCTTTACAAATAGCTGTGGAAAGAAGGAATGCGAAAAGCAAGGGTGAAAGGGAAAGATATAAGCAACTGAATGCAGATTTCCAGAGAATAGCAAGGAGAGATAAGAAGGCCTTCTTAAATGAACAATGCAAAGAAATTGAAGAAAACAATAGAATGGGGAAGACTAGAGATCTCTTCAAGAAAATTGGAGATATCAAAGGAACGTTTAGTGCAAAGATGGGCATGATAAAGGACAAAAAAGGCAGGGACCTAACAGAAGCAGAAGAGATTAAGAAGAGGTGGCAAGAATACACAGAAGAACTATACAAGAAAGATCTTAATGTCCCTGATGTCCATGCTGGTGTGGTCACTGACCCTGAGCCAGACATCCTAGAGAGTGAAGTCAAGTGGGCCTTAGGAAGCATTGCTAACAACAAAGCTAGTGGAGATGACAGTATTCCAGCTGAGTTATTTAAAATACTAAAAGACGATGCTGTTAAAGTGCTGCACTCAATATGCCAGCAAGTTTGGAAAACGCAACAGTGGCCACGGGATTGGAAAAGGTCAGTTTACGTTCCAATTCCAAAGAAGGGCAATGCCAAAGAATGCTCAAACTATCGCACAATTGCACTCATTTCACATGCTAGCAAGGTTATGCTCAAAATCCTACAAGCTAGGCTTCAGCAGTACGTGAACCGAGAACTACCGGATGTACAAGCTGGGTTTCGAAGAGGCAGAGGAACTAGAGATCAAGTTGCCAACATTCGCTGGATCATGGAGAAAGCACGAGAGTTCCAGAAAAGCATCTACTTCTGCTTCATTGACTATGCAAAAGCCTTTGATTGTGTGGATCACAACAAACTGTGGCAAATCCTTAAAGAGATGGGGATACCAGACCACCTTACCTGTCTCCTGAGAAATCTGTATGCGGGCCAAGAAGCAACAGTTAGAACCGGTCATGGAACAACCGATTGGTTCAAAATAGGGAAAGGAGTACGACAAGGCTGTATACTGTCCCCCTGCTTATTTAACCTATATGCAGAGTACATCATGAGAAATGCCAGGCTGGAAGAATCACAAGCCGGAATTAAGATTGCAGGGAGAAACATCAATAACCTCAGATATGCAGACGATACCACCCTAATGGCAGAAAGTGAAGAAGAACTAAAGAGCCTCTTGATGAGGGTGAAAGAGGAGAGTGCGAAAGCTGGCTTGAAACTCAACATTAAAAAAACTAAGATCATGGCATCTGGACCCATCAATCCCTGGCAAATAGAAGGGGTAGAAATGGAAGCAGTAACAGACTTCATTTATTTGGGCTCCAAGATCACCGCAGACGGAGACTGCAGCCATGAAATTAAAAGACGCTTGCTCCTTGGGAGGAAAGCTATGGCAAACCTAGATAGCATATTAAAAAGCAGAGACGTCACCTTGCCGACAAAGATCCGCATAGTCAAAGCTATGGTTTTTCCAGTAGTAATGTATGGCTGTGAGAGCTGGACCATAAAGAAGGCTGAACGCCGAAGAATTGATGCCTTTGAACTGTGGTGCTGGAGAAGACTCTTAAGAGTCCCCTGGACTGCTAGGAGGTCAAACCAGTCAATCTTAAAGGAAATCAACTCTGATTGCTCATTGGAAGGATTGATAATGAAGCTCAAGCTCAGATACTTTGGTCACCTAATGCGAAGAGAGGACTCTTTGGAAAAGACCCTGATGCTGGGAAAGATGGAAGGCAAAAGGAGAAGAGGACGGCAGAGGATGAGATGGCTAGATAGCATCACTGAAGCAATGAGCATGAAATTGAGCAAACTCAGGGAGGCAGTGAAAGACAGGAAGGCCTGGCGCAATATGGTTCATGGGGTCACGAAGAGTCGGACACGACTTAACGACTAAACAACAACAAAAGGATAAAAATAATTGTAATTACAAAACCAATAAAAATCGATGACAATATTTCATATACCAAATATTCTTATAATTAATTCTGTTTTTGATGACTTATGGAAAGCCAACAGTGTGAGAGCTGATTGAATCTCTGGGGGGAGGCTATTCCAGAACGGAGGTGTAGCAGCAGAAAGCAGGGCCTGAATGTCTCCACCTCCGCCTGTATGGTAGGTTCTCCTGGGAGATACAAATCTGGTCAGACAAGATGGTCTGTAATTCTCTTGAAGCCAAGCCATGTAGGGCTTTACAGATTAAAACCAGCACTTTGAGCTGCACTTGGCAGCCTGTGGGGAGCTTGCACCAGCCAACTGGGCTGCTACATTCTGCACCAGCTGGATGTTTTTCAAGGCAGCCTATATAGACTGCATTGCAGTAGTCCAGATGAGTGGTGATAAGAATATGAATTACTGCTGCAAAGCCCTTGTTCTCCAAGTAGGTCTGCAAGTGGTGCACCAGCTGCAGCTGGATAAATATTTTCCTGGCCACAGTCTCCACCTGCCTGAAGACATGAGTGCAGGAGGATCTCCAAATTGTGGGCTGGGTCCCTTAAGGCAGTGCTACACCCCCAAAAGATGTCAAAGAACTTGATGAACAAACAGCCATGCTTTCTTGCATAAGTTCAACTTCAGCCTGTTGTGGATGTTTTTATCTTCTAATTGTTTATTACCTTGTAGACCACCTAGAATTGTTTTGGTGATTGAGGCAGCCAATGCATTAATTAAATAATTAAATAAATGCCAGCATGGATTATCAGGCTAATTAGTTATGGGTTGGATGGCGTAACAGTTATGTGGATAGATAACTGCCTTGCAAACTGTGCCTAAAAAAATTATCATCAATGGTTCCTCATCAAAGTTGAGAAAGGTATCAAGAGGAGTGCCGCAAAGACCTCTACACTTCAGTATTTCCATTTATGATATGGGTGAAGAAGAGGAAGGAATGCTTATTAATTTGTAGTTGATACAAAATTGGGTGGAATAGCTAATGCACTTGAAGACAGAAATAGCATTCAAAACAATCTTAAGAAGTTGATGAAACGGACTGGAAACAGAAATCAAAGTCACAAGCATGGAATGAGGAATATCTGGCTTGGTAATAGCATTTGATTTTAGCATTGTAGTTGAATGCAAAATTAATATGAGCCAGTGCCATGGTGTGACTGCAGGGAAGGTAAATGCAGTAGTGGGCTTAATCAACAGAAGAGTTTCCAGATTGTGGGAATAATGCCACTCCATTCTGCTTTGATCAGACCCCACCCTGAGGATGGAAACCAGTTTTGGGCACTGCGCCTCAGGAAGGTTCAGAGAAGGGCAACAGGAATGATTGGAGACTAGAACGTAAGCCTGTGGAACAGAGATGGAAAGCACCAGATGTGTTTAGCCTTGAGAAAAGGACACCAAGGTTTGATAGCCCTCTTTAAATATTGGAAAAGATGTCACACAGAAGAAAGCTAAGACCATTCTCTCTCTTCCAGAGTGCAGGACATGGATTAAACCATGCAGAGCCCTGCAAGACTTGAAGTTGTCTAGAAATGTCAGTTAATGATTTAAGTTACAGGAAAGGAGATTCTGATTGAATGTTAGGAAATGCTTTTGAACAGTGAGAGAAATTTGATGGCGCAGCTAGCGTACAGCTGGGAGCAAGGTTCACACTGTCTCATTAGCCAGACTTGAATGTGAGGAAAAAGGGTTACAGACTCTCGGAAACTAAATAAGTAAACTGCAGCTATCGTTTTCTGGTGAGTACATTAAGACAATTCTGAGAGGGCCTTCAGGGTCTGCTAAAGCATTTACAATCCTTTCTTCTGACTTGACAATCTGATGTAAAACTTCCATTTATAAATATCTAATATGCAAGTCTTTGGCTGTGAAAAAAACATGGGGTATTTATGTTCAGCATTTAAACTGGCCTGGTCTCCCCTCTTGCCAAAGCAGAATCTGTAGGGAAATTCAAGGCCCTCAGTGCTTCTGAGGTGCCTTTGGAGGTGGGAAATGGAGTTGACTGCCGTCTTGTTTGTGGCATTTTGCTTGTCTGCCTTGGCTTCCCTCTACACTGATCTGAGGAATCTGGCATTGGCAGCCTTTGAGTTGCAGAGATGTTTGTAGAGGCATTGATCCAGAAGTTGAGAGAAACTTAAAAGTCTACTTGCTAATGATCCTGTATAGGAAATGCTATCCCTGATAGATGAGCATTGAGCTTCTGTTTCAAAATCTCTCATGAAGAAGATTTCCCTGCCTCCTGAGGCAACTTAGTTCATCGACAAAGTTCTACCTTCAGTACTTTCAGGCTTTGCCAACAGTCTTTCCTCCTGCTTCACCCTTTGAGGTTGATTTATCCAAGCCATCATTCTCCTTGGTAATATCTTGCTGTCCCACAGGCCTGCCTGACTTTTGGTATAAGCTTGACCCTTCTGTTAAATCTGCATTCTGGCGTGGGATCATCTACTGCTTGGGGGTGAACTCCACCTGGCCTCTGAGGAGTTTTGCCAGAAAGGATGCCTTGCAGGGATTTAGCCACTCCCCAGAAATGCACCCCTGACATCCTTCCGGAAATCTGGAGCAAGCACTTTATTGCAGCGAGCAGGACTTTCCTGCCCAGTTGCCTGAGATCCATTCCTCTTCCTCCTCTTCTTCCCGCCAGGTGAAACTCCCTAGAAGGCCGCCTTGGTCTGTCGCCTTTGCCTCTTTGCTGCTTTATGGACCCCCCACCCCTCCTGCACTACGAAGGTGCTGAGATAGGCTGGATGCCTCTGTTTCTGCCTGTCTTGCCCCTCTTCATTGAGGGGAGAAGGGGACCCTGGAAGACTCTGGGGATGCTGCCTTTTGCCGTCACGGTCGATGGGAGACTTGGAGTCAGTACAGCTGCACTTGTTCTTTGAGATAAGAGACTGGCTGCCAGAGAACGTTAATAGGCAAATAAGATGGTGGCCCGATTTTAGCTGTGAGATCAAGAGCAAGACAGGGGCCCGGCTTTGATGTGTCTGCGTCTGCCTCTCTCCCCGCTTCTCCCCTGAATGCAGCTCCTTCGTCTGCAGAGTCCACTCTTTTTCTTCCGGACTGGTCGGGCTCTGCTAATTTTTTGCCCCCTACAAATGGTCCGTAGCTCATGTGAAGTGGCCCAGAATTTTTTAAAAATTGGGCAACAGAGGATTATTTAAACTGCTGCCTTTGTGCGAGTCCAGGAGAATAAACACTGTCATCTTGATTTTTAATTCGTTTATTTTTCTTCTGAGAAATGAATGTTTCTAATTTGAGTGGAAAGTAAGTTAGTTAGTTCACTGTTTTTCCATAAGTCAGAACTGTAGGGATATAAGTAATTAGTGCTATAATCTAAACACACTATTAGCCAGCTCTCGACACAGATTTCCTCCCACAACAAAACAGTCTCCCTACCCTTGTCCTGTTGTTTGGTTTTCCTCTAGAATTTGTTGTTATGACTTCCTTCTGGACCGATTCAGAGGTTGTATCTGCCAGTTGCACAGTGTGCAAGAATCCTTCAGTGTTCAGGTTTCCTCAGCTCATGTAATCCTTACGTTGTGAAAGTCTGGAGAATGTTCCAGTCCATTTGCTGCAAAACTCCCCTTCTGATGGTGATGCCTAGCTCTCAGTGAGGAGTTTGGAAGGGTGTTGATGAAGACGCCTTTATTTATTTATTTATTTATTTATTTAGCCACCCATCTCACAAAATGCTTCCTGGTGGCATACAAAACCCACAGCACGAAACTCATGGTGCTCATGGTTAAAACAGTGACCCCCCCCCAAACTTCACACAAAGAAAGCACATCAAAAATAGGAGAACCTTAATGGTAGCCATATAACTGCCACTCATGCCTCTTAAAGGAGAAGAGAGGACCTTCTCTTCTCCTTTAAGCGATGGACCCATTTTTCCTGATCCAGGAACTGGCAACTGGATCATTGCTGTCTTCTTCCAAAAAGTTTAGGACTAATCCCTCTAATCCCCTGAGTAACGTGATTCACTGAGTTCAAATGTTGTATTTGCAAATCAGTATTAGAATACACCAAGCTTGCTCTGCCAGCCATGTGGCACAAGGATTATGTCCATGGAGCACCAAGAGTACAGAAGAATCAGACATGCCTGCTTGGTTTTGTTGAACCAGCCTCGGAGGTATTGCCCAGGCATTTCTGTGGGAGTCTTCTGTTGACATTGTGGCAGAAGAGTGGTGCCTTCTGGGCCATGTAGAACTGGGAGCTCAAGGGAGTGGGTGGAAGGGGTGGGGGTGGTGATGTAGCAGAAGGTATTTGCTGGAAGCTTTTGGGATGAGACTCAAGGATGCATAAAATCCACACAGCAGAAAGGTAATAAAAAAGTAAATTAAAAAGGCAGATAAAATGTGCAAATACTGAAAAAATAATAATAGAACAATCAGATTACTTAAAATAATAGTAAAGTTGTACAAGGAACTAAAAAGGCCAAAGATAATGAAAAACTCTTCATCCAGCATCAAAAAAGATGACTGCTCTGAAAATGGCTGCTCCTTGGAACTATCTGTCATACTTTAGGATGCAAGAACAACCTAGAACGGGCTTCTGATAATGGAGCTGAGCTATATATGGAAAAAGACACCTCTTCAGATATCAAGCCTGCAGTTCATCATTCCAAATAAAAAATCTAGATTCTAAAATTGAAGTTCCACAGGCTCAATAAATCATCAAATCTTGCTGGCTGTTTTGGCAGCCTTGGCAGTGGTCTTGGAGCACTCCCAGTCTCAGGCTTGAAATCACAGATTTCGGTGAAAGCTAACCCAGGCTCCTGCAACCGAGATAAATTTTGTATACCCTGCCGAAGTTTTCGTTGTTTGATTTGCCTAATTTGGTTTAGAAGTGTAGAATTTTAGATTTGAAGCAAAACAAATAAATGGGTCTCCAGAGCTTCTGAAAAGGCTTTAATAACAGGGCATGATGGAGCTCAGCTGGGTGGGGAGACAGTGCAGAAAAGAGGCTCTTATCTTTGCTAATTGAAGCGCCTTCAAATCAGCTAAGATGGTCCTGAAGAACGTTAAGGCCTTAAAGCAGAAGTCTCCACTTTTGCTAAAATACAGCGTTAACTTGGCGCAACTGATGCAATACCGTTATTAGCATTGCATGCCTTCCTAAGTGCCTTGCCTCTGCCAACTCGCCCCTTGGACAAAAAATTGGTCATAGATTACAAATCTCCAGCCAGGTGCACGGCTTCACCTTCAGCAGGTTAGCCTCTAGCTGCAAGTAGCACTGCCCTCAGGAATTGGGATGTGACAGTTCCAGGGGTAGGTGGACCTGTCTGGGCTCTGTACAGTAGAGAACCCGGTGACTAATGCAGAACTCTCCAGCACTCGTGGAGTTCTTGGCGTTGTTTGAGCTTGGTTGCAGGCTAGGTAACTTCATCAGTGCAGAGGGAGTGGAGTTTGCTGGCTGTGTATATATAGTAGCTTGTTTTGCTGATTGTGGTTGGAGTGTAGCTTTTTCCTTGGTAGCTCTTGTCTGTCTAGTGCTGCTTCCTGCTTATGTGGCTGTTGGTTAACAGGTGTGTAATGAGGAAGGAGGTGTTATGGTCTGTGTGCTTCTTTCCTTGATTTTTAGTTGTTTCCTTTCTTGAATGGTTTGGAGATGGAACTTATCTCAGTGTGTCTACTAATGGCTGGTTCATCACAGTGCCATGCCTTTAGGAATTCTCCTGCGTTGGTGTAAGATATTTACAGTTTCCCAAATTGTGGTTAAGCTTGTCAGTGTGTTGTGAAGCGAAGGAGTTTTCATCATGTCTTCTGACTGCCAGTTGATGTTCATGGAGGCATTCTCCCGATTTTCTGCTCTTCCACAGTCCTTGCCTTGGCTGTTATAGATGCCTCCTGTTTTGCTTTCTTTCTGAATCATGGAGTTGGAAAGAGGTCCTCTAGTCCAACCTCTGCCCAGTGCAGGATCTCTGGCAGATGACCACCTAGCCTCTGTCTGAAGACCTCTAGTGGAGAACTCACGCATCATATCACAACTTGTGCTACTGGCTGACAGCATTGAGAGTGACTGGCTCGATGGCACCGAGTGAACCCAGGTCATGTAGGGACCTAAACCTGAGGCCCATTAGTCCAAGCTCACAATTTTAACTCCTCCACTCCCCTGGCCCTCAAAACAGCTAGTGAGCTATGTTCTTGCAAAGAATGATAGGTGGGCTCAAAGAAAGGAAACATGGGGTGCTCAACTGGAATTCTGCTATGCTGTTTCTCTGGACATTGTGTCCTGTGTCCACCAAGGATGCAGAGGATCCTGCATGGTGCTCCTTTCTTCAAAAGTCCTTGCCAGCTGCTTGCCACTGTCTCCATGTGGTTGTCCGTTCTGAAGCTGACTTTTCCCAAAGAACAAGTCCTCTGGAACATGCATTTCTTGTTCTAGTCTGATTTTTGTGGCCTTTTGAATGTTGAGGGTTTAGAAGTTTAACAGTGAGAATACCTTAAGTTCAGTGGCATGTGCAGAACAAATGCGAATTGAAACCAGAATAATTTCTTCAAGAATCATGTATATTGATGTGGTAGCTTGCTACTATGCTGTTTATACTAGAGAGCTAAGTGGGATTCTTGATTGCTGGGAAGTTGACAGCTTGTGGTCCTGCATAAAGTTTCCGCCTTTTGCGGGATTAAAGCAGGAAAACCTAAACGGTTATTTCTAAACAGTATGAAAGCTTGCTCCCTTTTTGAATTTAGAATGTGCCTGCCAGAATTGTGGTTATTGCCATAGTAAAAGTTTGGATGTGAAAGAAATTTCAGAAGTCTGTTTGCATTAAAATAACAAGACAAAGGACCATACGAGGGTTGAGGATCGAAATATGATACACTTCAAGGTGAATTTATCAAAAGTAAATGACTTATTGAACTTTGGCTGTGCTAGTGATGAATCATTGGTTCAAACCTCATTTGAATCTAAGGGTAGGTGGGGGTATCAGTTTGAATATGGGCAAGGGGAGTGGGATTCTGGAGCCTAGCTTTATCTTCTTGACTATGAGGTCTTATGAAAGTCATCGACGTGTGTGATAAAATAACCAAGTAATTTCAAAATATGGCAAATGGAGATGTATTCCTCTTTCCCTTTCTGGTCCTCTTCCAAGGAGTAGAAGGTGGGATGAGAATACCACCTGAGCCCGTAAGGTCAGGAACTTCCTCCCAGAATTTGCAAAGTCTGTGGTGATATGGTTGTAGCTGTCATTTCCAGTATTATTTGTCCCCACGTGTGTCAGCAGGAAAAGGCCGTTGTCAACAGACCTTGTTAAGTCTTGGAAGATGTACTGTCACGTTCTTGATCCTTGCTTCCGGGAGACAGCACACTTCAGGCTCTTCCTTTTATCTGCCTTCCTTGGGGAGTGTTCCTTCCACTGTCAGATGCTCTAGCAGAGCCCTCTTTCTCTGAACAGAGCCACCCTCATCCTTTCTGAGGTGGCCACTCCTTCCCCACTCTTTTGTCCAGTCGTCATCTTCTTCCACCGCGAAAACAGGCTTTGGCTTGAGGGTTCTTCCTCGGGCAGAAGCTTGCCCACTCTGGGTGACCTGCTGATCTCCTTCCAAGAGAAAGCTTCATATCCTCGGGATATTGAGGGACGGCCACTTTGCATTGTGACCTGCGGCTGATCGTTCAAATACTGGAGGAAACGTACATGCTGTATGCCTCGTGTTTTCGAATGTCCAGCGTGGTTCTTGTCCTCCGGGCAGGGCTTCCTTGGCCCTCCCCCCCCTCCCCCCCTTCCTCTTGTATGCTCCTGGAGCTGCAGCAGCAGGGCTGGGATTGGGGCCCGAGGCTTGATGAACGTGTCCTGCAAGTCTCCACACCCAGGAAGCATTTTTTAAAAGAAAAACACACAGAAGCTGCTTACATTTGAACCATGTGGAATAAAATTGCCCCATTTTTCCTGCTCTTGGGGCAAAACTTTGGAACGTGGGTGCTCCGAGTTCAGATCCCTTGAGACAGCTGTTGTGAGTTGAAAACGTGGTTTGCTTAGCAAATGAAAGGTGCCAGGATTCAGAGCCCAAATTCATGCACTGAGTGTAATCTGGGACTTGGGTTAGGGTCAGGATGTTGGGCTTTATTGGGGATGATACGAATGTTGGTCTGTCCTGAAGGGGGGATGCGTGGGAACCGTCCTGAAATTAATTGTAAACTAGTTGTTATCTTAGGTTTTTAATCCTGTTACCGTATAGTGGGGAATAAGCCAGTTAAATCTGTCTTTTAATGGAGCAGCATATAGGCTTCAATAAATAAATAAATAAATTTGAACAAATAAATAAAATCAAATTTTTATTTCTGTGGGCCGCCCAGAGTCACCATGGGTGAGTTGGGCGGCCATATAAATTGGTTAAATAAATAAATCTGTTTTTCTTACAGTATTTGTCAAGTTATGGCCCCTCCATAAACCCCTTTTTTCAGTCTAACACAAGACGAAACACACTTTTAGAGTCAGGAGCTGTGCTTAATTTTAAAATGGTAAAAGTCCAGGATTTCTGTTCCCTTCTTGTTTGGGGTGATGGATTTTGGGGTTTCTTCTCCCTGGCATGTCAAGCTCAACAGAACGCATGCCAGCAAGGTTTTCCCCAGGCTCACTTTCATTTGGTCTGCTTGGGCAGGAGTCCTATTTTACATGGCATCTCACACACAGTTTGGTGTGCTTCGCAGAAATAATAGTATCACAACTTCATGGAAGTACATCCTACAACTTTGAGGCTGTTTCTCTGGAGAAGATGAGCAGCAGTTAATTCTGCTGTGAGCCTTAAGCCCGAGGCTGTGACCTGCAGCCGCGGTGGCTTTTGAAGCCCAGCCGAGGCGGGCCCGTGCCAGAGGCAGGCAGAGACGAGAAGGACTGGGCCCAGGCCCCACAGACTTCGCAGAGGTAGCAGCCCTGTTCCTAAGGGCACAGTGGGAGTAACTGCCGCTCACCTCCTGACAGGCAGTAAGGAAGGCAAGTAGGACCGTCTGAATCTCCTTCCCACTTTTAAGCAGGGGAGAAAAGCAGTTTAGCAGCTTCCCTTGAAGAGCTCTTCATCTTCTGAAGTGGAGACAGGAGCATCTTGAACTTCTTATCTAAACTCTGCATAAATCTTGGCCTCAGAGCCAAGTGAAGCTGCCAGGGGATGTATTCTCTTATGAGTCTGAGCCTTGCAAGCAACACATGCTGGAAGCCAGAACATAAGCAGAAGTTCTGTGTAATTCAAACTGGTGTCTTGGGCCTTTTGAGCACTTTTCACCAGCTGTGTTCAGACTCAGCACTTGGGCTGCTCTTCGTCCCTCTGATTGCTTGTAGCAGTGTTGGATTAAAAGCAGAGATGAAAGTGGCAGTGAATTGCTGGGCTCAGTGTGCTGTTGAATCGAATCTGAAAGATCTCATGCCTTAATTTAACTCGCATCTCAAAGGGTCTTCTGACATTCTAACGCTTCAGACTGGAACCACGGCATTTTCCACCTGGCATTACGGAAGAGCAGAGGGCTTGCATTTCATTGTCTGCTCCCTTTTGGGGTACAGAAGACAGGCCCCCGCTGGTCCCACACCCATATCAAACTCTGGCTGCTAAACTGGGGAGGAGGAGGTTTTGACCACTGGTGCCCTCTCCCGTGATGGCTGTGCCTGAGCCTTCGCTCCGGAGGTGCTGTGCGCGTGCTCCTTCCTTCTTCCCTTCCTCTCCGTTCAGCCACTGCGCACCACAGCTGAAGCAGGCTCTTGCCATGGCAGCTTCTGCCCCTTCCGGAGGGGCCCTGCTTTCTGGAGCCGGCTGTGGAGGCCAGGAATGGAAAGCCTGAGCAAAGGCGAAAAGAGGTGAAGGTGGACCCTTTGACCTGGGCTGCGCTACTGCTTCTGCACTTGCCACCTCTGTGCGTGCAGAAGAAAGACACTAACCCGGGAGAGCAGAAATAGCACGTTTTCATCAGGTCGCAGAAGACTTGCAGAAGGGAGGAGGTTCCCTTGCAGAGGAATTATCACCTTTGTGGTCTCCAGGTACCCCTTGCTGTGAATATTTGTGGTTTCCCAGGCCTCGCCTTGAACAGTCCCATTTGACTTCCGTTTCGTAGTCCTCCTTGTCACAGTTTAAACTGCTAGCTGGAGGTGTTTAGACATATTTTTCTGTAATCGTATATCTGGTTTCAAATACTCAGACAGCTCTTTAGAGAAGCCCATAGTTGCTCAGAGCTAACAGAGCAACAGTCCCAGCCTGGGATGTTTGGAAGGGTCAGGGTACTTCTCTCGGTGTGGAATTGTCTGCCTGGGTGGTGGTAGTCCTAGACAGCTGATCACCTTTTCAGGCATTATTAACAACTTCACTGTACAGTTAAAAAAAAGTGTCCCTGAATCACCTGGAAGGATGTCTAGATTTCTGCACCTGCCATATCCTTGGTTTCCTTCTTTTAAATCTGTAAACTACTCCAGAAAAATAGTAAGTCTGCATTGTGATTGGCAGAAAGACGTTGGGTACCATGGGGAGGCTGAGTTGGCATCTGTCCATTTAGGGTGGTGTTGAAATACACAGTTTGACCTGGGGGCTCTTGACGGGGATATGAAAGAGAGCGTTCCCATTTTTATTATTTTTCAGCAACTTGAATTAACTGTAAAATATCACTTATTTTAAATAGTTGTTTTCTGTTACATGAGCAAGCATGTAATAGAATTTCATGCATATTTACTCATGAGTGAGTAATGTGTACTCACATTTACCCTGAGTTCAGCAGGCTTTCCCCCAGAGAGTCATTATGGTGATCAGACCCTGCAGAGGATGTTTACTGTAGTTCTGACCTGTCGGAAAGGTCTCGTGCACCACGTGTGTGTGATTACAGACTTTGGGGATTTTGTTCAGGATGGGTCTGAGGCAGGAGCACCTAAAATTGTACCTCTGTGGCTGCTCTCTTGACATTTTATAGCACAACCTGCGGACACCCCGGTCCGACGTATTGGGGTTTGAGCTAGACGAGCCTTTCATCATACGAACGTTCTTCCCAAGTAGATTTCTTTCTTTGCTTGTTCGTTAGATTTGTGTCCCACCTTTTGTTCAGGATCTGAAGGTGGCATCCAAGAGCTCCCTCCTCCTTTCTGTTTTATAAGAAGCATTCTGAACCTGAAGGGTCGAGAGAGACTGAGATGGTAGCAAATGCCTAGAAAGGCATAGATAAAAGCTCAGGGGGTCATGACCCCTAGGCCTGTGGGTTGGAAAGAGGCAGACCTTTTCTGAGGGAGCTTTTCCACATCTGCGCTAAGGCACGTTTAATTAATGCTGGAACAATTAGCTTGACAAGTAAATCAGACTCAATTTGAACAATAACATTGTCCTGACACTGCATGGTGGCCAGATGGAGATGTGAGCTATTTTGAAAAAGCTTGGATTTCCTCATGCTGCTGAGGTTACTTGTGGGTAAATGGGGTTGTTTGTGCGGGGCAAGCCGAAAATTCCGGTTGCGGGATAGCTGAGGTTTTCGCCGGAGCTCTCCCGGAGTGAGAATGTGGCAGTCGAAGGGAGTGGAGGGTCTGCTGTGGGTCCTCAACCGCAAAGGGGCTGGCAAGAAAAGGGTGCGGACCTGTCTGCGTGCACGTAGACGTCTGTTTTTAAGCTGGGCTCCTGCTGCCTTACTGGGCAGAAGAGCGAGCAGCTTGACTGCGACTTGGGGCAAGTGGAGTTCAAAGGCCTGCAGTTAATTACACAATCCCGTGACAGACTCCAGAACTCTGCGGTCGGCCCACCCAGACCCCAGAGCAATCCCTAGCCCCCTCCCTACAAAGAACTTCCAGCTCCCAGCTGCAGCAGGCACCGCAGTTTACCTCTTGCTGTGGGATGGAAGAAGAGCTGGCTTGGTACAGAGGCAGGATGGGGTTGGCCTCACCTTTCTGGGCCAGAGCTCAACAGGGCCACGCAGCTGGAGTACCTGACCCTGGTGAAACAACCACTGCAGAGGAACTTCTCTCCCTCTTCTCGTGGGATGCTTGGGCTTCAAACCTCCTAACATAAGAGATGATGGAGCAGGAATGCGCGGGTGGGCGTCCCATGCTTTAGATGCGGCATCTTCAGGTTCTTGGCTGGGTTGATTGGTTGGTTGGTTGGAGACGGAGGGTCCAGGCTTTTGGTCCAGGTGGCGATACACAAAGAGCCTTCTAGCTCATCCTTGGGTAGAAGAAAGGAAACTCCTGGGGGGCTTCACCTGTATACTATAGTTTAATCACATTATATCAGATTCTCTACATAATAAGAGATCCCTTGAAGCGTTAGGGATTGGATTCCACCAAAAGTGTGCTGATAATTGGTACTGATTTCTTTTGAAAGCAAGAACTAGCAGAAGTGCCCCAACTGCTTTCACAGGAACCCCAGACTCATTCCACTGATGGTCAGTGGCCATGCCCCAGAGCAGCCACTACTGGGTGTGTGAGGCTTCATTAATATTTGTGGAGGATGTCTCCAGGTATACGTTTTTGCAAATAAATGGCTTGCTGTCATTCCAAGGATGAAGTTTTTTAGTTATGCAAAAAGAGATGCTAAAGCGTAAAAGATGTGCGCAAGGCTCCCCAGCACCTCCCTTCATTGCCATCGCCCATGGCCTCCAAAGCGAATTTGTGTGGTTGTAACCCCACCCTTTTCTCACAGGAAGTTGGTCTGGTCTGGTTCAAATAAAGAATGGAAAGTTCAGAACATTCTGTTTAGGTTGCGAAACAATGGCAAAGTTCCTTTTATTATTTTCCTCTGGGTTTAATATGGGACGTACTCAAGTCTTTGATCGGAGGTATTGCAAGGGATTATATTGTTTAATACTTGCTAATATTTTTCTGCTCCTTAGAAATAAATCTAAAGCTTTCAGACCTTCAGGGGAGCAGCTGTCCGTTTTTCCCCCCCAGAACCTTTTTGTTCCATTCCTTCTTTATATATCTTAGCAAAGCAAATTTAAAATACAAGAATCTTTGGAGATACTAAAATGGTTTCCATCAAGATTCTGTTATCTTCAGAAATTTGAATGGATTCCTTCTGTGGCAGCAAAATCTTGGTCCTCCCTCTTAGGTCAGGGATGGGGAATCACGCTGTGACTGGGGTCTACATAGTGCTGGCGGTGGGGCAGCAGGGCACCGTTGCAAACGGAAGTCATTTCCCAAGAGGGAGGTGTTGTGATTTTCAGCCACGTTTTGAGGTGTGGGTATGTGTGATTTTCTTCCCACCATTTTTTTATGGTTTAATACTTC
Source organism: Liasis olivaceus (assembly GCA_030867105.1). NCBI lineage: Eukaryota > Metazoa > Chordata > Lepidosauria > Squamata > Pythonidae > Liasis > Liasis olivaceus. The sequence goes on from CM061354.1 coordinate 891,872, forward strand.
CTGATTTCTTCATTCTGTAATATGATAGATTTGCCTGAGGTTGAAGTTGAGAAGTGGGATGTTCCTGGTCAGCCCATGTCTCCGTTTATTTGCGTATTGCTAGCATTCCGATGGAGCTCTTCTCCAAAATGGTTCTGAGCAGCCTGTGAGGGACGTCAAGGTCAAACGTTTAGCCTGACAGCGGTGGCTCTGACTGGCAGCAGGCCGCCCTCTCTGCCTGCGAGCTGGAGCTCTTTCCTTTCATAGGCGGAGCGCCAGGAACAGGCTGCAGAAAGCCGACGTCATTCTAGGCCAACCTGCACAGCTCGTCAAGGCAGAAGGGCCTCATTGATGAATTAAACTTTAGAATTCAGTATCAGGACTTTTATAGTTCTTGTAATAAATTTCCTTATTTCCTTATTTCAGGCTTGTGTCCTTGAATCACTCACTGCCTGCTGAGCCTGACAGGAGCAGTTTAGCCTCCACTAGGCCCGTATTGATATTTGGTATAGAATATGAAGCATTACCTCAGTCGGTCTTCTGCCATTTTTCCTTCCCCTCAGTCCATTTGAAGGAAAAGGACTGGCTGAGTTCTTGGTGCTCTAGAGCCGACTTTAAAGAAATGTCACTTGTAGTCATCGTGGGCAGGGTCTAGCCTCTGCCCTTATGGTGCCCTTCCCTCCTTTGGGAGGAAATAAGACTGTCTCTTTTGGCATAACATTACAAGTTGGACCAACAGCATCTGCCCATTACCCATTACTAGGGATGCTTCTGGGTAGGGTGTATGTGTGTCTGGAGAATATGAAGGCTTTCCCATCACACCCCGCTTCCCTACTGCAATGATGAGCATTTTATTGATATTACAAAACTGTTCAAGAATGTGAACAGTCCCCCCAAAGTCTTGGGTGCTGGCCCAGAACTCTTCAGACAGATGCTACTGAGTTGTAATTAATCCCTTGCTCTTCCAGGGATAATCCTGTAATCTCTCTGATCCTGTCTATCCCTTTATCTTCCTCTTCTTTTACTTCCCTCAGCCTTGCCAATCAGTTATTTGATCATCTGCTCAAATCACAAGCTTAAAATCTACTGAGTTTCTACTTGCTGATCATACTGGGAACAGTCAACCTGTTTTGTCCTGGAGTGGGTTGATTGATTCTTCTTGCACTCCAGAAAATCTAAGTAAGCATCTCCAGTTCAAAGACTTCTGCCTTCTCTTTTGTGTTCTTTCTCAATATCCAACTTTCAAAGCTGTCATGTTACCACAGGAAACGCCACTGCTTTTACTATTCTGATCTTTGTTGTCCTTATCCTTCATGATTTTGCTTGTCATTACCTTCCTTCCTCTGTTTAATCTCCTCTTTATTTCTTTGGCATGCTGCCCATCTCTGTGGACACAAAATTATCTGTCACCCTCACTTCTTCTCCATCAGGTGTCTATTTGCTTGGAGATTACCATACGGTACAGTAAGACACGAACCTAGATTTTTCACTTTCCATTTTTAATTTTATAATGAGTTCTTCTGTGTCTTACTTTTAGGTAATAAAGTGGTAGATTCTAGATATGGCAAATTGTTCGTGTTTTGATCCCAGCTGTCATCTATTCTAGTCTTATATATACATATATTGTACATGTGGACAATGTGCATCCTTGTCTCACTCCCTTCCTTATTTTTAACCACTCTTTCTACAAATTCAGTTCGTACAGTAGTTTCTTGTTCCACTGTAAAGATGTAAAGAAGAGCAATCAGGTGTTCTGGCACACCCATTAGGCTTAATATGTTCCACATTCAGACAAGATCTAAATGATCAAAGGCCTTGCTGTAGTCAATAAAACAAATGTAAACCTTTTTCTTTCATTATCTTTCTCTCTCCATCATCCATCTTTTTTTTTTGCTAACTGATCTTATGTTCCTCTCCCTTTTCTGAAATCTGCCAGTTCATTTAGCATTCCTTATTCCATGCATGGCTCTATTTTTGTTTGGTTTGCATGAGGAATTAGTGTACAGTAATAGTTTGGTTACACTCCGCTTTTTGGTATCCGTATGTACCCCAGTGTTTTTCCATTTCCTAAATGCACAGTTGTTGACCTACAGTGATTAGAATTGGATCTGCCTCTTCTGATGCTTTCAGCAGGTCAGGGTGTTTCATCTGCACCTGGTGCTTTCCTGTTTAACACTGATCTACTTATCTAATCTTTAGTCACTCAGTTTCTGCATATATTCTCATTTTGCAGATGTTTCTATCATTTGTAAAGAGAGTTTCACTATAGTATTTCCATATTCTTTTAGCATAATTCACCTCAATTAGTTCTGTTCTATGAATACTCTTGAATAGACCTGATTAATGATTGATTATGTGCCATCAGGTTGGTGCTGACTCTTAGCAACCACATAGATACAGCCCTAGCTTACCTGTAGTTTTCTTGTATTTTCTCTGATCTTATTGAAAAGATCTGATTTTTTCCTGTTATTTTCCTCCATTGATATTCTTGACTGGGGGATCTTCCTTTCTCCTTTCTTGTTTGACATTGGAAGTTTCCATTCAGTTCTTGCATATTGTTCTTGCTTCTAAGGCTTTTGTCTTCTGATAGCTTGTTCTGAGACCCAGTTGGATCTTTCGCACTTTGGCTATTAATCTATACCTCCTACATTATTGTGTTTATCCAGTCCAGATCTTCCTTTGATTCCAGCTACCTCCAGTACTCCAATTTGCACATTCCAATTAGCTGTTAGTACTGTAAGTATTTCATTTTTCAGTCTGTTTTTAACGCTTCTTGCAATTTGCCAGAGAATTCCTCAAGTGTTTACTACTGGTTTCTATTGTAGGTTCACTTGAATAATATTAATGCTCACTTGATATCAACTAATTCTAATATGTATAATCCTTTAACTTGCGGGTTATGTAGTTAGTGATGTCCTTTTTGAGTATCACTGTCAGTGGCCAGATTTTCTTGCAGCTTTGGTCTAGCCACACCTTCATGTCCAGATCTACTTCCATTGTTGCAAGGAGAAGATACTCTTGAATTATTTCAACGTGAGCTCTTTGAGGCTATGGGAAGATGAACCAGAAGAAAACCTAAGGAGCAAATGGCTAAAGAAAACTAAAATGACTGAAATACACCAGGAGGAACCTAACCAATGTCATTGTGATTATTAACTTCTGTAAGGTGACTGAGATGGGAAAAGAATCTTGAAGAAGCTGAAGAAATGTTCCTGGCCTGTAATGTTTCAGGGTATTAATGTATGTGAAAATGCATAACTGGAGCTGCAGTTGCATTCAGACAGTATATAATCCGGCAGCAGAATTGCTCACCTGGTAACATGTTCCTGAGGATCAAGGACAAAATGAGCTGCTGTTCCTGAACTTTGTGGATTGCATTTCTTGGTGAGATCTAGAACTGTTATGATGGTTTGTTTCCTGGCTCAGTCTCTTGTTCCTTGCCCTTTGAGGTGACAGTTGACTTCTTTTCACCCATAACTTGCTCCTGCCCTCTGGGTTTCCCTCCTGTGGCCCACAGAGCAGGGCAGCTTGTGTGGGCTGTACCTAGCAATAATTGGCCTCCTGGAACCTCTCTTCTTTTGCTGTATTGTCCTTTGAGTGGCAAAACACATCCTTTCCCCTTTCTTGGGGATTTTTGCCCGCCCCCCAGTATATCCTTCCTCATCCAGGTCAGGTTTTTGCAACCCCTTCCTCACCTGCGCTCCTGAGGACTATGGAAGGCTGGAAATTGGGTTGTTGTTGGTGGCTGGACTGGAGTCGGAGACCCTTCCAGAAGCCACTTGTATTTTTGCTCTGAAGTCCTATCAAGAATCAGGCCTGCAACCGGCTGGTGGGCAGAGAGCTTCCCTCCAGGGCTGTCATCCCATGGGGGGAAAATATGGATTCACCTCCATAAGTAGAGTCCTGAATTTGGATGTTCCCTTTCCTCCTGCTTGGTTGTAGACCATGCTGAAGATTGGGATATGTTCTGCTCCCCTTAGACTCAATACCGTACTGAGGTGGATTTTGCCTGGCTCAGAAGCTGAGCAGGGCCAGGCCTGGTTTGTACTTGGATGGGAGGCCACCAAGGTTGTCGGGTCGAATGGGAAGTTGAACAGCACCTCAGAAGAAGGCAGGGGGCAGCCACCTCCACACCATTGCGGGAAAACAGTACAGATGTGAGCCTGAAATCACCAGAAGCTTGACTTGACTGGGCGGTTTACAGTAAAACATGAATAAATATTAATTAAAATACAATAAAAAAAGTTCCTACATACAGGGACTTCCGGTGAGATGGCGATGCAGAAGCCTGCATGTATGTGAGCTGCCGTTCCCCACACTTTGGTCTTTGTTTCATGTGGTAGAATCAATGATTCTCCTTTGCTTTACTTCTCTCATGCCTGCTTAATACAGATGATTGTACATTTTTAAGCTGTGTCTCAATCACTTCTTCAGGCTAAACTTGGTAATGGAAACTATTATTTGGTTGTTTGTGGGGGCTGGCATTGTAAGAAAAGAGGGGCTACTGGAGAATTGGAAAGGGTTTAGCAAAACTTTGAAGGATAGCCAACATTCGAAAGAGTTTCTTTTGAAGACATGGAAAATTATAGTTCCGGCATAAACCACGATAAATTCATTGGAAATGATTACTTATCAGGAATGCTGACCAAATGTGAACCACAGGTCAGGCATTGATGCCCAGAGAGGTCGATCTCTGGAAGAAAGCCGCAGTTCAGATGTTCCTGCAATCCAGTCCGCATGGTTTGGCTGATGACATTTCTGTATCGTTGGAATGTGGAGGTACTAATAGCTGCTGCTTTCTTGGCTCAGTTTGGGAAAAAAAAATCTCATTCCAGATGTTGCACTGAGTGTTGGCTCAGAGAATTGTATATCTGGTTCTGACCATACTGGGGATGAGGCTGAGGAAGAAAAGCTGCTGTTCATTTGCGAGCTGCCTGTGAAGGAAGCACATTTTGTAAACAGACAATTATGTAACAGGGTTGATTTGAGCTTTGAACTCACAATTGTTGTCATATTTCTGCAAGCTGTTCGGCTGTATGATTATAGGTATGGAAGGATCTAAAATGTTCATACTGAGGTGGAGTTCTCTTTGGTGATGAACTTCTCTATGAACTTGTTTCTGGAAGATTGTTCTGCTTGCTGTTCTGCAGAATAGTTCCCTGCGTCCTTCTGTCGCTCTCTTATCTTGCTTGCTACCCTCTCCTGCCTACCTGGGGTGTCTTGCTTTAATCTCTGGCCTGCTTTTGACACTGGCAAGATGATAGATCGCAGCTAACTTGTTTGATGAGGTTACTAATTTAGTGGAAGATGTGGCTGCTGTGGCTGTAAAATTGATTTGGCAAAGTATTTGAGAAAATTCCTCACAGTAAATACAGGCTGGACAATGATGCTTCCACCGGGATCTGTCTTGAGGCCAGTATGCATCAACATTTTTATTAATAACCTGAATAATGGGATTGATGGGCTGTTTATCAAATTTGCAGATGACACACAATTGGGAGGTCTGGCCAACAACCAGGATGACGGAACAAGATTGCGCTCTAGTCTGGACAGTTTAGAAGACTGGGTTGAGAGGAAGAAAAAGTCCTTTAATAGGGAGAAACAAGGTATTACATTTATGGAGGAAAAATATAGAGACATATACAGGTGGTCCTTGGGTTACGACCCTAATTGGACCCTGAATTTCTCTTGCTAAGTGAGGCAGTCATTAAATGAAACATCACGTTACCATGCTGCTTAGCGACGACAGTCCGGCAGTTCTAGTTGTGCTTGTTAAGCGAGGACCCCACGCTTCTCCTGCCCTGTGTGAACTTCTTCTGCCTCAACTCCCCACACCTATCTCCCCCCCATCTCCGCCCTTTTGCCGCCCCACACAGCATGGCCGAGATGAAGAGGCCACTGTATTCTGCTGCCGCCTAGCCGCCACGCCTCTGCCACCACTGCTCCCAGCTGACCTTTGTCATCTTCTTCACCTCATCTCCCTAGTTGCTGGCTCCTGGTGGGCCTGCTCTGCTTTAGCAGTCTCAGCCCGCCGCTGGCCAGGAGGGCTGTTCATGCTCTGCACATTCCTGCCCCACACAAAGAAGTTCCGCTGCCCTGCACAAAGGAGGGAGCTATCTGGTGAGTGCTGCCCTGGGAAGGGAAGGGGCTGGGGCCACGTGTCCTCCATGTTGCGCACCACTGCCAGCCAGGACGATCCTCCTGCCAGGCAGCAAGGCAGGGACGTTTCTGTGGTGTCCCCTCAGTATGTGGCCAGGTGAGGCCAGGTGCCTGGTGGCGACTCTTGGAGGTGGGGTGTGGGGCGGCCGCGGCGCTAACTTAGCTGGCAAGTGTGTGGAGCAGGGCCTTCAAAACTTTGCAAGCCCATGGCCAAGCCAGTGCTTCACCAGGAGGGTAGTGGATGGTGAGAACAGAAGACCTTCTGCCCCTCCACTGCATTTTCTGAATGGTGATGAGGGACCCTGTCCATTCTTGGAGGTGGCACTGCCCTGCTACAAGTGCTACTCAGCTGAGAGTTTCCCACATTGCAAGGCAGCCCAAGGGTGAGGCAGTGGGGTGGGTACATGCCACACAGCATGGCTGACAGAGCCCCTGCGTGAGGCCAGCAGGGGGGTGGCAAGGCAAAGAAGACAATGAAAGTCAGCTTGGAGTGGCAGTGGGTGGTGGTGGCAGTGGGGGCAGCAGTGGAATACAATGGCTTCTTCATCTTGGTCATGCTATGCAGGGTAGCCAAAAGGGCAGAGATGGGGGGGAGTTGAAGCGGAGGCAGTTTGTGCAGGGCAGGAGAACATGACTGTGGGATGCTGCGACGGTCATAAATGTGGGCCAGTCGCCAAGGGCCTGACTTTTGATGATGTAACCATGCAGATGCTGCAATGGTTGTAAGTTTGAGGACTGGTCATAAGTCTATTTTTTCAGTGCTGTTGTAACTTTGAATGGTTGCTGAATGAATGGATATAACCTGAGGACTACCTGTACAAGATGTGGAAAGACTACATTGGAGAAGGACTTGGGTGTGGCCGTTGTCAAGCTGAATATGGGCCAGCACTGTGAGACCATTGCTAAGAGGGCTAACACAATTCTGGGCCGCATCAGAACCATTGTATCAGATGGGTGAAGTCCTTATTCCCCTCTGCTCTGCACTTGTGAATCCATACCTGGAGTACCGTGTACAATTCTGGGCACCACATTTCCAGAAGGTTATTGTCAGGGTAGAGGAAGGTGACAAAAATGATACAGATAGTCCTCGACTTACAACATTCATTCAGCAACTGTTTGAAGTTATGGCAGCGCTGAACAAAGGGACTTACAACTGTAAGCCAAAAGTTACAGCCATTGCAGTGCTCCCGTGATCACATGATCAAAATTTGGGCACTTGGAAGCCTGCCTGCACTTACAATCGCAGGTGTGCTTCAACTCCCCACACCAGCCTATCTCCCCCGTATCTATGCCCTTTTGGCCCCCTGCACTCCATGGCCCCTACTGCCCTAGTTGACCTCCACCGTTGCTTTGCTCCTGCTGCTGACCAAACATGCCCGGCCTGGCCCTTTGTGAGGCAGCTGCTGTCCATACAAGGCTTTCTTCCCAAGGTCATGCATGATGGTGTCCTCAAGAGACCTGGGGAAGATGGCCTCACGTGGCCAGCAGCTGTCTTGCGAAGGGCCGGGCGGGCACACGTAGTCATCAGTGGGAGCAAGAAAATGGCGAAGGTCAGCTGGGGTGGCGGAGCACAGGGTGGTGAGGGTGACTGTGGGTGGGACTGGGCTGGGGAAACTTCACATTGTGCTTGCTGGGGCTTCCTGGGCGTGGCGGCTTTGTGCTGTGCTGCTGGCCTGGGCTGGGGCAGCTGAGACTCTCAGGGGTGGCTGTGGCTTCGCGCTGCGCTGCGGCTGAGGAGCTTCTTGCAACCCCAGAGCCACGGCGCACCAAGAAGCCCCTGAGCCGCAACGTGGCAAGGCAGCCCAAGAGCTGCATGGTTCTGGGGCTGCTTGCCACCCCACAAGGCAGGGTGCAGGGCGGCCAAAAGGGCAGAGATGCGGCAGAGTAGGCAGTTGGGGGGAATTGAAGGGGAGGCAGTCCCTTACCGTATCAAGGCTCTGGGCTGGGAGGGAACGAGCCGGGAATGGCTTGGATCGGGGTGGGTCCTTGCCTAATGACTTTCACATCTTGGGGTTCTGACAGCAACTGGGACTGCCCAGGATTGCTGTTGCTAAGTGATGTGGTCACGTGATCAGGTTTTATGACCCGATCCATGCTTTGTGACTGCATCGCTTAGCGATGGAAATTCCAGTCCCAATTGTGGTCGTAAGTTGAGGACTACCTCTATAGGGATTTGAGGACAGGGGCTGAAGAAACCTGGGGTATTTACTGTAGTCTGGAGAAAAAAGGGTGAGATATCAGTGTTCAGGTAAATAAAAGGAAAATGATTAGAAACTATTTTCCATAACCACAAAAACTTAAGACTGGAAATAATGAGTTTAAGTTTCAGCTACCTGGATTTCATTTAAATATTAAGAAAAACTTCCTGATAGTAAGATCTAACAGTGGAACTGTTTTCTACAGAGGTTGTAACTTCTCAATCTCTGGAGGTTTTTAAGAGTCTGGACATTCATTTCTCCAGGATGGTTTAATTGTTTTTCTGCACATGCAGAACATGAACTTTATGATCCTACAATTCAGGAGATTCATACAAAATGTACCGGGAGAGTTTATCCAAATAGAGGAAGATTTCTTCTTGGGCACATGAAAATTTATTCTGAGCCAGGTTTTCTTCAGTGTTTTTGTGAGGGATTTAGAAAAAGGGATGCTGAGATGAATAATAACTCTGCACTCAGGACAATTCAGAAAGGTCTTGACAGAGTGGAAAACTGGGCTGAACTTTACAAAATGCAAAACAATACAGGTAAATGCTAAGTTTTATACTTATATAAAAACAAATAAATACATATTGTTTAAAGAACACGTGTGGTGATGCACACTGGGGAGATCTGGCTTGGCTTGGTTGTACGTGGGTCTTGAGATTGTAGTTGTTTACAAGCTGAACGTGAATCAACAGTGTGATGTGGCTGCAAAGAAAACAGGTGAAGGCTATTTTAGGCTGTAATAGGGGAGCAATAGTTTCCATAATGCAAGAAGTAATACTTGCACATCAGGCCAATCCTAATGCAACACAAATTTTCCTTGCAAAGTAATATTTCTTTGCAAATCTCACTTACAGAGCAATAGTTTCCATGTCATGGGAAATAATACCAATCAGACCTATTCTGGACAAATTACTTGGTGCTGGGCACTATGTATTTAAGAAGGATGGAACAGAATTGCATGGATTCAGAGAAGGCAATGAAGATGGCTAGTGATATTGAAAGCCATCCCTGTGAGGAAAGGTTGAAAGAATGTATAGTCTGAAGAAGAGGCATGGAAACCCTCTTCAGATCCTTCTAGAGGAATCCTTTAGAAAAGAAAGGCTTGGCCTCTGCTGCTCCAAAGTGAGAGACTTCATCTGTTTGGCTTGAAGTATAGGAGGGAGAGGGTTGACAGGGGACCAGTGGCTGTGGAGAATGGTGGGTCCTCTCTTTCTGGAGTCTTCGAGGAGAGGCTGGATGGGAATCTGTCACTCCTGGATTTCCTGCGCTGAATTGGGAATTGACTGGATAGATGGCCTATGAACCTCTGGGCTATTTTTTTCCTCTTTCGAATCCTCATAGAATCATAGAAGCTAAGTGTTGGAGATCATCTAACCCAACCTCCTGCCCAGTGCAGGGATCCACTACTCCAGCACCCCTGATAGAACTCCCTCCAGCCATTGTTTAAGCACCTTGAGCAAAGCAGAATCTATTATTTTCTGTGGAACAGAAATTGTTCTTAATACCCAACAAAATCAACTACCTTTTAACCCAAACCCACTGTTTCTTGCCCTGTCTTCTGGAACAATTCTGTCCCGCTTTTTACATAATAGCACTTCAAATACTTGAAGACCGTTCTCATGTCTCCCCACAATCTTCTCTTCTCCAGACTAAACATACTCAATGCCTCCAACCATTGTTTGAAAGTTTTCTCTTCCGTATCCCTTATCATCTTGGTTGCTGTCCTCTGGACATGCTGAAGTTTGTCAGTGTCCTTCCTAAAAACCAGTGTCCAGAACTGGATGCAGTTACAAAACCCTGTTGGCTCATGTTCAGTTTGTGGTCCACCAAGATTTCAACATCTTTTTTGCATGTGCTTCTGCTCATTACAGTCCCATCATCCTATAATCCTGGCTTTGACTTTTCCTAACCGAACATGGGATCTTGAATTTGTCCCCTGCTGATGTCATTGCCCTGGCTTCTGTCCTGTGCTCCATCCAGCTTATCAAAACCCTCCTGAGTCTTGATACAGTCTTCACCCCTTCTCTGAGAGGCATTTGCCAATTTGATAATTTTGTTTTCTAGCCCTCTATGAATACTTCAGAAAGCCTAGAATCCAGCCCTAGGGTTTGCCACTTGACTCTTCTTTCCAGCTTGACACAGAGCCCTGGCATACCCTTATTGGGCGTGACTGTTCAACCATCTCTGCTAGAAACTCTTGGGAGACCTCGTCTACATGCTCCGCTAAACTCAGCACTTTGTCCAAAAAGGAAATCAGCTTGGTTTGGAATTATTTATTTTGTATGAACCCTTGGCAGCTCCTGCCAGGCAGTGCATTCTTTTCTTTTGAACATGTGCCAACTGCTTAAAACCTGTTCCAGAGTTTTGCCAGTATCATTGTCAAGTTGACCAATCTGTAGTTTTTTCCTCGCCTTTCTCTGGCACTATGGCCATCCACCAGGTTTTCTTAAAGGTCACAGAAAGGAGCTCCAAAATTATGCCCACTGACTAGCTCCTTGACGGTGTTGATGGAATTTCTCTTGTCCTGGGGAACTAAATTCATTCATGGTCGCCAGGAGCTCCCTCACTATCTCTGCTTACCTTGGGTTGCCACATCTTCCTTGTAGTAGTTGTTTGATTATTGTTATTTGTTTGGATTATACCCTGGTTTTTTATTCTGGCAAGCAGTCAAGATGGCTGACAAATAAAAAAATAAGGATATATTTCACTGGTATTTTGGTTGGAAGGCTGAAAGGAGGAATCTTGGAGGAAGATTATCTCTCATATTTTTTTTAGGGATGTGGGTGTGGCATTAACACTATTAGCAGAATACATTCTGGTCTTGGCTAATTCTTTGAAGGAACCAAGCAAGTGGATATTTAAATTTTATCAAGCAATAGAGTGAAGAGAGCCAGTTTGGTGTAGTGGTTAAGGCTCCAGGCTAGAAATCGGGAGATGTGAGTTCTAGTCCCTCCTTAGGCACAAAAACAGCTGGGTGGCCTTGGGCCAGTCCCTCTCTCTCAGCCGTAGGAAGAAGAAGAAGAAGGCAGTGGCAAACCACTTCCAAAAACATTGCCAAGAAAACTTCAGGAATTAGTTGCTAGGGGTCAACACTGACTTGAAGGCACCCCCCCAAAAAAAAAAAGTGAAAATGGTGGAATGTGTGAGATTTAAGTAGAGGTGATGAAACAAATGGACATAGCCAGGACATGCAGCTGTGGCAAGGTAGATCTGCAATTTATGGACCCTCCTAATGGAGACCATTTGTTCTTCTGAGACTGCAATAATGGTTTCTGTCCAGGTCTACTCTGTTGGTTCTGACAAAAAGGTTTCATGTATTTGTTACCATTAACTAACTTTCCACCTTGTTCTTCATACTCTTATTTCTACAAGCACTTTTATATCAGCCAGCTTCAAAGACTCTGGGCAGTTTGACTTGAATTGTCAAGAGAATCAGTTTTAGCAGCGACGGCTTGAAGAAAATTTGAGCTTCCAGAACGGCAGTTGTATGGCTTCAGATTTGTAAGGCTTCAGGCTGGCCACACAGAATGGTGAAGAGGGTCTCAGTCTGTAGCTGTTTGCTGTCGTCCCTCACCCTGGTGCTTGTTGCTTGCTGTGGTCAGTGGGCTTTCATACTGGGGAGTCTGCTCATTGAACTGGTGTGGGTTGGAAATGATTGTCTCTGACATGTCAGGATGAGCAGCTTTTGCTCCATCTGTTAATGGTTAATTACAAGTTTGCACAAGATATTGTCAGAGGGCATCTGGATTTGGTTTGGTCATAAACAGAAGTAAATGTTGAGAATATATTTTTCTACATCCAATTTCACTTGTTGTGGATATTTGGCATACTTTGCAACCCACATCTTTGGGCTTTTGCTTAAGGTTCCGGCCCGAGAGCCCTGTGACCATTTTTTTAAACAGTGCCCTGAAGGTTGAATAGTAGAGACTTTTCCTTGTGCAAAACATAAAAGTACTCTTTTTTCAAATTGTAACCATATTTTCATTAAAATCAGTTGGAGCCCCAATAAACAGTTGACAATGAAAATTTTTCTAAGTGCATGCCACAGTGTTCTTTCTGTATTTCTTCTCATTGTTTGAAGGAGAAAATTTTAAAAATACACTTCTTGGTTTAAATAAAAAAGGTTCTGTTAAATCAGAAAAATGTATGTGTACACACACACACACACACACACACACTTAGTCCTTTATTACAATATAATTAAAACCTACTGTGCGTGTAAGTGCAAGAATATCTTTGCAGGGTGTTTGAGTTCTTCAGCCTTGCAGTTAATCAGAGCCCCTCTGCTCCTGATTTGCTTGAGCTCCCTTTGGGGAAGTCATCTTAAGGGAAGAGGCCAGTGTGGTGGGTATGCATTTCTACTTGTGTGTGCTATTTGTACACATGTTTGTATGCTGATATAGAATGTGTGTGGGCATGTGTGATGCATGTCTTATCGTGGAAGATCTGCCTTTATTGATTCATTGACATGTTTTAAGAGCCAGATGTTCTGAAAAAGTCCATGGGCTTTTCAAAGCAGCCCTTTTTTTAAGTGGAAGGAAGGTGGTGCAGGATTGGGCTTGATGCTCCCGGCCAGGCTGGGCAGAAGCTTCTGTCCTCCATCCCTTTTTGAAAGTGGCATCGGCATGGAAGGTCAAAGAGCACTCTTCCAAGCCCTTTGATGTGCTGCTGACATGCAACTTGTGTCGACTTCCTAAAATACTTCTGTATGTAGCGGCTGTATTATTCTCTTACCCAAATGCTTTTACTTGTGGCCCATCTCAAACTCCTGCACTGATGGAAAGGCAGGTTATGCTTTTGAGAACAGAACATAATTCATTGGCTCCTGGATGCTTCAACCGCAATGTGAACCTGCATGTGAAGGCAGGCAATGTGACGCAACAGTGGCCTTCCGCCTCTGCTGATGGAGCTGCAGCCTGTGGAATGGCTCCCATGTCATGTTTTCCTCCCCAGGGTCGTGTTCCACTGCAGCTGTCCTCCTTATGTATTCTCCCTTCCAGAAAGGGTTCATGAGCAAAACAATTCCATTGCTCTTGGCAGGGTCCTCTGAGCCGTCAAGGCATGTCACCCTGCCCATGTGGCAGCTGCATTTTTCTGAGCTGCTTTTGCGCAATTGTGTGACCGAGGTGTGTATAGCCATTGCCTGCCCACACTGTTGGATTATTAAGTGCTACCCTGTCTGCCCAGAAATCAGTTGAGAAAAAGCAGTTCCTGCCTAGTGAGGGTAGAAATCAAAGGGCCTCCAGCAAAAGACAGAGGGCACAGTCTGGTAGGAAAGTTGACTGGACCAGCCCAGTTGTTCTTCTTGGAAAATGTGCAAGAAGAATAAGAAGTGGAAAGAGAGCTGAGTTGCTGAAAAGCAGCTTTCCAGCACTTCCAAGACTTTAGATTCAGAGGGAAGCTTTGAAGAACCAGGAAGCCACGGGAAGAACCGCAATGTTCTGTTTCGATTCCTACTCCATGTTTGAGACAGATGGTGTTCTTCTGCCTCAGGCTCTTTTGGATGGACGGATGGACGGACCATTTATTTATGATCAGACAGCAAAGAAACAATCAAGTACACTATAATCAGATAATTAGTAGTACAAAATTTAAAAGAGTCAGAGAGAGAAAATGAACTATTGAGAATGCGAAACTGACACACTTTCAAGCAGGGAGTAGTTAGCAGTTAAGTTGGAGCCCAACATTCTCTGGCTACAACTGTCATTTAACAGAGGAGGGGAGTCTGCAAGGGGAGTCAGAAGATGTGTGTTGTGCTGTTGACGCCCTGCCCTGCAACTGAAGCAAAGCCCTGCAATCAGAGAACACCTGAAAAAGATGTAGGGATTTGATCTGGGATCATGGCCTGCGTTCTGATTTTTCTGGCATCTCCGCCATGCCTACAGATGCCCCCAGAACAGAATTTAGCCATATCTTGACCCACTAAAAGAAGTGTGCCTCCTTCATGATGAGCCTTTAGGAAGGAGGGGGAAATTAATTCAGTGCTCTTGGTACAGGAGGTTACTGTACATCTGCTTCTCTTCTAGTCACCATAAAGGTAGGACGTTAACCCTAGCTGTGTGAAATGGAGAGAATATTGAAAAAATAATTAGGGGTAGAGGCCTATCCCTTGCGTCTACATCACTATTTTCAGAGGATCCTTCTGCAAGTCCAAATGAAGGGTTCTTTGTCTGACCTCTATTTTTAGCTTTCAGAAGATGAGGCACAATTTTTAGCACCTGATCCAGGCGTTTTAGCCAATATTTCAGATGGCTGATTCTCATACGAGCATCCTCTGAAGCAGAGCCAAGTTCCAGTTGAAGAAGTGTGATTGGCACGCACTGAAGAACGTGAAACGTGACTCTTAGCAATTTTGACTGAACTGCTGCTAAGGTCCTTTTGTCATTCCAGGTGCAGAGCTGTGCTCCTTAAGGCAGAAGACTCAGCATCTTGGCTCTAAAAAAATTTAGATGCTGCTGGGGCAAAGTTGTTAATTTAATTAATCTATTTAACAATTTATATAGCAGCCATCTACTCAAGGAACTCTTGTTAGCGTTGTGGCTAGCAAAACCTATACTGGTTCTGGAAGCCTTTGGGGCACAGACTGTAAGGTCATAAGCTTAATGCCTCCAAGCAGTGGATATCAAAATAAATGTCCAACTATTTAAAAATCTTAATTTGTCCAGTTTGAATGCTATGGATTTTCCAGTTCTGGTGGCCATCAGCATGAGGGACATGGACAGTGACATCATGCTGCAGGAAAATATCCTTTGCATGGGTCAATAGATAACTTGTTTCTGATACGGCATGTACACAAGGTGCGTAAGCCTGTGCAACTGGATCCGACTTTGGAGTCCTTGGTGCTCTCCGAGCTTGGTTGTTTTCTTGCAGACATTTCATTACCCGATTAGGTCACATCTTCAGTGCTAGAAGGGAGCGGGGTTTGCCTGCTGTTCATATAGTATATAGTAACTTGCCCTGTCAATGTTGGCTGGAGAGTTTTTTTCTTCCCTTGGTAGTTCCTAGGTTAGGCTGTTGTTTACTGCTTGATTGTTTGTCTGGTGTTAATCCTGGTGTTAATCCCTGCTTATCTGGGTGTTGATTGCTGGCAAGGAGGTGTTCTGGTCTTTTTGCTTCCTTTTTAGCTTTTTATTGTCTCTTTTGAATGGTGTGTAAATGTTGTTTATCTCTATGTGTCTGTTGATGGCTGAGGTGTCTGAGTGCCAAGCTTCCAGGAATTCCCTCATGTTTTTGGATTTAGCTTGGCATTCAAACAAGGATTGACACCAGACAAACAATCAAGCAGTAAACAATACCCTAATCAAGGAACTACCAACTCAGACAAACAAACAAGCAGTAAACAACAGCTTGATCAAAGAACTACTGTACCAAGGAGAAGAACAACCGCCTCTCCAACACTGAGAGCGAGCCCCACTCTCTTCTAGCACTAAAGATGTTACCTAGTTGGGTAATGAAACGTCTGCAAGAAAACAGCCAAGCTCAGAGAACACCAAGGACTTCACAGCTCAACCCTGAGCTACAGATATTCTCTTCTATTGGATCCAACCTGTACAACAAACAGGCCACTGATCTCTTTGAGTCCCCATGTTGTTGAGTTAAAACACTGTGTGTGTAGGCTTGCTTCTCAGCTACAAACAAATAACAGTCTTTAATATAGTCAGGGCTGGGGGATTGCCCAAGGTCCACCTTTAATGGTTCAAATGCCTGTTGTTGGGCAGGGCCCCAAACAAAAGGGTCAGTGTTTGTACGTTTGCAGCCACTGGAGGAATCCATTGCCTTCAGTAGCCCACTTTTCCAACAAAGGACCTCAGCTGCCTTACTGAGCTGGGGGGTGGCATTGCACAGATAGCTTGAACCTGTGCTGGATCAATAGCTTTTTGGCCATGTGATATTATGTGGCCTATAGATTTAACCTGAGTCTGAGCAAACGGTAATTTGTTCTGATTCACTCTGTAGCCTTTCTCATAAAGGAACCATAATAAGGCTAAAGTGACTTCTTTACAGGCATCTTCCTCAGCTGCAATCAGCGCGCCATCAGCATATGGTAAACTGGCAGTCTGCTCTGGCAGGGGGTTAGAGAAAGCTGGCAGACTCCTTGTGAGAGTCATTGAAAACCAGGTTGGGCTTAAAGCTAAGCCCTGTGGGGCATGCAAATACGTGTATTGAAGGCCCTGAAAGGTAAAGGACAGTCGATGTTGAGAACTTTCATGCAGTGGGAGAGAGAAAAAGGCATTTGCCAAGTCCAGCAGTGTGAAAAATTTTGCTTTCTCGGGGGGGGGGTCGACAAAGTGGTGTAAAGCCTGGCTACCACTGGTGTAATTAATTGAATGACCTGGTTGACCTGTTGAAGGTCATATACCAAACGATACTTGGGGGGATACAGGAAATGTTGCTGTATTATATCAGCTGGAGGTCTCTTTAAGTACTTTTGCTTGAGCAATGAGTCTATCACTGGGGCAGTGCTCTGCTCTGCTTCTGGCTTTAGTGGATACTGTGGCAGGAATGGCCCAGATTTCCTTGGAAGGAGCTCTAATTTAAATGGAATGGCCTATTTTATGAAGCCACAATTCCCTTCTTCTGTTGCCCACAGCCCCCTTGGTGCCTCCAGTAAATATGGGGGCAGACATGGTGTGACAACTTTGGCAGACAATAGCTACAACACTTCTTTTTGAACTTCCTCCACATCAGCCTCATCCTCTGCTGGGATCCAGTGCACCATCAGGATAACATGCTATTTGGCACTTCCATATGCACAAAAGATCCCAACCCAGTAGGTTTGGGGATCCATCAGCTCCAGTCAAAAAGGTGTGTTCTGCTGTCAACGGGCCCAATGATATGAGAGTTGGCTCTGACCAAACATGTTTAATTGGCATGCCAGTTATTTGCGTTGCTAATATTCCTCTCGGGGTGGGCTTGAGTATTCCTTTGACATCCTGAGCACTTATTACTGACAAGTCTGCTCCAGTATCCACGAATGCTTTGATATTCTGAGACCCCAATTTAATATCAATTCCCCCCCGACCAGTGGCTGTGACTTTCAGAGGGGCCACAGTAGCTCTCCTGGGGTACCCCATTGTAATAAATCTTCAGCTGGAGCTGGTTCTGGGGGCATTCATTCCTCCAGTGACCTTGTTTCCCACAAAGGAAACATCCTGAATTCCATCCTCGATTCCGAATTCCTCCTCTGCCTCGTCTCATGCTTCCTCTCGTTCCATATCCTTTCCTGCTAACATTCACGTATCCTCCTCGAGGACCTCTAGCGTGCCCCCCTTGGCCCATGCTCAGTTGCAATGGAGCTATTCTGTGTTGGTGCTTTTCTTTCTTCACATGACGTATTT
This sequence comes from Liasis olivaceus, assembly GCA_030867105.1. Taxonomy (NCBI): domain Eukaryota; kingdom Metazoa; phylum Chordata; class Lepidosauria; order Squamata; family Pythonidae; genus Liasis; species Liasis olivaceus. The sequence goes on from CM061354.1 coordinate 909,552, forward strand.
GCTGATGCCAGTGATGTTTAGCTTCCTCCCTGATTTCATTAGAAGATTTACACTCCCACCCTCGAAGGTGAGCTCTAACTTTGCTTCCCAGCCACGGCTCTAGCTCGTTAACAGAGTTTGGTGTTTCTGTTTTGGGACCCTAAGTTGCCCTGTGTTTTTTAAAGGCATTAACTCGTCTCTGATAGAAATCTCCAGGACTTTCATCAGGCTTTTGTTTTACTTCAGTAATTTTAGTCCAGTCTAACTCAGCTGGATAAACTATTGTGACAGCATCAGCGAAAGGGCGTGCGTTTGTAAGTGATTGTTCAAGATTTTCCTCTCTGCTGCCAACTTTCGCAGGCTCTGCTGGCCAATGTCAGCAGTGTCTGTAAATTCTGGCTGCTGCAGTAGTTGGCATGATACGGGAAATTAACATTCTAAAGCCAGCATGCGTGGGACGGTGTGAGTCTATGCACAAATTCAATTCTTCCCTGAATTTGGTTGGGTTCTCGTGGATGGGTGGAAATCTGCACCTGAGAGCTTCCAACTCTGTGGAATTCCAAGGAACACCAACTTCTGGGACATTCCCGTGCCCTTGCCTCATGGAATCTAACTGGGTTGGGGGTCCAGTATGGATGGCCGTTGGACTAATGCTAGCGGACTTGGCTGGTCCACCCGGGGAGTGGGCGGCTGGGGCTGCTTCTCCCTCATGCTTGTATGTGCTCCATCACCTGGCTGAGCAAGTGGCCTCCCTCAGCAGGCTTGAAATTCCTTTTGAGAACTGTGAGGAGGAGGAAGAGTTGGCCAGATCTCCAGGAGGGGGTCTTCCCTTTCTGCTAAACTTTTCCCTGGCTGATTTGACATTTGTTAGTTGTCGATTGGGGATAAAGGCGTGCTTGAGTCTGGGGCTTTGCATTTTCTCCTTTGATTCCTCATTAACTCTCTCCCCTTTTTCACTGATAACGCTTTCCCGTCTGTCTGCTTGAAGCTTCTTGCAATTGTGTTTCCGGCTGCTGGCTTTGCTCTCAGCCTCTCCGTTTACTTCCCTTGCCCAGACAACAAATTGCTGCTCCTGCCTTTCTCTTTCTTTGGACGGGAGACTTCAAATAAATTTGTGAGCCCTTTGTAATCTGTTTTTGTCCTAACTTCTCCAAAGTGGCCACTGAATTTTACTGTCTCTGTGGCTTGATTCCATTGTTTCATGTATTTAGCCACTCCTGATCCAAACCGGTGTTTCATAAATACGTGTCGGGCCTCCTGCAAAACTTGTCTTACTTGTAAATGAACCATTTGTTTCTCTCTCGCTCTCTTTTTTGTCTTCCTTTTTCCTCCCAGAGACTCTAAACCCCCATTCAGATTTACTTGCCTGCTTTGGTCTCTGCCCATGTCCAAGATCTGGAGGTTCTCCTTGCTGGCTTCCTTCTCTCCTGCGTTGATTATTTGGTCCTTAGATTCACATCACGAGCTGTTCTCTCGACCGGGGAGGATCGGCTTTTTATGATCCCTTATGCTTCACTCACTCTCTCTTTCTCAACCCGTGGGGGCATGAGTGCATGGTACTAAGACCAACGCCCAGCCTTGGTCCATGGCAGGTTAACTTAAATGGGGAACACACAGGCACCCCTCACAGTCTGCCTGAGCACCGTTAACACTGCCCTCCCTGCCTAGGTTTAGCAGCTGAGGCAGCTTCATTCAGTGAGACAACAGGAAAAGGGAGTTGGAGCAGACTCTCGGGGTCGGCTTCTGCTCGACACAAAAGGGTCACACTCCCTGCTCCAAAGCCAAGCCTCCCCTTGCTTTCTGGACACCTCCGGTCATCGCTCAGTTGAGCTTGCAGAAAGGCCAGGGGCGGCTGAAGACTGGAATGGGGGGAGCCACACCACACATCTAACAAACCTCCCTAACTGAAATAGTGTTTTAGACGCAGACTGTTGCCTTACACACACTCCTAAACGGTGCCCTTATATGGCAGTGGGAACCTGGGACCTGGGACCATGCTCACCACAATGCTCACCCTGAAGGGCACCCTGCTGTCATCCCTAGTCACAGCTCGAAGATTGTGAATCCCATTGCTGACACCAATTTCTGCGGAATCAAAGTGTAGGACCCAAACAAATAATCAAGGCTCACTGCAGTCTTTATTATATAAACCGTACGTACTGGAGAGGACCCCACCAAAAGGATAGTGAGAGATACCCCTGCAAGCAAAGGAGATGCATTGATATGATACATTTCAGAAGAAGGGAAAAATGATGCAGACATACACATTGATATGATGATGCAGGCATACATAAGTAATAGGTGTTGGGTTACTTCCTGCCCTTCTACTACCTGCTATTTCCAAAGAGAACAATTGTCTTAGTGAGAAGAAACAGATCAAAAGGAGGGCAATTTAGGGTGCCAAATGCCAGGGAGAAGACATCCCAGATTCCAGGGTTGCCATGGAAATGTTCTGTGAACTAGGTGATATGCCAGCTCCAAGGCTGTCGCAAATTCCTTATATTTCCATTTGATTTAACCTCTCCCATTTGTCTGAAAACTTATTTTCTACACAGAAGAATAGAAAGAAAAAAGATACAAAGAAGTAGCTTCCGATTTCTTTATGGCAGTTAAGTACAATTATACTGTGAAATTTACCTCTTACTCTATGGTTACAGTATAACTCTCTTCTTTCTATAATCGATCCTGTCTAATCATCAAAACCATAAATCATAAGTTCATTTTTTTTCTGTTTCATGCAAAAAGTCTATAAGGGGCTTCCAATCAACAATGAATGTAGATACTGTCTTTTCTCTCATCAAAGAAGTCAATTTAACCATCTCAGCGAGGTCCATCATCTTCCCTACCATTCCTCCCTGGTGGGTAGTGCCGAATCTTTCCATCTTTGCGCATACAGTAATCTCACTGCAGTTATCATGTCCAGAAACAAAGTCCCATGACTTCTTCCCAACTGTTTGTCCATCAATCCCAAAAGAAAAACCTCTGGTCTCACCTGTATATTAATCTTTAAAATCCTTTGAATCAGTGTACGTATGTATTTGTAACCAAAATTTTCTGGCTTTTTTACATGTCCACCAAAGAAGGAAAATGTCCCTTCATGTTGTTCACATTTCCAGCATAAGTTTGAAGTTACTTTATACATTCTAGATGGTTTCTCTGGTGACTTGTACCAATGATACATCGTTTTGTAGAACTTCTCTTTAAGATGATAACATAGTGTAAATTTCAATTCTTTCAGCCGCATATTTTCCCATTGTTCCATCTGTATATTATAAGCAAACTTTTTAGCCTACTTTATCATACATTCTTTCATTTGTTCTTCTGTTTCAGATTTCAAGAAAAGTTTATACATTTTAGCAATTATACGTTCATCATTTGTACACAATTCTGTTTCAAACTCAATCTTAACAATGTTCAAAATCATAAATTCTTTTGTGTTCTTTAAATCTTTCTAGACACTGTAAATAAGAGAACCATTGACAACCATATCCCTCTGCCACCAGTTCGTTCTTGATTTTATTTTACATTCCCCTTGACAAAATTCTAGTATCTCGCAGTAAGTTAACCATTTGTGTTTGCCTATTATTTCTTGCCTATAAAATGCTTTGTGCTGAGATACACAAAGGTGTTTTCGGGCACAGCCTGGGTTTGTGTCTGTTCCATATTTTCAATATGTCACATCTAACATAATGATTTTTGAAATCCATATTAATCTTGACTTTATCGTACCACAGATATCCATGCCACCCAAATCTCAGATCGTGTCCTTCTAACTCCAAAAGCCTTCTGTTTCTCAGCAACACCCACTCTTTCATCCAAACCAAACAGCAAGCTGCAAAATACAATTTCAAATCAGGTAGGCCCAATCCCCCTCTTTCCTTTCCATCTTTTAACACCTTATATTTAACTTGTGGTTTTTTTCCCCCTGCCACATAAATTTAAATATATCCTTCTGCCGCTGTTTAAAAGGTGCATCAGTTGTCAAAACAGGCATTGTCTGAAACAAAAACATCATTCTAGGCAAGACATTCATCTTAATCACAGAAATTCTCCCCAGCAATGACAGTTGTAGTTTCTCCCCTCTTAACATATCTTTTTTAACTTCATTCTATGTCTTAGCATAGTTATTTTGAAATAACATACAATTCATATTTGTCATAATGATACCCAGGTATTTTACCTTCTTCTCAATCTTAAAACCCATTTTTTTTCATCAATTCTGTTTGATCTTCTATTTTCACATTTTTTGTTAACATCTTTGTCTTCTGTTTATTAATCTTAAAACCTGCTAGTGGACCAGATTCTTTTAATTTGCCCATTAATATTTCAGTTCCCTTTAAGGGATCTTCCAGAACCAACACCAAGTCCTCTGCAAAAACTTATAACTTATAAGTCTCTTTTTAAATCTTTACTCCCCCAATCCTCTCATCCTGTCTTATGTCTGTATTCCGTATTTCAAGAACCAAAATAAATGAGAGGAGACAGTGGGCATCCCTATCCTTTTCCCTTTTGTATCTCACAGGGTTTGGTTAGATCTCCATTGACAATTATTTGTGCTTTCTGTGAAGTGTAGATCGATCTTACCCATTTTATAAAGTTCTGTCCAAAATTCATATCTTCCAAAACCTTGAACAGGAAAGCCCAATTCAACTTGTCAAAGGCCTTTTCTGCATTGAGATATCAAGCTGTCTAAACGTTAACCAGGAATAATTAACTTATTATTACCAACAAGTCCCACTCCTGGGCAAAAGAAGGCCGTATGAGAGGATTCAAAAGGATGTTTTTTTTAAAGTTCAAAATTCAAGTGAAAGTTTTTCTGGCATAGTAGCAACTTCATTATCATTGTTCATTTATTTATTTTTTGATTTAGATGTCTGCCCATCTTAGCAAGTGACTCTGGGCATCAGTTTGAAAGAAAAACACCACTTTTGGAGCAACATCTCCTTCTTTAAGACTATCATTTGGGGGCTTAGAGATCTTTTTCTTGGCTTTCTTGTTGGTTCGGATTCATTTCTAGGCCAGTAGTTATAAGGGACAGAAATACTCACATTTATCTGGATGTCGAAACACGTTTCATAGTTTTTCTTAATCTCCATTTCCTTTAACAAATCTGATTCTTACATTTTAGGAAATGACATTTCTGGGATCCTTTCTTAAGCTCTGCCTGGTGTGCTGATGTATTTTGTGACAAGTGAAAGAAGAGCCTCCAGCTTGGTTGCAGGATCGGGAGGGTGAGATGGAGACTGTGGGAATTACAAGGAAAAATCTGAAATGAAGTAGTTTTTCCTGCCTTGTCTGTATCCATATCAAATCTTCTGGCCTGGAGTGTTGAGGGGGGCAGTCATCCAAAGCATGGGCACCAAAGTGTGCACAGAGTCTGGGGAGTCCATCCTGAGATGCTCAGAGCTCAGGGCCAAAGACCTCTGCCTTTCCCACTTCTTCTGTTGTCTGGCCTGATGGCTTCTTCATTTGATCCCTAAGGCAAATATTACCCAAGTGTGGATTTGGGATTAATTTCCTTATGGAAGAGGATGAGTAGCCCTGTTATTTTCTTGGAAAATATTAACGCAAAGAGGGAGCTGAATCACATAGCAGTCCATCTGTGAGTGCTCGTACCACAATATTATTAATGGGGGTGGATGGGAAGAATCTCTGTTCTTTGCAATGCCTTGTACTGAATGGGAAGCAAGGGATTTTAAAATATTGTCTTCTGGGTGCAAGGTGTGAAATGTGGCAGAATTACATAGTACAGGGCACCGCTTTTGTTTAGCTCCCCTGTGGATTGATGAAAACATAGTTGGGACGTTAAAACAAATTTGGCATAAGCCAAGATTCCGGGTACAGACTCCTGTTTGGAGTCCTTGTGATTCCTTTGTGTTTATTTTGCATCCTTTGTTGCAAGAAGTACCTGACCGAGAGTGATTCACAGTTTTGACTTTGGATAGGTAAATCCGGGTTCAAATTCCCACCTGGCCAAGGAAGCTTGTTGGGTATGGTTTGGGGCCAGTCATTCTTTCTTAGTCCATCCTACATCACAGAGATGTTGTTGTGGGGGAAAATGGGAGGAAGGAGCACAACGTAGGCCATCATGAGCTCCTGGAGGAAAACCGGGATAGAATTCTAACACAAAAGTAAATAAATAAATAACAATTCTGGCCATCATCTGGGACCCCCACGTTGGAAATTCTAAATACAACTAGCTTGCTTGAAGCTTGCAAAGCAGTTTTTCCCCCTGAGATAAGGCAGAGCAAATAAAGGACCATGTGCCCCTTGGATGTGTTGCTTGAATGCCTACAAATAACATCTGATGCTTTATTCTGGGTGTAAAGCACGTTTGAGTTTACGGGTAGTGATCTGGGGTTCACAAGTGGAAAGTCAAAGAAGTTTCCGTTCGGTATTGTTCTTGGCTTCAGTGTGCTCACCTTCTGTGGCCCGCTTGAAAAGCCCTTTGTTTTGGAAATAGAGTTGGTGAAAGGCCACAAAAGGGTAATTTCATCAGCGGAAGAGGCCTGCTTGGTGTGTCTTGGGCAAGGCAAGGGAGGAATGGTTCAGACCTGAAAGGGGATACTGCCAAGCCTTCTGAAAGGAACCCACGGGTGCTTGCTGGGCTATTTATGCAGGATGGAGTCAGGGTCTGCTAGGAAAGAGAAATAGATGACCCCAGGCAGAGGGTACAGAATAGCTGCTGAAGTTAAACGGGTGGTGTGGGATGCAGCCACGACGTCTGTGTGCACTGGGATGAGTGCTCAGTCGCTCAGGGAGCCCTTCCTTCCTGGGATTCCATGGACGCATCCATGGAGTTTTCTTGGCAGCAGTGTGGAAGTGGGGCCACCGCTTTCTTCCAGGGAGCTGAACTTTCAGCCGGCCAGTCTAGCCCACAGCCTGGCTGGATCTTGATGGTCCTCCATTCACAGACTGGCTGGGCCCGAGCAGGGCTGGCAGGTGTGGACCTCTCCCTGAGAGGCGACCAGTGGAGAAGTGGAGCTCCTGGAGACGTGGTGTGCTCAGAGGGCAGGTTTATGATAACATGCATGTCAGGCTGGGGTTAGGAAGAAGCAGGCAGGGGGAAAGGGAGGCAGGGAGTGGGAACTGGCCTGGTGAAGAAAAAGGGACTTGCATTTGTACAATACTAAAACAGTATTTGCTAAGGTGGAAAAAAACAAACAAACAAGATGCAACAAGTATACAAACTCGAGAAAGCAGCCCGGGAACGCCCAGTAGGGGCGAATAAGTGACTGCCAGGGCTTTGTACCAGGCACTGTGAGTAAATGCTCTCTCAGCTCCACATGCCCAAGCAGACCCAAGAAGGCCTGAGAGGGATTCCGAGAAGTGCTCCTCCACCTGGAGTCCTGCCTCCTGGTAGGTGGTCCCAGGGCCCAAATCTGGAGTCTTTGGAGACAGACTTGGAGCCTTCTGCTATCTGTCTCTTCCAATAGACAGAGGTCATTCCCTGCCTGCCCAGGCTGTGGTGGCCACTACTAGCTTTTCACAGTTTTAAAAGGGGGTAAGAAACATCTAACTTATCTGTCAGTGGGGACTGGACCTAATTGTTCCTGGGGGTCCCTGATTGCTCTTGGGGTTTATTCTGCCATCTGTGTTGAATTCTCTTCAAAGCCTGGTTAATCCCTGTAGGCGCTCAATGCACTTCTTCCCAAGCATCTTATCCTGGTTTTCTATAGGGATTTTGGTGGCAGAGAGCAAACAGCAGGAACAGTAGTGGAATGTTTGTTAATAGGAGGCAGGGTAGAGGTAGGATTGGACTGAAAGTGCTAGAAGTGGTTGGAGCGAAAGCCTGTCGTTTTGCCCCCTTTGTGTCACCGCAGAACTCGCCTTGTTTTGTTGCTCTATAACTAGTAGACAATTACCCCCAGGAGGGCTTTTGTGTCTTTCAAGGCAGGAATTAGTAGGCAGTTGATCCATTTCACAAAAAGAATACTTTTCTTCAGCTACAAGTCCTGCGGAAAGAGCTTGGCCATTTCCAGCATCCTCAGCCTTGGGTGATGTGCTAGGTGGACTTTTGGTGAGAGATTGTTTAGGTGGCCATCCTGTGGCCTGGAACAGCTGGGTCACAGAGGTGCCCCACAAGCTGTAGGAGAGGGACAAGGCTCTTGCAGGGCTTCCATTATTCCTGGGAGATGGGCAGGATCCAGGCTGGAAGGCTGCTTCTCTTCTGCAAAAGACGACGTTGCCTGGAGGAGCCTCACGCCCCTACTCCCCTGCGACTTTACCAAAAAATGTAGAATACAACGTGGTGGATTTGATGAGGACCTGCAGGAGAGTTGCGGGAGTTCCTAATAATTAAAAGAATCTGAACAAAAAAATTAAGTCTGGCAGGCACCAGTGGAGGTTTTTGTAGACTTCGCATTGTTTCCCACTGGTCTGCACCTTTCTTGTTTTACCTATGAATCCACTGTATTGGGATTGTTTGGCTGTTACTTAGGTATGTGGCACCCATTGCCTTTGCAGCTCTTTTAAAAACAGATTAAAAGTTAACCAGCAAAATACATTAAAAATCCCAGATGAATTAGTATGCTTGAAACTCCTCTGCCTTCTGAATCGGTCTGAAGTTGGGTGGTGCTAATCAAATTACAATAAGCAAACAAATAATCCAACTCATTTGTTGATGTGAAGTACATTCAAGATGGGAGCTCCCTTGATGAGTAAGTGTGGGGAGGGTGGTGTGGGATCAGGCTCTCCTTTAAGCCAAGCAGGACCGTAAGCACCACCAGGAGCACATTCAAGGTGGCTCAGAAAGCGGTTGGCAGCTGTGGCGATCGTAAGAGTCACCGTTCCACTGTGGTCCAGCTGCCCTTCCTGGATCCTCTTTCATAGGCTCCCTATAAGCAGTACATTGCAACAGCTTGATCTTGAGGTAACCAGCACCCAAACCGTGAAGCCAGGTTGCTGTCCTACAGGTAAGGGTGCAAGTAGTTTGTCAGCTGAAGCTGATTAAAGGCCCTCCTGCTGCTGCTGCTGCTGCTGCTGCTGCTGCTGCCGCCGCTGCCGCTGCCACTGCTGCCACCAGTGTTACTGTGGCTGCCTGGCATCAGTCCCGGATCCAAGAGGATCCTGGATTGCAACCCGCTCCTTCAGTGGAGATGCAGTCCTATCCAGAACCTCTGGATTCGGTAACAACTCTTCCTTGTCGAAGCTCAGCATCGGCTGACTTCTCCCTCATCCAACCCCAGCTCCCTCAAGTGTTGTAACAAGATCCTGTGGTCAGGGATATCCAAAAGTGTTGAGTGTTTGTGAAGAATCAACAGTATCGCCCCCCTCATCTCTCACAATGACCAAAGCCGCTGCGGTGCCAAATTCCACGTCTCTGAGAGCTCCAGAACTGAGAATTCCAGTTTTGAGCTTGTCTTCCGGCTGTCGTTGCTCAGGTCAAACGCCTTGAAAGGACCTGACTTAGAAAAAACAGATTGACATTAGGTCTCTGCTGGCCCCTTCCCTTTCCAGTGCGACTCCCCCGCCTCCACAAATTTTCTTTCCTGGTAAGGGGCTAATCACCCTGGCTACTCTTTATTTAGTTAAAACTTCAACCAGAAGCTGTGTCAGTATGCTGAGTTTACACCTTGCAGTAATCAGACTCCTCTTATCTGATCTTGGAGGGATTTTATAACTTTCAAATGTGTCTCTGGCAGAGGCCCAACCACACTGTCATTTCTTATTAACTTTCTCCTCTCTCCTTCGGAGCTAGCCTGCTTTCTGTAATATTGTTTTAAGGGCTATGTATTTCTTTCCGAGGGGTATTGTGAAACAGTATTTTAACATTCTGTGTCTCAGTCCATTAGAGGGGTCTATAAAACAATTGTGGCAGCAGGAAAGCCTCAGAAACTAATCAAAACCACCAACAAGAGCTACTCTGAGCCTTCAGTCCCAATAAATCCTTTCCTTTGGCGGCTTCTCAGACTTTATCTCCCAGCTCATCAGGAAAGAGCCCATTAGCTGTCCGGGTTCAATGTAAACAGAGTTGGTGGGATCAGCATGTGGGAGCCTGACATTGGCTTACGCTCAGCACTCCAAGGCCAGTAAACCAGAAGACCTTTCTGCCCCCCTCAGTAAAGCCCCTTCTTCTGATGAGAGATGGAAGAAAAGGAGCTGGAGAAGCTGGATGCCCGCCGTGGTTCAGGGAATCTGGTCTGGAGCCTAGCATCCCGCAGGATTTGCGGGAGGGCTCAGCGTTAAAGGTGTCCTGCTGGTTACTCCAGTCTGTATGGATTTCCAGCAGCCGGAGGATGGCGTAAGGGTCCAGGGTAAGCAGCTGGTCTGGAGGCCAGCAGGAATTCTGGAGCTCTGCCTTGGGTGGGAGCCTTGCTTCTGAACGGAGCCGTGCACAGGAGCAAATCCACTCATTCCGTTCGCTCCGCTTGGCTAGCTGGTTGGGCCCTGGGGATTTGCTCATGTAAGCCTTTGCCTTTCTTCTCCATGGACTGTCTGTTGCTGCTGAGTTGTCTAGTCTTTTAACATGGTCAATCCACTCGAGTTCAGATCCTCATTGATGCTTTGGTAGCGAGGTCTTCTCCAGTCTCGAACTTCAACCTGATGTTCTTTTGGGCCTCTTCAGTTCACTTCCAAGTTGAATGAACATGACCACATCACCCCCCCCCCCCCGAATTCTTGTGATGGATTGTGTCTTGAATCCTCCTGTGTGTCTTGATTCAGTGACCAGATTTCTTCATTTCTGCGAAACCGAGGGGATTCCTGAATAGCTATTTCCTTATCTATTGAAATAGGCATTAAATTATATCCAAGTTGCTGCTTATGAGAAATGGCAAGAACTGTGCAATGGCAGAATTATACTATGGCATAACAGGAGCAGTACAGTGTTTTGCAAAGCCTCCTTGCTAAGCATTCCCTCCCCCCCCCCCAAATTATTGGGAGAGAGCATGAAATAGATAAACGAAAGTTGCTACGTGGTTAGGCGAAGGCATCCTAGAAGACACATTTCTGCGTTTGTATCTCTCATCGGTAGTGATGTCAAGTGGTTGAAGCTGGCTGGCTCTGTTACAAGGATGTTGGGGAATATGTTCCCTTGTGTCCTTCGGTCACATTAGAGGAAGCACCCATTAATTGCTTTAATGGATGCTTCAGTTGTGGTTCAAAAAGAAGCTGCTTGCAAACATGTAAAAAGCTCAGTGCAGGTGGTGAAGATTTTGCCCCAACCCCCTTGGCTTCCTACTTTCATGGGTATATTCTAGCACAGTGATTTGCTCCAACCCTGAGGATCTTGGCTTCCATGGGAGAAGTAAGAAGGTGTAGGGTTGTGGCTTCATTTCCCAAAGTGGAGTTGGCCCTGAGCTAGTCTGGGAGGAAATAAAAATAACCATCTATGAAGGGGGCAGGAAGTACGTGGCCAAGCCACCTTTCTGTGCTACAGCTCAAGGCACTGGAAGCAGATGGGCCTCTCTTTCCACACTCTGCTTAAGAGAAGAGTAAAAAGGAGGGGGTCGAGATTGATGGTTTCTGTGCACGCCAGGTGCCTTCGCCCAACCATTTAATAATGCCCTGGCTTTCATGCAAAGCAAAAGGTAAGGTTTTTCTGGCCTTCCCCCCTCCCTCCCCAGGTCGCTCAAATGTCTGATGGAGCATCACCTGCGCTTTGATGTGGCTTCCAAGTGGGCCTCTCCAGCGGGCTCCTTGCAGATGCCTTTATGGAAAACAGAACGTACAGCCTCAAAGTGGGCTGGGTGGACAGGTCATTTTTCTTTCTTTATGTGATACCTGTCAAGCATAGTGCAGAGTGCTTCCTCCTTAAAGCCACGAGGGTAAAGGAGGGGGCGTCCTAGGCGGCTGAACTGTTCACTTCCTCTAGGCATCTTTCAGGCTTTCATGTGGCTAGGAATGGAGGCCCAGTGATCTCCCTCAAGCTGGAGAGTCTAAAGGGTCTGTCCAGCCATCCCCCTCTCCCCTTTGCCTTAGAGGCTGGGTCAGACAATATTCCCTTTTCATCCTCTTACTGGGAAGTGCTGGGAATCTTGTTCATGGGGCTTTCTCTTTCTCCCGCCCTCCATCCCATGAGGCTGCTTGTCTGGGGGCTACTAGTTGCCAGGCTGTGCAACCATCAGTGAACAGACTCGGTTACAGGAGGGGTCGGCTGCCTCCCTCTTCTCACGTTTGTTGGAAGTGGAGGGGCTGTTCCAAGGGTTCTCGTGACTTTTTATTTACTGCATTTGGCTGTATAGGGAAGAAGATGGACAGCAGTGTAGGAAGGATGCATCAACTTTGGAGGGAACAACCTTTGAACATGTGGGATGCCCTCTCCTCCACCTTTTTTTCCAGGGAAAAAGCATATTCTGAGACACTTTTTCTTCAGTTTGTTTTTATGTAAAAGTACAACCATACCTTCATATCCATCACACTATTCCCTTGTGGAATAAGAAATTGTAAGATAAAGATTTTACAACATGAGATTTTTTTAAAAAGGAAACAAAGCTAAAACTAGTTTACACGAGCCACATTCACAACCACTTGCTCCTTGTTTCCACCCCAGCCCTCCACCACTTTGTCCCTTGCCTTTCGCTCTTTAAACGGACCTCTCCCACGTCCAGGATCTCATCAACTCTACTCCACCACCATTTCCTCGGCCTGACCCCATCAGTCTTCCCTCCCTCACGTAATTGTTCTGCGATTCCATTTCCCTTAACTCTCCTTGTGTGGCCAAATCAAAGTTCTGCTTCTATGGTGGAAGCTCACTCTGGTATTCATTCATCATCCATGCCTTCTTGAGACTCTCCCACCTTGTTTTGCACACACACTTCTCAAGTAATTCCTTCCCTCTGCATTCATCTTATTTTTATGTTTTCAGTGAGCCAGACGCAACTCCTTGAACCTCAGTTTGATCTCCCTAGCACCCAGTTGGCTGAGTCTGGTTTCACACTGCTGTGGATGCTACAGGGCCATGGGTGTTTAATGCGGTGCTTCACTGAAGCGCTTGTCCATTGCTGTGATTGTAGCTTGATTCACATCTAGTCTTCAGTTGGCTACGTCACTTTCTGTTCGCTTATCCAGGTTTCCCTTGGTGCCATGCACTGAACTTTCCATTCATGGAGTTGTGTTCTCCAGAGTAGGGTGTATGGGAAGCAAACTGGATCCATTCTGCAAATGTGTCCAAACCACCCCAGTCTTCATTTTTGGATTTCATTGGCTGTTGACCGGTTGTAGCATTGCCATAGATAGTTTTGTTTCTTATGCAGCCCATCAGTGAGGAGCCGAGGATCCTACAGGCAAAACATGTCCAAGTTTTGATTCTCTGGCTGTAGAAATGTCCATGTTTCAGCCCCATAAGATAGCAGTGGTAGTATCAATGACCAGAATATTTCCATCTGTAGTAATTATTTTCCCCAGGTGCATGCATACGTCTACTTCTTATAGTTCTGCACTATCCATGTATAACTTGCAATCGCTCACCTTATATTTCCTCTGAAAACCAACTACCTGACTTTGGTTTATTCATTTTCACGTCCGTAGTCACTGTTTAATACATCCAAGATCTGCTGCAAATGATTTGGCTTTTCAGCCAACAACACAGCAGCTTTATACACAGGTGTTCTTCTTCATACTCTGATGTCATCACAGTTGTTCCATGTACATTTGCCCACAAAAACATTAAATAGCCCGGGAGACATCGCACGCCCTTGTCTCGCCCCCTGCTCAGTGATGAACCATCCACTATGCTTTCAGTTTATTCTCACACATGTTTCACTTCCATTGTAGGCTGCTCTTATCAAATCCAGCAACCAGTCTTCAGTTCATATTAGCATAAAGTCAGGCAGCCTTTCTAATACAGTATGCTTTCTCTGAATCAACGTTCTCAAAATCATACGTTTCTCAATGGCCTTCTAAGCAGCAGACTTCTGGCCTGTGGTGCCGCGCTTCCCAGATTTGGCTTACAGTCAAAATTTTGCCCGGCACCTTCCCAATCATACTTAACAAACTAATCCCTGTGTAGTTTTTGCGTTGACTTTTGCAATCTTTCCCTTGACAGAAACAAACAGTAACCGCATTCTTCTAATCAACAGCCTCAGATGCAGCCTTTGCAGATACATTAAACAAATCGTACTGCCATTCCATAGGAAACCACATCCGTATCGTAACCCTTCTCCAGTTATACCTGAATCTTACCATTTTTCAAAATTCCCACAGCACTTATGACTTTGTTTTCCTCATTGTTTCTCTGGACACCAGCATGTAGAGCATTAGTTTCAGGTCTGCTTTTTGGTGCATTGCTATCCTCCTGCGGTGAGCTGTGAGAATGACCTTGGGGGCAGGAGGAAGAGCCACGGCCTGGGCCAGGGCCAGGCAAGCCGCAGCTGAGCACGCGGGGGGGGGAGCGCCTCAGAAGGGACCCTCCCTAGTTCTCTGGGGAGGGGAGAAGCGCTTTCAGACTTGCAGGGTCCTGGTATGGTAACCTTACAGTAAAGGTGGCACTAGTGCTCATGGTTTGGTTTCCTGCCTGGGCTACCTTGGAGGGCCGACATTTTCCCATGAAGTGCTCCTTTCAGAATTCCATCGCGTCAGCTTCATTCCCAGTCGTTTCACTGCTGTTATTCTTAATTCCATTCGCTCTGCTGGAGGTGTCTTCTTTGGCCTCTTCAGTCACTTGCACTTCCTTCATTTTAACCAAAACTGCTCTGCATTTTTTTCTGTCTCCCTTAGCTGTTCCTTGCTGTCTCTGACTCAGTTCTTTGCAACCATTTTTTTCTCTGTACCCACATTATGCAATATCTTCCTGTCATCCTCCCTTTTGCAGCAGTAATTCTCCTGTATGCGTTTTGCCTCACCACATCGTTCATTCCATCAAATATCCTTTCTTACATGTTGCATTAGTGGAACTCAATGTACTTCTGTGGCGTTTGCTAATTCTTTTCATTCTGTTCCAAGCAGTTTTCCTGTCCTCTTTCCTTACATTCACTTTCCATTCATTCTGTCAGGAGTTTAATAAGTCTTCTAATACTTTTTCTTTCAGAGCCCAAACTGTCTCTGCCTGCAGTTGTTTTATGTCCTGTGTGGTTCCTTTCACTCCCCCCACCTTTTTTTAATTGTTAGTTTTCCCCCCAAGATCCACTTGGGAATGGGAGTCTGTCCCAGTTTCAGAACTTCTCTTCACTCTTCCCATCCTTTACTCATTTTCTCAATCTTTAATCATAAGAATTCAATTTATTTATTTATTTTTTAAAATGTTTACAGTCTGTAAGCGTGAATAAGCATGCCTAAATCACCTATTCAGACAAACACATCCTGTTGATAGCAAATATTCTCATTCACTTTTGGATGTCCAGACAGCCCAATAATGGTTTCTCATCTATTCATGTCATGTAACAGAATCATTTTTTCCCCTACATCCCATTCCCAGATTTTCCAAAAACCCATCTCTGTCTCTTCTGCTGTCATATTATAGTCCAGTGAACATGTGACTATCACACACCTGTGGATTCTTACCTTCATATGTGGCCACAGTAATCTAGATGACACCAATTCATATATTTTAGTCCTTTTGTTCATAATATAACCGTTGGAACATGTGGTATACAAATAGGGTTTTCTCTATCTCTATCCCTGTTCCTATCGCTATTTTATTGATTTATTTATATTTCAAATTTGTCACTGCATGTCCCACTGTAGAGCGACTCTGGGCGGTTTACAGTAAAAAATAAATAGTAATTAAAATTGTAATTAAAAACACATTACAAAAGGTTCCTATATGAATAACAAATAGCATCCAGGAAGCTGATGTTAACTAAGAGTAGACTCGGGGTGTCTTCAAGGGGAGCATCTTCAAGGGGCCAGCCACCCCCAGGGTTGGTTGTCTCTCCTCTTGCCCCACGTGAGTTGGCAGAGCCAAGTCTTCACCCCTTTCCGGAAGGCTGGGAGAGTGGGGGCCCGCCTCACCTCCGGGGGAAGAGTGTTCCGCAGGGTGGGGGCAACATCAGAGAAGGCTCTCCTCCTGGGCCCTGCCAACTGACATTCCTTCGTAGACGGGGTCCGCAACATACCTTCTCTGCTTGACTGGCCGGGACGGGTCGACATAATGGGGATGAGACGGTCCCTCAGGTAGCCTGGCCCCATGCCATGTAGGGCTTTAAAGGTGATAACCAACACCTTGAATTGGACCCGGAAGCAAACTGGACTCCCACAGCAAAGGTGTTACACGTGCCATCCTTGGGCCGCCCAAGATTGCCTGCGTGGCCGCATTTTGCACCACTGTAGCTTCCGGATGCTCTTCGAGGGTAGCCCCGTGCAGAGCACATTGCAGTAGTCTGTACAGGAGATGGCCAGGGCATGAGTGACTGACTGGAGGGCCTCCCAATCCAGGAAAGGGTGTAACTGGAGCGCCACAGGAAGTTGAGCGAAGGTCTCTATGTCCATCACCGTCACCGTCACCTTTCCTCATTCTGCTCCGCAGGGGAAGGCTGTCTTCATTCAGATGTGCTGCAGCTTCCCCCTTTTCTTAGCTGCACAGATGTTCATATCTATTCTTTTTTCATTAATTTCATGAATTTATGTTCTTTGCTCCTCCTGCTTTCCAAGACACAGTCTTCGGTATGTCATGGGGGTCACCAGATGGGCCCATAGATGCTGGCCTGCACTATCCATCGTGGCTCTGGGCAAACAAGGCTTTCGCATAACGCTTTGAATAGGTTGCCAGCCTTCCTGGTGCTAATGCCACGCGCAGCCCTCCCTGCCAGCAGTGAGGATGGCACTCGTCAGTCCTGGTGCATTAGGCTGGTCTGCCCCAAGGCATCCTTGTGTTGCTTTCTGCATGTTGCATCCAAAGACGTCCTTGCAAGGCAATATACTGGCCACGGGTCTGTGTTAAACGGAAAGGAGAACATACTGTGAAAAGGGGCTCACAGGGTGAGAATGGCCACGCTTAGTGGTCGTTAATAATGGTTAAGAGGCATGCTTTTATTTGCATTATTTCAAATAGTCTGCGGGATTTTTTGGCGCAAAGCACAAGTCCTTTGGAGAGTTGTTGGGACTGAGCAGTCTTCCTCAGACTGGCCCCATTCAGATGGGTGGACTTCCACTCCCATAACTCTCAGCGGTGGCTAGGATGGCTTGAGAATTCTGGGAGTTGAACTTGGCGAATCTGGAGGGGATCCAGGCTTGTCCTTTAGGATCTTTTCACTTCACGATGCTCGAGATAGCTTCAGGGATACCTGGCAGAGCCGACTCAGCTGCCTTATTCCTCCTTCCACAGCCCTGTTGCCGAATGCACGCAGTGAAAAAGGCAAGTGTCTGCCTCAAGGTGCCTCCTCAGCATCGCCTGAATGGCAGTATCGTGAAAAACGGCAGCTGTGTGGCAGGGAGAGGCAGAGGAGCAGGGCGGTGCCTCTCGCAGCGAGAGGCTACGTCGCGACGTGTCTTTTTCACTGGGGACGAGGACAGGCGGGACCAAATAGCTGTTTCACAGAAGAGGCAAGGGGTGGCCTGGGTAGGACCGTGTCGGACCCGGGTGGCCTGGGATGTGGGAACGTGACTGGGGCGTTGCAGGAGAATGGCTGGAATTGAGGGCAGGGGACGTCAGGAGCTGGAGCATGACAGAATTGGAAGCCTGGAGATGCTGTGAGGGAGGGAGGGGGTTGGAAGAAAACAAGCCCCCGCCCTCCTCCTAGGCAGGTGACAGACAGAGTGGAAGCGGGGAGGGGGGTATTTGCAGGCTGTAGATGTACAAAGGTAGCAGTTGTGCTTTTGGGCCACTAGAGGTCAGGGCTGTGCCATGATGCAACCCCTGCCTGGTTCCAGAGGAGTGGCTGATAAGTGGGGAGCGTTTCTTTGGAGGGGTCCCCCCTCCCCCCAAGCTCCAGGGACTGTCCTGTGTGCTGGGAGAAGGATCAGAGACCTAATTCGGATCTCGTAATGGAAGTCGTCCTCTCCCCCTTGTTAATGTTCTGACCTGCATGGCAATCGATAAACTGCATTTTAGAAAAGTTGCCTCAATCTCATGAAGTTTTTGTGGAGGGGAGGAGGGAGGTTCTCATGTTCCATAGATAGAGTGACTTCTTTTAAGGCAAAAGGGTAGTTTTTTTGATAAAGGGAAGAATGCAACACAACAATCTGCCCAGAATGACTGAATAAGTAGCATTGTGACGTCTTTTTGTTCATTTAACCCTGAGACTCAGGCTGGGTCCCAAGATGGATTCCTGGGGCTGATGCAAGTGGAACACCCATCACAAGACTCTGGTTTTGTCACTGATGCACCTGCAGCTGGAAAGAGCCAAACTCACCCTGGCTCATCTCTAGCAGGGCTGCAGGGAACCCAGGCAGTGTGTTGGCCAAACCTGTCCCGCAGAGGAGTCTCCCTTTTTTGGGGGTGATGGAGGAGGCAGCCTGCTGCCTCCACTTCTGAATTTCACACTGGCGGAGGGAAGGCTGTCTCCTCCTCCCTGTCCGGAGGAGCTGTTGCATGGACACAGTTCCCCCTTTTCCATGGTGGGTTTTGGTTTTGTGGCAGAGTAGAACTTTCCTTGTTCCTGGAGGCTGGGATAATTGGCTGGTCTTCTTGTCTGTGACAGGCTTTTGGGGCACCCTTTCCTCCCTTGTCTTCACGGGAAGGCTAGGTTGAATATTCTCTTCCTACCTGGGCCCTGTACCTCATTGGTTTCATGTTTTGGAGGACAAAGTCACACTCAGGAGAGAGAGGAGGTGAACCTCCCATGTGAGTTGAGTTAGCTGACATATTCCTAGAATTTTGTGAAGATTGAAGTCTTGAGTATCCTGTTTCTTTCTTGAGCCCAACCGCTCCCCCTCCGCCCCACCCATGACTACCTCACGTGGTGGTAGCTCCATGCTTCTCCCTAGCATTTCAAGTGGCCTTCGAGAGTGACTACGACTCCCTTTGATTTCCTCCAGCCTCAGTGTTTGAGGAATGTCTCTGTGACTGAAGGCTTTTTCAATCACACACAAACTCTAAGAGATCATTAGGAGCTACAGAAGCTACAACCAGAAATCATGGGTACAATTTGCAGGTACCTAGATTTTGTTTACATATGAAGAAAAGCTTCCTGGCTGTAAGATCTATACAGTAGTAGAAGAGTTTACCCACGGCAATTGTGGGTTCTTCATCTCTGGAGTGTCTTCAGGAGAAGCTGGACAGCCACTTCTCTGGGAGGATTTAATTGGTGGTTCTTCTTATTGCAGTGAGTTGGACTAGATGATCCTTGTGATCCTTTCTACTTCTGTAATTCTGCAAATGTATATATTCCAGTCTAAGATGGGGGATTTTTTTTCTTTGTGACTATGACTATGTTCCTGTCATCTTAAAAGAAGATCCTTCTTCCAGTCAAATGGTTGGAAGGCTCAACGGCTCTTTTCTCGTCTCTAGAGAAAAATCATTATTCCTGTCCCCTCTCTCAAGCTTCCCCTCTCCCATGCTCCTCACAGAGCAAAGTGTTCCACTGAGGGACTCAAGCTGTACATTGGAGTGGGAGTTATGGCTGGGGAAGCTTGCTTTCCTGCCAGGTTGTCCTTCTCATCAAGCATAGTTTGCGGGAGGGCCCTTCTCTTAATATGTTGGCAGAATACGGTTGACAGATGGTATCAATCTACCGTGTACAATTCGGGGTTCCCAGGATGCTGCTGGATTGTTTTCATGGCTCTCTGGGGCCCAGATGTTGACGGCTGGAACTAACATGGGTTGAGAGGAAGTTAGTATCAAAAGAAAGTTACTCTGGGTCTTTAATGGATCCAATGATGGGGGCCCTATGAGTCCTAGTCTCATCAGTGCAGCTGTGCCATGATCACTCAGACATAGATGAGGCTTAGAAAAGAGATTTGGGTGAAGGAATCTCCAAAACTGGTTAGAAATGGGTGGCAGGTAATAAAGACAAGCTTCATCTGTGTGATAGGAAGTGCTGCTCAAACTAAATTTTCTGTCTGGTTGTGTTCTAGGTCCAGCAACAAAGGAACCTGGATGGCCTTGTGGTTCAGCCCTCAAGAGCTGGTAGTAGAAGGTTCAGGAAAGAGGCTGGCGCAAATTCAGGGCTGGAGGTCAAGAACCCCAGCCCAATCTCTGAGCAAGATTCTGGGATCTTGGATGTAGAAGATGAGGAAGAGGAAGAAGAGGCAAGTCTTCCCTAAGTCCAGACATGAGTGGTGGAGGGGGCATTGCCAGACTGCCCGTGAAAATGGCCAGGAAGGGAAGAGAGAGGTCCTTTGAGGGACAGAGGCAGATCTTTTGCATTTGGTTTTGGATCTGCCTGGGGGGCAACTAGATGCCACTGCAAGAATAGCTGTTCTTGGTGTCCTCCAGATAGCCAGATTTGACCCTGGGCCTCTTCTTTCCAGGAGGGACTAGGCCAATCTCACCATCTTTCCAAGGTGCTTTGCTTATGTTGCAGTCTTTGCTTTAAAGCATCCTTGGTTTTGAATTCCTCCCTCTTATGTTGCATTGAATTTTCCAGTTTATTGCAGGGCTGAGTTGCAGTTTATGAACAATGATAAAAGTTGTTGGATTGTGTTCTCATGTTGCTCCTGTTCCATAGTAGCAGAATTATATGTTGCCCTCTTCACATTTTGGAAGTATCTAGCTGAATATTTTTTTTATAGGAATGTATATTTTCCATATTAAATATTTGTGGGATGGGGAGATAATCTCTGGGTGAGAAAGTGCAGTGAAGAATCCCTCTCCTGTTCCAGGGCTGCCCCATGGATTCCGGAGGGGTCAGGGCTAGAGTTTTCTATTGTCACCCCACACAAAGAGAACAATCATCTGAAAGCCTTGGCCAGAGTTGGTCAAGAAGCAGCTCAGTCCATGCCACTGGGCGGAGGCTCAGTCCCGCAGCCTCTCGTGATAAGCTTTCTGGTGGCGGGAAGGAAGACCTCAGTAATGCTGGAAAGTTACATTGGAGGAGATAATGCTACACAACTGGCCCGCTCGGAAGAAGGCAGGGGAGCGAGGATTGATATATGTCTGCCCTCAAGCTGATCAGAGTCGCTGGCAGCATATACGTTTAATAAATTGTTATTATTACTGTTGGTTGCACAGTCAGCCAGGTGTCTAGACTGGATTTGGCATTTTTATCCACCTTTCGAGTCTTTCCCAAGGACCTGGGAGAGGCAGATGTGGTTGTTTGATGGTGGTAAAGGTATCGTCGCAGGATGTGAGCTATTCCAAGTCAAGCTGCCTTTTGCAATTGACTGATGATTTTGTCAATGCCAGTGGTATTCAAGTGGTGCTCCAGATGTTTTGAGATTGCACTCAAGGCGCCTATAACTATTGGTACTATCTTTGCTTTCTTTTGCCACAGTCATTCTATTTTTATTTGCAGGTCTTTATATTTTGTGATTTTCTCCAATTCTTTCTCTACTATTCTGCTGTCTCCAAGTACTGCAATGTCCACTATCCAGACTTTTTTGTCTTTCATATCAATAATTGTTAATTCTGGGGTATTGTGTGATAGGTGCTGTCTGTTTGAATTCTAAAGTCCCAGAGCACTGTAGCTTCTTCATTTTCTGTGACTTTGTGTGTTTTGTGGTCCCACCAGTTCTTGCTTGCAGGCAAGTGGTATTTCTTGCAGATATTCCAATGCACCACCGTTGCTACTTTGTCATGCCGTTGTTTGTAGTCAGTCTGTGCGATCTTCCTGCAGCAGCTAACTACTACTACTACTACTACTACTACTACTACTACTACTATTATTATTATTATTATTATTATTATTATTTTGGACTAAGAAAAACACATGATAAAAACATTCTAAATTCACTACTTTGAAAATGAGTGTCAGTGGTAAAATTGAGTTTGGTAGAGCAAAAATTAACCATGCTATCAAACCAAGAGTAAAAACCCCTTCTGCTCTTGGGACAGAGGCAACCAAAGTTCCAAGAAAGATCTTCAAAGATTCTATAAGGGCATAAAATATACGCTTTCTTCCATTGTGCTAAAATTTCAAGTTTTGAAATAACCCATTCTTGCCGAATTCTTAATTAAATGATTACTTTTGCAGTTGATGTCAGCCCGAACTAACAAACTTCAGATTTCCTTCAGTCTCCCAGTTCTTACACTTTCTCTCCAAATCGGAGCTTGGAGAAAGTGGCCAGAGGACAACAATATCTGAGAAGGTGGGCACCTCTCAGCTGGTGGTGGTAAGCTGGTGGTAAGAGTGGCAGGGACTTCCCTCCAGCTTCACTCATGGGCAGCATTCAACCCTCAGGTTCAAAAAGTTCCCCTCTTCCCAGGATCCGGTGAGATCTAGGGCTTCAAAACCTCCTGCTTTCCCTTGGTTGTTTTCAGCACAGGTTATTCCCTTCTCTTTGATCCTCCCTCCAAAACAGAATATATGTTTTCTCAATGTTTTGTTGGTGTTTCTGTTATGTATCACCTCAGGTACCTGGTGCCCAGGATTTGGTGGATTTTTCACCCGTGTACCGCTGTTTCCATATCTACTCTGTGTTGGTAAGTGGGTTTCTCTTTTCCTCCACTGTAGGACTGTTTGCATATTTAACAATTGATCCTCCCTCTCTAAAAAAGGAATTATTTTTGACAAAATGCTAGAAGAATGTAGACAAATACATTAGTTTTGTATGTCAATGTGGTTGTTAGCAAGTTACTATAGTTTGTGGGAGTGGAGAGGTGTCGACAGGCTGTATTAGCACAAATGCCCCAGGCATGGCGAGTGGATGGAGAGCAAAGGCCAGGAAGCGGTTGATCAACTGGTGTTCCCTCTAGGCTGCACGCAGGCATGATTATAGCACTGTGAAGATTGCATAAATCAGGAAAAAGAGACGCCTTGGAAATATTCTAATTTCATTTAAACTTCATCACAGTGAAACGTGCGCAGTGGATGGACTGGATTTCTGGAAAGCCCCCTCATCTTGGTGCATTATCTCACCTTATTGCCAGAGGGTGAGCTTTGTTGTGCCAGGTAGACCTTATCAGTACAGCCTACTTTGGGCCAAACGCTTCTCATGAGCTGCTGCTGTGTTTATCTCAGCTGCCGAAGGGGTGCTGGGGAATGGCGGGGAAATGCAGAAAGAACGTGGAGCAGGAATGATCACAGTTAAAACAGGAATGGATATGTAGATGCACGTGATAAAGGATCTGAAGACATACAACCATGGAGCCTTGGTAGGCAATGCAAACTCAGTACACACTGGGGGATCCACCCGTCCCTTTCCTCAGCCTGCCCCACAGAAAGTCAATAAGGGCACCTCGTTCCCGTAGCAGGACAGCAGTGGGGGAAACGCAGGTTCCGTGGTCGAGAAGTGGGCTGCAGTGTCCAAGTTCTGGGGCCGTCCTGTGTTCCAGAATTCACCCCACCTTTCCTTCACGTGGCCTCGGTGGTCCAGCTGCCCCCTTGCACCTTAAGACGGGCAGTTTGTAGCACGAAGAAGGCCTCGCATTCTTTTGCTTGCTGGGCTCTGTTTGAATGTCTGCTTTCGGGGGGTTGTGGAGTGCCCTCTTGTGTGTGTGTGTGGGGGGGATGCTTCTGGCATCCTCCTTGGAATGGCCCTCGAGGAGCGGCTGTGCATGGAATCATTTTGCAGCGAGAAGCCAAAATGCCCTTTCCGGGGATTGACCTCAGAAGGACCTGGGGAAAGGCCGTGCCATGGACTGGGGGCTCCGGGCTCAGGCACAGCGTGGCTGCGGTCAGGCCGGCCCCGGAAAAAATGTTCTCATCGGCCGGGGCCAGAAGGATCCTCATGTAATGGCTACAAAAAGGCTAATATTTATCATTGACAATGGCCTTATCTAAGTGCTTGGGCGGCAGTTGAAAAGGATCCCTGTGAATAAATCCTTCAGTCTTTATTATTGTTAGTGAACTCGGCCTTCCTGTCACCTCACTTTTATGACTGAGCTGCTTAGAAGTTCCCAAAGGATTGTTGAAAAGTCCTGCTTCTCTCTGCCAGTCCTGCTTATCGGCCGGGCAGAGTTCCCATGTCAGAACACAAGGTCGGGGCCGGGTCAGGGCTGGGAGCAGGGCAGGCACCTGTAGGGCTTTCCTCCAGCAGCGGAGGGGAAGTAGCGGGCAGGGAAGCTTTGCAGGAAGCGCTGAACTTTGGCAGGCGGGGTCAGGCGGTGGTGAGCAGGGCGGCAGGCGAGGGCAGAGGTGGTGCCGGGGAGAGTGGCCCTTCCAGGCCCGCCTCCTTCGTTGCAGGGAATCGGCTGGAGGAGGAGGCACTCTCCCCAGGGGCATCTCACTCAGGCCTGCCGAATTGGGCCGGGGGGAGGCAAGAGGAGTCTGGTCTTCTGCCCACTCCCTGCAGAGATGCCGAGCATCCTGTCTGGCCGGAGGGAGCAGTTGAGCCTAATGGAGATGGAAGGCTGTCCGGCCTCCGCTTGAGCCCAGTGAAGGGGAGCTTCGAGGGGCCATTGCTTCCATCGCTCTTTCTCCAAATACACAATTGGAACTACCTTCCTGTTGTTTAACTCTATTATTTCGTAACTTGCCACCGGGAATGGTAAAGTACCAAAGTTCTCCCGTGTCCCAGGAGCTCCTCATTGCCTGGTGCAGATCAGCACCTCTCATTAACTCCCTCTGCCTTGGTGGTGCAATGACAGTGTCCAGAAGCTGGCTTGAAATTCTAGAAATGGCAGTCCCGGACATCTGGACGGTGCCTAGCTGAGGAAAACAGCTGGAACAAGTGAGGTGTGGGGGTCGCCTGCCATCTTTGTACTTTCTGAGGTGGGGGCCCAAGGTTGTATGTGGGGTGGAAGGAGCTCAGTGTAAGATCCAGAGAAGTCTCCAAACCTTGGCTCCCAATACACAGCTGTGTATGTTGTGGAGCTCCTAACTTGGCCTCGGCCTTTGGGAGAATAAGAGTGGGAAGCCTCTCCTCTCCTCTCCTCTGGCCTCCCGGGGCATCTCTCTGCCCTGCTGACTTGGCTGACCTGGCAGGGCCTGCTGGAGCAAGATAGCTGTAGACCCAGAGCCGCGATCCTTAGGACTGCGTTGATAAGGAGACAGGAAAGGCCATGAGAACAAGTGAGTGTCAGCAGTCGCTGATAGCAGCTGCCTTGGGCTCTGAGTAGCCGCCAGACTTCTCCCCCCTTGCAGCTATCCTGTTGCTCATTTGACCCTCTGGCTGGGTTCTTTCTGAGCGTGTGAAATTATACTGATGGCAGATGACTGCATTGTTCCATGTGATAAAGAGGTTCAGGCAAAGACTTTGGGCCCCAGTGCTGAACCTAGAGAGAAGAGCAGAGCTCTCTTCCCAGCTTCTCTGTTGCCCAAGGCCTGGGTCTCCTTGCTCAACGTTCAAGGAATGTGCTTGATTGGGCTGAATGGATTCCTGACCCTGGGATCTAAGGCGACTCTCTGCAATCCTAGCAAGATTGAGAGGATGTGTAAGCATCCATTGCTGGCTTCTTTCACTGCCTGGTTAGAAGATGTGGTGCTCCACGATCTCTAAGAGCCTCTTGAAGGATCATCCAGAGTCCTTGCAAGGGTTTCCAGAGTACTCCTGTTGGGGTCTCTGGCATGGCTCCTTAGCACAAAATGCCTCAGTTTGTCCTTAGAACATCCTGGGAGGGCAGGGACATTTTCCTGCAGGGTTGCTGCGGAATAAGAATGCATTACCTTCCCGAGCAAGGGCGGGCTGGAACGTCATTGCTGGTTAGCTTACTTGTAGACTTCAAGGGTTGCGGTAGTGTGTTTGCAGCACACTGATTTCCACGAAGACCCGAGCAGCGTGTGTGAAGTTTCTGAACCACTGCCAGATGGGGTGGGGGGCGATCTAAATGGCATAAATAAGTAAATAAATATAAATAAATAAATAAATGGGCTTTCACTTCCTATCTAGAGACAGGAGGAAAAAGGAAGAGGAGACTGGAACATCGGCTGGGATGTTCCGTACAGCATCAGCTTGTACTAACAAGAGCTCCCTTGAGGAATGGCTTAATATTCTATTAGAAATAAGGATTTCCGTCCACTGTTTTCGGACCTCGGCAGCCTGCTGCAGGGCAACAAGCAAGTGGGGGTGTGAGGCCAGAGGAGCCAAACCCCCAGGGGTTCCTCCTCCTCTCAGTCCCTTCCAAGCGCCTCCGCTTCCTCCCTCCCTTCCGGCCAGGAAGTCAGTTCCTTCGCTGAGTCCGGCCATCATGGCTGCTCTTCTGTTTCAGCAGCTGCTGCGTCTTCCCCGTTCAGGCGGTGCTTCTTCCTGGAATGGGCATTGCCATCTATTTAAATAACAGGAAATGGTGGCATCCTGTTTGCAGTGGCTTTTAGAGAATGGAGCTGGACCGCTATTGTTCCGGAGGCCGTCGAGTCCGGTTGCAACAAAGGGCCAGGCAAGATGGGTGCCTCTTCTTCCAGGGTCCTCATCTTTGGATGGGGGAGCAGGATCTGTGGGGTCCATTTCCTCACAACAGAGCCCCAGTGCATGTGAGCGCTGTGAGCGCTTGCCGACTGGATGGAGCATGCTTTTGTCCCCAGGCTGGCCCCCAACTGTGCCTGTGTCTGGTTTGGAACTAGTGGAAGGATGCTTTTACCGGCTCTGTGAAGCAGTTAGCAAAGCCTCTTTCTCCCCAAATAATAGTTACGTTCCTTATCTAATGGGTGAAATGCTAGTGACAACTAGCTATAAGCCATGGTTGCAATGACTGGGCTTGCACATTGTGTTAAGCCACAACCAACAGACTGCGTGATGGCTTTGTGTAATATATGAATCCAGCTGTGGATGTGTGGGTGGTAGATAAGCCCCGCTCAAGCTAGTGCTAGTTCGACATCATATTGGATTCTGCAAATAAGGAAAATGTGCATTATGTGACAGGTTCATAGACATGTCAAAACTGGTTTTTAATGTGCAAATAAAACTTATCCTTATGTATCAGCATATCTGGTTTGTGATCCTACATCTCAGTTGTAGTCGTGCTTGAAGAAAAAGTAAGAAAAATAGTCTCAAGGGTTTCCCCATTCTAGACAAAGAAGGTGCTATAGGAAGAGTTGATTTTCCGCAAGGAAGCGGATCAAACAGCAGAGGAACCTCAGTGGACAAAAGTGACGGTCAGAAGAAAATGATTTTAAAGGCGTTCTGTATTGCAAGGTTCCAGAGACCGCTTTCAGTCCCTTACACTCTGAGCACTTAGAGCAGGAATAAGAGACCTGCTGAACAGGGGACAAATAGCTGGAGCCCAGAAGAACAGCTGCTGATTACAAAAGGAAAGAATATGTCCCCTCCTCATCTCAAAGAAAAAAAAAACAAGTGTGTGGCGTGTGAATCATGTTGTCCCCTGGGAGCATGGATCAAGGATGTAACAAAAACCGAGGACAAAATGGATAAATACTAGTGGGAGGGTATTATGGACTAGTGGATTTGCAATGGTTGAATAAGCACACCTAAATTATTCTTGTTAATAGTTCTGTATCATTTTCTTTATAAATAAGCAGAAGATGCAATGGAAGGAATGCTTATTAAATTTGCGGATGACACTAAACAAGGGGGATTGAACGACGACTTAAGGGACATCATCACAATTCAAAGTGACCTTAACAGGCTTGAACTTTGGGCCAGATCCAGTAGGATGTTCAGTGGTGACAAGTATAAAATCCTCCATTTCAGTAGGAAAAATGAAATAGTGAGATGCAGGAGTGGGGATTTCTGGCTTAATGAAGGTTCTTGTGAGAAGGTTCTAGGGATTCTAATGGACTACCAGGTGAGCATGAACAAGCAGCGTAATGCAGCAGGTAAAGAGGGCAGTGCAACCTTGGGCTCCAGTAACAAGACGAATACAAATCACGGGAAGTAATAGCGTGACTGCTGATTATATTGCAGTTGAAGTGTTACGTTGAGTTTAAAAGGGCCACAGCGAAGATGGAATGGGTTTGGAGGAGCTACCGGTACAATAAGGGACCTGGAAATCAGGCCCTGTGAGGAATGGGTAAAGGAGTTGGCCATATTTAGCTCACGAAAGAAAAGACAGAGGAGGAGAGGTGAATGCTGGTCTACAGGTAGCTGAAAGACTGCCACTGACAGGAGGAGGAGGTAGACCTCTTTGTTGAAACTGAGAGCAGGACAAAGACCGACAGGTTGAAATTAAAAGGAAGAAGATTAATCTTGACCATTAGGAGGAGAATGGTAGGAGCTGTTCCTGGTGGCAAAAGCTGTTAAGTAATGGAATCATCTGCCTAGAAGAGTGGTGGACTTTCCCTCAGTGGAGGTTTCAAATAGGAGCTGGCTGGCCACCGGCTGGGGATAGTTTCGTGGATTCCTGCACTGAGCAGAGAGTTGGACTAAATGTATTTATTTATTTGATTTACGTAGCTGCTCATCTCATATATGAGACTCTGGGCGGCTTACGGTCAAACCAGATAAAACATGTACGGTACAAAAAAATAAAAAAACACAGCAGCCGGGAATCGTAAAACAACTAATGATGTAACCAGGAGACAGGCTCCATCACGCACCCAGGGCCCCAGGCTTGGGCACAAAACCAAGTTTTCAGGGCCCTGTAGAAGGCCAGCAGGGTCAGGGCCTTGTGATCTCTGACAGATGACATGCAAAATATCTTTCCTTTCATACATTTGACGAAATGATACTGCCAGTAATAGATATAACCACATCACCCTGAATTGTAGGAAGGAAATTCAACAACTTGGAGTCTCAACAACTTGGAATCTCTGATCCCCTCTGTGGTAGAATGTTTAATTAAACTGTAGGAAAGTGCTTTGATGTCTAGAATAACTTTATATTGACTAAAGAATAAATCAGATGTACAATCTTATTTGGAAACCACTTCTGGATTACAATTCTATATATCAGTAGAAGAGAATATATGTAAAACATATGTAAAAATGTAAAAAAAAATATGTAAAGTCTTTTACATACATAAAATATGTAAACGAGACAATAAGAAAGCTAAGAGGAAAACAAAAAGATCAGGACACCATCCTCTCCTGCAGTCTACACCCTGATAAGGAGGGATTGGCACCAGACAAACAACACCATAATCAGGGAATTACCAAGGAGGAAACCTCACCCCCACCCACACTGGCAGGGCAAGCCACTGTATATAAACAGGGAGCAAATCTCACTCCCTTCTGGCACTGATGACGTTACCTAGTTGGGTAATGAAATGTCTGCAAGAAAACAGCCAAGCTCAGAGAACACCAAGGACTCCACAATTCTATATATGGAATTGTGCCACACCCCAAATTCGAGTTCTAAAGTTTATATTTTAATCAGAATATAGTCTACACATTCTTTACAGTTTTTTCATTCTGTATTGTTTACTATTTGACTCTTTTCTCTTTTTGATTTTAATTGTGTTAACCACATATTTTTATAGTTTAATACAGACATTTCCTGACCAGAAGTTTGGTATAAAATGTTTTATAGTACTTTAAGTTGTTAACGATACACTAGAATATATATTAGCCATATAATATCTTTGATCTGCTGATTAATTGCGATTTGTTGGCTGTCCATCCATACTTTATTGCTTATTTTGTTTTTTTTCCTTTCCTTATTATATTTTCTATATTCCTTTAAATGTGTATTTGCATCAGTTTTATTTCTTTTTCCTTTCTCTTGAAAATGATGATGATGATGATGATGATGATGATGATGATGATGTAAGATTTTAAGGAAACCCAAAGGTGAGTTGTAGACAGAACATGTATTTGACTTCAAGAAAGTTTTTTTTTAAATAAATTAAGTTCAGTGATAAGTAGGGCTCTGAGACAGAAGAGATTAATGGGAAAAGTCACTTAAGGTGAATGGGAATTTCTTAAAAAGGCAATATTAAAATATAATTGCAGACAACAAAAAAATGCCCATATGGGGAGCAGCAAGAAAGAAAGAAAAACCTTCTTCAACTTATTGAGTGTTCTTCAGCTAGGCCTTAAATAATATTTTTTGCCGAACAGTTTGTGTTTTGCTAATGTATTTTATGAAGCAGACGCAAACTGGTCTTTGGAAGAGCTTGTGATTGTGTTATTACTGCTTGGCCTGCAAAAGTACTACTTTGTGCCCAACTGAAGTGGTCAACCCCCTCGGTAGCTAAAAGGGCTATGTTAGATCTGAAATAATAAAAGGTTCAGAGGCAGAGGGCTTAATCTTGTGGTGAGGATCAGAGATGGAAAGGTGAAAACATAGGTTGAATGTCCTGGATGTGCAGGTTCGTGCTTACATTATTTTAATTTGCTCCCCTGCTTATTTGCTCAACTGCATGCTCTTTTTTCTGCTGCATGTTAGAAAGGATGGATTTTCCAGAAGAAAATATTTATTTTCTTTAACCCATCCCAGTTTTTTATCAGGGTTCCAAGCAAGCTTCTCAACAGCATTTATATATCTCTTCCATAAAAACAAGGGAAAAAACGAGGGATAACTGCATAAGCTCTAAAAGCCTCTGGATGGATTTATTTCTTTTCTTCAATATGAATGGGAGGTGAATGAGATAAATGTTCAAGGCTAGCAGAAAGTAAGTGGGGAGGTCACCAGACAGTTGAACATATAGCAAAAGTGTCAGCAAATCAAAGCTCTGGATGAGATTAGAACAGTGGAAAGAAATGCAGGTTGACAGTAAAAGACTTAAAATATGAATATTTTGGAGAGCATTTTTCTAATAACTTTAAAATGTACTGTAAAAATAATTTAAATACATCAGAAGCAAGCTGTCAAAGGGAGTTAAAAGCATCTTGAAGAAAGAGGTTTAGGGGATTGCAGAAAAGTCAGATTGGCTTTTGGAGTCCCTGTCTGCCTTCACTGCAGAAGAGGTGGGGCAGAGAACGGGGCCTGAAGTGCTATTTTCAGGAAGGGATCTTGCATAGAAATGAAGTAAGTGGTGGGTGACACAAACTTCTTGAGTACTGAAAAATGAAAAATAAATACTGTACATCATGTCCTCTAGATAACTCCATGCATTCTAAAAAATTCTAAAAGAATTCAGTTGTGAAACTGTATTTTATGACAAAAATATATAACACATTTCTAAGATCAGAGTCTACTATAGGGCCAAAAAGTTAATTTAACGCCTGTTCTGATTAAATTAGTAGTGCTAGTTGAGTTATATTTATCCGGAATATAGGAGGAAAAATCCTGATGAAGAAGCCGCACCACGTTACATCTTGTCCTCTAGTCTTTTGGAGTTCTTTGAAGGTGTTAATAAGCCAGGCGGACAGGCTGGGAAGTCCACGCACCCCCTCATCCTCTGCTCTTAGCAGAGAAGCAGCTACACAGGGTCCCCTCAGAAGAACATTGTGCCGGGCCTTTCAGAAGTCAAGATAGAGGGATCATTTTTGGTGGCATCTCTGGCTCTCTCATAAAGCTTACCTTACTAGATTTAACTCCTTACTTTCTGTTTTGGACCCATGATCTCAAGCTGTCAGGTCTTCCATAGAGGCACTGAGCATTTTAGCTTCTGTGAAGAGCTGAACCTCTCTGTGTCTTTGTAGACATAGTGTTGCCATCCAGTGTTGAGGCTTCCATTACAGTCAACTCTTCTGTGCAGTACAAAATGTTAATGACCAACACATTAACCACTGAGAGGGGAAACAATATAGGAGCATTGAAAGGATTGAATGTCATGAGGAAAGAATGATGTGGAAAGACAAAACTCAGATTGTGCCACATTTGTCTGATGCTGTGGCTTTGGGTGGCCAGCTTCCAGATGTTGGTGAGTTCAGTTTCTATCAGCACCAGCTGGAATTGAGGGATCCCACAAATACTGTTCAGCATCACGGTTTCCCCAGGGCGTCCATGTAGAGCCTCAAGGAAGGCACAGTTCAAGCAGCACGTCCCAAAGCCTGCAGATATACCCAAGGGAGCAGCTTCTGGTGGGGCTTGTCAGCACCTGTCCCCTTCATCTCTTCCCATCCCCATCCCCATCCCCATTTCTGTGTTGCTGTGCTGGCTCTCTGGCTCCTGATTGCACTGTTTGTTTATTTCTATTCCACATGCCTGATAGGCTGGATGAAGGGCTGATGATGCTCCTGACAGCTCCTGGCTGTGACCTGCAGAAACTACTCTCTCTACCCCCTTTCTCCGAATGTTCAGGCATGGTTTGCCCACATGGTTGAGGTGCCGCACCCTGTATGGAAGCAGCCCCCCTCTTTGCATAGGAACGCATTAAAGTAGCCTTTACAGTCTCTTTCTCTCTAAAGCTGTCCTCCCTTTCCCTCACCAGGCAGTTAAAAAGGAATTCCATCTGCAATCAGACAAGGGGAATTAAAAGGTTTGAAGGAGCACTCACAGACCCTTTAAAAAGGCATTAACTGATTTGGAGAGTGTTGAGTTGCTCTTCCCCTTTGCCAGGCAAAGGGCTTTTCGACTGGGGGTTCTTCCTCAGCAGACTTCCTCAGCTTCTTGCCTCTGGAGCAGGGGCTGAGTTGGGCAGGGCAGGGGAGCTGAAGGCTAGCAGAGGTGGACTTTTCCTCCGTGGCAGCCCGTCCCTGGATAGGGAGGCCATTCTGTTTGTGGAAGAACGAGTGACCGGTATCCAACCTTTTAGCCACCTCTCTGACCCAGATTTTCCCACAAGCTGGGTCTGAGCACATCCCCGAGTAGTGGCCTGCTTCAGCTCTGCTTGGTCACCTCAAGGCTTGGAAGCCTCTCCCAGGGTCAGCAGAAGACCGGGCCAATTCCTCCAGAAGCCCAGAGCACCCCCTGGGCTTATTCTTCGTGCCTGACCCAAAGGGCCGTGTTAGTTGTGGGTGTGGGGGGGAGGCCATTTCTTCTTGGGAGTAGCTTGACCCAATTTCTTCTTTGAAGGGAGCCAGAGAAACCTTTGAGAACTATTACCGGAAGCAGAGAAGAAAGCAGGCCCGGCTGGTTCTGCAGCCTCCCTCCAACATGGTAAGGCGTGTTGAGGTCTTCAGTCAAAGGGTTTGGAGGTGGGGTCTCCCCTGGGCTGAATTTCTTGTGTGCGTTGTTTTGTTTCTTTTCAGTATGTTTTAATCTTGTTCCCTTCCCCCTTTGTTTCCAGCATGAAACGCTATCCGGCTATCGAAAGTATTTTAATCAGATTGTAGGGTAGGTATTCTTTTTTCCCTGTCCGCTGCCATGATTCCTCTATTGATGTGTGTGCTGTAAATAAATGTTATCGAGGAACAGACTTCTTTTAATCATATTTATTCTTAAGTAGAAGCAAATCCCCTTCCATCCAAGTGTGACTTCTGGGGATTGTGAACACATCCACTGTCATTTTCTCGGTAGCCATACGGGAGTGGTTGGCCCAGACTACGGCTTGCTGGAAGTACCTGCCAGATCTGCTTAGCTTTTCAGGATCAGTTAGATGTGCCTCCTACCCCAACATCCTTATTACCCTTGTCGTCGTCTTTTCCTCTGGATGCTTGGGCTTCTGTCATTCTGCCCCCCTTTCCCCCAGGGACAGTCTGGTGAGGGAGTTTGGATTAAAAGAGGACGACTGGTCCAAAGTTGCCCCCTGAGCTCTGTATGTGGGAATTTGAATCCGAATCTCCTGGTTTCTGGTCAGCAGTTGAACCATTACGAGGTGCTGACTTTGGACCAATTGGAGCAAAGAAGCGACTCCTAAATGAATTTAAATGCATAGAGCATCTATCGCTAAAGAGGCTTTAACATCACATTAAAGATACTTTGTTTGGTCAATACGAAGCAAGTTGTCGAGTTGGCTGCCATGGAGAACCAAGGAGTTTCCCCCATCATAGTTTCTTTGAAGCCAAGCAGAGCACTTGTGAGTTGCAGCGGATGCACTTCGTAGCCCTATCTCTATCCTGCCAGCCGTAGTGCCATGCTCCTGTTCCTATGGTACATGGAAGAGCATCACTGGAGGATGAATGTCTGCTAGGAACACCAGAATGGTCCAGTTGACTCATTCAACTAACTCCCAGGGGATAGGCTGAGCCTGGAAAAGATCCAGTCGTGCCAAGGCTTAAACCAGCTCTACCCAGGCAGCCAAGCTGCAGGACCACCAGTTAATCGATCCATTGTGCCTGTCTAGATCTCCCAGCAGGAGTGGTGGAAGAAAGTGAGCCTCTCCACTGAAGAGCTCAGTGCCATAATCTGGCGATGAGGAGCCCTCCTCCGGAACGCTGGACAAGCCGGGTCTCCGGCCGCCTGCCTGGCGAATGGGGAAGGGGTTGGGGAGGAAGCTGTGCCACAGCTCTCCTGTTGCAAGGGCTCATGGGATACCAGCACTTCTGGACAAAGTGGCTTTAGGTGCCACTTGCATGGCACTTGGATGTGGACAAGAAGGGTGGTGGCCTTTTCTGAGACCCTCGCTCAGAGCATTCTTTCCCAGAGGTGCGAAGGGCCAACTCACCTGTCTTCTAGGAACAAGGAAGACCGTTCTGTTCCCCGGTGCTTTCGAGCCGACTGGGGACCCCATTATAGGATAATGATGAAGAATGATCAGATTCTCAGATTCGTTTCTTTTCATATGGTTACTACATATTTTTAATTCTTAAGTTGTACGTTGCCCAGAGTCTACCAGGATTAGGACGGGCTATAAATTCTGTTGATTTCTGATGTTGGTTTTCTTGTGAAAAGTAACTGTGTTTCAGAAGACAAAAGCAACCCTGGTTTCTGATCTTGACTTGTTTCTTGAAATTAGAAGCACAGAGTTTCAGCTAGATCTCCATTCCACCCCCAATATACCACCAAATTGTAAATTTAAAGGTGACATATGGGGAAAGCTATTAATTATGTGACAGTGTACTAACTGTATTTCATTTATTTCAGTTAAAGGTAAAAGCTTCCCTGAGTCACTCCTAGTCACTACATGGACATATCCATGGCATTTTCTTGGCAACAGCATGAAAGGACTTTGCCAATGGCTTCTTCCAGCATGTCTGTTTGTCTTCCCAGCCTACCTTACCACCCTAGGGATTGTGGGTGGTCTCCCATCCAAATACTGACCAGGCCCAACCTTTCTTAGCTTTTGTGCTCAGTCAGCCAGACCTGCTAAGACAAAATACAAACTAAATTCAGTCAACTTTAGCTTTGTCCTGATGGCTCCTTCGTGCTGGCACTAGCCATTTTTTGCAAGATAGCCCTGACATGCCTCTCAAAGGCTAAGCATGTTTCTTGATTTAGAAACAGTTGTGTGTCCTTGGGTGATGTATAATAAAAACAAGGTTAACTGAAAATAAAAGTCTTTCCAATCTTCATCTTGGAACCATGCTAAGCTATGGTTTGTTGTTGGATCGAAATTCAAGTTACAATCCTTCTTTAGTAATTATTGTTCCTCTGTGAGGGCAGATTGCTTAGAAGGACCTCCCCAGGACACATGCCCTCCACTCCAGTTCTGGTGCAGCCCAGAACCCTTCCCTGTTCTTTTATGGTTAAGATTTCGGTAGCAGGCTCTTTATTGCTGGATTTTAAGGCAAACAGCTTGAAAGACTGTCTTTGCAAGGTTTATGGGTAGTTCTGTAAAAGAATAAGGGCCAGAAAAAGACCAGTCAGGGAGAAATACCTTGGTGGTGTGTGTTTAAGATGTCTGGATAGGTGTTACATTAATTTCAGGAGGAAAAAGGAGGGCTGGCACTGAAAACTGGAAAGAGGAAAGGTGGAGGAGAATTACACATGTCAGTGAGAAATTATTCCTTCTGTATCTCACAAGTGCTGCGATGATCTCGGCCCTTTCCTGTTTTTTCCAGCTTGGGAAAATGTTGCAGAGAAATTAGGGAAAGGGCTCAGGATGCTGTCCATCTTTCTGTCCATTCACAAGATGACTCTCCCCAAGCAGAACAAAATGGGACCAGATTCTGTGTTGGGGAGAATCTGGCAAAAGGAAGATTGACTTCGAAAGTGGTCTGGATCCCCCCAGATCTCCCCAGTGTCTCCTGGTGGGAGGGGCAAGGGGCAGGGGCTCGAATGCTGCTGGCTGCTCCATTCTAAGTCCCCTCCTCTCCCCCGGTCACATGACCCAGAACAGAGCTGATGGAAGAATGTCAGAAGCTGGACTCCGCAGGACTCTCCCTGTTGCTACGTTCAGGCCAGAAACATTTTGGAATGCATCTGTTTCCTTCTTCAACAGCACATTTTCCATCTTTTCAAATGATCCACTCAATAAACGTACACATTTTATTTTACTAAAAATTGGTTTATATCCTGTTTGCTCTGAATCCTGCTTGCCTTTTGCCCCCAAAGATTAAACACGTCCCTTTGCTCGCAAAGACTGGCCATCCACGTTCAGCGTTAACGGAGTGGCTTTGTGACTGGGCTCACACCTGAGGCTGTCCCTGCACTGAAATGAGCAGAGACACCTGCTAGTCGAAGAGCTCCCACTGTCCCCTGGACACCAAGTTCTGGGTGAAGGCTGTTGATGGCCCTTTCTCCAGGTCCAATGAAGCCAGAGGTGGGCTGGCAACATCAACTCCATTTGTCCTTCAGATCTTATGGGAACCTCCAATGAGCTGAGCAGGATCCCTGACAGCTCTTCTTTGTTCTTGTTAGCTTCTTTGTCATCGAGGATCATATTCTGCATACAAGCCAGGGCTTGGTAGACAGAGCCTACATTGATGAACTCTGGGACATGGCCCTCTCCAAGACCATTGCTGCTCTCCGGACGCATTCGGTGAGTAGCGGTCAGTTGGCCTTTGGAAGATGAAGAAGAGGCTCCAGTTTCTGGGAGCCTTGCGGTGGTCTGGGGTTCCTGCACTATACAAAACCAAGTTGTACTTTTGGGTGTCTTTGCCTAGGAGCTCCATAAGCCATGATTCAGTGGTGCTTTCTTGGATCTAGATCTGACACAGATGTTCAACTTTGCAACTCTTAATGTGAAATTGTTGCTCCTGGACAAATAACTTTGGTCCTTGTGCATAGTCATTAGTCTCATAACTGATATTTTTCCATGATGGACCTGAGTATTATTTTGAGATAGACAGCATTGGTACATTGTTTAATGAGCTGATTTGAGCTAAGTTAACTTTCTGGTGGTTTGGTTTGGTTAATTTTTTTTTTTATAACAAATCACCTTATGGAACTGCAAGTTGGAAATATGTTAGGTTTCCACACTGTCCGCCTCTGAGTCCCTCAGAGGTATGGTCGTACAGAAATATGGCAAGTCAGTCCTTCTCTCTTTTTTTTTCAGTCCTATTGCTCAGACCCAGACCTGGTTTTGGATCTGAAAAATCTCATTGTGCTTTTTGCTGATACTCTCCAGGTATGTAGCCCCATTTCCTGTCCTCCGTACCCTTGCTGTGTCAGCTTTGCCAAATGCCCCTCCGTTCATAGCTTGGGAATCAGACAGCTTTTCCCCCATGCGGCTGTCTTATAGTAGTTGGGGCCCTGAGCGCTAAGTTAATTACTCTCTCTAGTCCTGGACCTGCCCTTACAAAGGATGAGAGCCTCAGTGGTTAGCAGAATTGCCCTAAGGACTAGCTCACTTCCAGTAGTACCTTTCTGTTGAAATATTCCTGTTCTGCTCTGAATCTTAGTCCATGGTGTGAAAGCTTTCTCAGTGCAGCTCATAATGCTTTACTGTAGAGATGAAACTTCTGGGGGTCTGGTGAAACCACTGTGTACCCAGCAGGTCCAAAGTGCACGGCCGGGGGACCACTGCATACGTGGCTCTCCTGAGGGGACATTTCTAGATCAAAGGTTGGGTGTGGCCGGTCTGGGCAGGCAGTGGACATGCAGATATGTTTGTCAGAGCACCATGATGGCCTAGAGTTCCCAATGCTTGCGGGGCTGCCTTCCTCCCCAGTGTACCTGAACACCTGCGTATCTCTGCCAGGGGTACGGCTTTCCTGTCAACCAGCTCTTTGACTTGCTCTTGGAGATCCAGGATCAGTACAGTGAGACTCTGTTGAAGAAATGGGCAGGAGCCTTCAGGTAAGGCATCTTTGGGTGGATTGAGTCCCTTGTTCATTTACTACATTTCTGTACAAGAAATGCAGTTTTCAAGGCTGCGTGATACAAGATAAACCAGTAGAGCTTGCAAATGCAATTAAAAAATGAGAACAGACACAGATAAACAACAAAGTTAAGGCAGCGGGAGAAGACAACAGTCCTTTCAGAAGCTAAACAATCTCAACTTGCTTTGAAAACTGGCAAGGGCCCTTCCACAGTAACGTTTTGCCCTCCCTCAGGCTCAGCTCCATGCCTGCCTGATCTCAGGGCAACGTCTGTTCTCAGGAGCTGTGTTACTCTGTTTTGGAGATTGATTTCTGACCTGATTCAGCTTCAAATAAATTGGAGCCAGGGCAAATACTTTTTTTAATAGCTTCACCACTTGCAGCTTCCTGGTTTCTAGTCCAGCACCCGAACCACTACACCACACTGGCCCTCGTGATGCAATTGCAGTTGTTGGTGTTCAGTGATCCAAGACGTTGCCTAAGGCTTCTGTTTTCCTGATGGGATGCCCCAGATGTCCAGTGGGAAGTACTGAGGGCGGCATGCATGGGGTGTCAAGCCCCACCTCCACGCATTTCACAGACATTTACACACCAGTGCCTGTTCCTCCTCTCTGGAATAAAGGCTTGAATGGCCATCAGTGGATAGGGCTAAAGTGATCTCTCTGGTGCCGGCAAATTTTGAGAAGCTCTCCAGTTTTGTAATGCCAACTCTGCCTGGAGACGCTGATCCGCTTTCAAAACAAAACAGAACAAAATGCGTTAGAGCCTGGATATCCTTCAGGTCCCAGAGAGGCTTTTGAGATAGGAAGAGTAAAAACAGAAACATGGGGTGATGTAAGAAAAGGGAGGTCTTGTCAAGATAGGCCCTGCGTATGCATTGTTTTTCCTTTTTAGTCTACTTTTCTCCAACTTTTATCACAAGGTGAAGTGGGACGTTAAGGGATAATTTAGTGTTTTCTCGTGCACTTGAACTCTTTAGCAGTTGCAAGTTTCTGTTTCTTAACCCCACCCCCCCGAAGAAACAACAACAGATGGGTCCTATGTTACGAAAGGCATAAGGTAGCACCTAAGCTGGAAGAATTCCAAAAAATCACTGGCCGGTCCAACCCTTCGCTGGCCCTCTGTAATTACAGGATTCAGAACCAGAAACCGCCTTCGATTGTTTCATTTTTCATGATCGTACCAAAAGTGGAAATCAAAAGGAATCTGGTAGCATTTGATGAAAAGGCAGAAGCTTTCAAAGCTGGCTACATCTTGTGGGTCTCCATGTTTGGCTTTAAGACTTTTGACCAGACTCGGTCAATGAGCGGGTGTGTGAGATCCACAGAGAAGGGCTCTTCTATTGCAGAACATCTGGACCTGCCGTGCAGCGAGATGGAACTCTCGTGCTTTGGCTTGGTCTTTAATGGGCCACTCCCTCTCTCTGTATATTTTCTTTCCTCTTTTTTACTGCTGCTGCTGTTACATTTTGTGGCCATAAGATAATTCTGCTTTTGCATTTGATTTGTTTTATATTGTATGACCCTATAATGGCATTTGTGAACTTTTTTGTGTTTTCCTTTTGTTTAAAAGCTGCTGTGTGAATTAGTTTTTTAAATGGAAGTTCAGATATTTTTAATAAGTAACCCTGAGAGACTGTGGCTCCTGTGGGGCTTCCAGGATGGTGGTGGTCATCTCCTACAAAGCAGCAAAAACGTCCTGAGCACTATGCACGCACATGTATACAAACATATCAGATGGGTAAAAATGCTGTTTGGGAAAGGAGACCAACTGGCTTTTATGTACAAGTGGAGTGAAAACTGCTCTTTGTTTCACAGAAATATTCTAGATTCGGATAACTACAGTCCCATCTCAGTAACAAATGAAGAGCAGTATGAGAAGATGGTGGGACAATTTCCATTCCACGATACAGAGCTGGAGAAGGTAAGAAGTGAGGGAAGATGGTGCTCAAAGCTGTGGTTTTCATAAAGAAATGAGGCAATGGTGCTCCATGTTCAGAGTCTTTCTCCGCCACAAGGTGGCCAAGGAGATTCCTGCTCTTCAGAGCCACTCAGTGTTGCTCTGTGAGGGTGGCTTGGAGGACCCCCAGCAAGGCTTCTAGCCTCGGCAGCTCTCAAAAGAGTACCATTTGGTGGTCTTAGAGGGGCTCATTTGGCGGGGGCAGAGGCGTGTAATGGAAAGCCTGGGTCCTGGCTTCTGATCATTACAACTCCGAAGGCTGGAAAAAATCTTCTCATTTTTCTTACTATCAAAGGGATTGCATTTGGCATCCAGCTGTGGGCCCAGTTGTTCCTTTCTCACTTGCCTGCTGCTGCCCTGTTTGTTGCCCTGCCCCAGTTTAAATTTATTATGGCCATCCATTCCAAAAGACTCTGGGCGGCTTACAATATCTAAAGATAGATAGATAGATAGATAGATAGATAGATAGATAGATAGATAGATAGATTTAAATGTATATGACACCCATCTCTCCCAGAGGATTGTGGTCATAAAGATACAATTAAAGTGGTTAAAAATATGAAACGAAATGTGACAGCCTGGACTAAAACTTGTGGTCTGCAAGTTGAGGGCAGGATCAGCAGTGCAGGAGTGACTGCGAAAGCTTTGCCAACCAAATGCTCCTTCAGGGAGGAAGGCGGAAGGGGCCCAATGGCCGGGATGGGAGGAGGGCGGAGGCCCAAGCAGGCGCTTGCAGCCTGGCGTGGGAGGTGATTGCTGCTCAAACTTTAGGGGTGTATTCCTTGCTGACCCATTTCAATCCATTTTGCAGCAGCCATTCCCCAAGAAGATCCCCTTTTCTGAATTGGTGCCTCGGGTTTATAACCAGATCAAGGAATTTATCTACGCTTGCCTGAAGTTCTCTGAAGATCTTCATCTGAGGTATGGTAATGAGACACCAGTGGCTTCTGGGCCCTGGTCTTTTCTCTGTGCCTTCCTTGGGCTACTGCAAGGGCTGCCCCCCTTGGCAGCCGATTTCTAGGGTCACTAAGGTCATTTCTAGAGTCTTCCGAGGGTCACTTCCTCTCCTGCATCTCCTGGGGTGAGCGTTGGGGGTGGGGGGAGGAGGTCTTTGACACCTGTGTCCAAACACATAGGCAGATGCAAGTGAATTGATTCTCCCAGACTGTCTCTAGCCTGTGAGGCAGTAGTTTGGGTGAAGATCAACCCTGCTCATTTTAGAAAAAAACCCAAAAGAATAGCTGCTTCAGAGGACCCCAGGGAGCCACTAGGGAGCAAAGTCATCATGTAGCAAGCAGATACCGTGATTGAGCAGGAACCCTTTCAGTGAGTGCCAGTGGCACCTCTCTCAGTGTGGTGTGGCAGTGAGGACAGAGGTTCCCAACCTTTTTCCTTTAGGTAGATCACCGTGTCATCATCAGAACCTTCGAGGATCACCCCTTAAACCAAGCTTGGCAATATGGTGCCTGCAAGCATCGTAGTACACTTCCCCCAATGGAGCCCATGGAACCCCCAAATTAAACAACATGAATCATTTGTAAATAATTAAGAATTGGGGCAACAATTTGGTTCCTGCAGCAGAGACACCTGTAGCTTCCTCCTCCTGAGGCTGTGAGAAATGGGTTTTTTTTATGTACCCCCTTGAAGAGTTTGAATGTCAGATTGACAGTGAAGGCACACACCCAGCGCTGCCTTTCCCCTTTTTTGGGCAGGGGGTGCCTTCAAGTCAGATTTCACTCCCAGAGACCCCCCAGACAAATCTATGCAGTTTTCTTGGCAATATTTTTGGAAGTTGTTTGCTGCTGCCCACAGATGTAGGTAAAACTTTGGGTGTAGATGATCCTCCTTCCAGTGCAGAACTCACTATTGAGAACTTTGACTTCCTTTTTAAGAAGCAAACCACAGATTATGCTTGGTGACATCTCAAAATAGATTTGGTGTGAAGCTCTTCTTCAGCTGGCAAAAATAGGATGAATTCTGTAGAAAGAGGCAATCCTTAAAAAACAGCAGCAGCCGCCGCCACTGTTTTTCCAGAATTTGGGGGTGCAGCTCTAACTAGTAAAGTTTTGGTCAGGGTTGGCAAGGAGTTTCCAAGGAGTTCTCTGGTTTGGGTGGACCGTTGCTCTCCTGCCTGTCTTCGCTAGAATCCACCCTTGATCCCTCTGGGGGTCATACCTTCCCACACGCACACAGACAGCATTGCCACTGGGGCTGTTGGGGAAGAAAAAATCCACCCCAGGAACCTGCTGGTTCCGTCCTTTCCCTCTGGGGTTCCTAAGGCATCCCTGCCTCTGCCCTGGGTCTTTGCAGCTGGGAAAGACGCACAGTTAAGGTGGTGGTTTTGAGCCTCGGATGAGGGATGAGAGTAGGAATCCAGGAAGAAGAATGGTTGGCTCTTCAGCTTGACAGCTTGAATTAGTTCTCCTTAGGAAGCTTGCCTGCGATGCTGCGTCCCCTTTTTCTTTCTCTCTTTTCTTCCCTGTCATTTACGGCACACCCCGGAGCGATCGGGGTCAGGCTGTCCATCACAGACATTGCGAAGGTCACGGTTGTTGTTGCAAGGCCCAGGACGGTCAGCCGTCACTGTCCCAGAAGGCAGCGTGTTCGTTCTGCCTGAGAGCAGCCCTGCAAGCCTTTGTTAATTAGGATTCCAAGCTGCTGCCTGCACCTCTCCTGGGGGAGGCTGAAGCCCCTCTCCCCGGGAGCTGTGTGTGTGCAGCAGGCAAGGAGGGAGGGGAGTGCCAGGTCCAGGTGGATGTGCATCTCTCAGCTCCCCCGCCACTTGACTTGCTGAGAAGGAGGCAGCACATCTGGCAGATTCAGCCTGTGGTGCAGGCGAAAGACCTTGGAGGCAGATGGGAGTT
Source organism: Liasis olivaceus (assembly GCA_030867105.1). Classification (NCBI taxonomy): domain Eukaryota; kingdom Metazoa; phylum Chordata; class Lepidosauria; order Squamata; family Pythonidae; genus Liasis; species Liasis olivaceus. The sequence goes on from CM061354.1 coordinate 952,075, forward strand.
CCTGAGCCTAGCTGAATGGCGCTGTCTCCCCTCTTGCTTTGAGGGCCGAAACTCTCCGGAATGATGGTGGCCAACTGTGGTCCTGGCCTGCCCACAGGTAGCTCCTCTGGTCTTTTTGAGAGGAAACCAGCGGCTTCTGCTGGCAGCGGACAAAGAGGGTGCGAGTGCTCCCGGGGTTCCCTCTTGTCCCCTGCTCTGCCATCTCTGTATCCGTCAGGCTAAATGCGGAGCAGAGTGGCCCAAGGTCAGCATGACCAGGAGCTCTCTCTGAAGTGACTCCTGCTTCTGCACGTCTCCAGTTTGAAGTCCCCTCCCTCGCCTTTTACGGACTCAGATAAAAGCGCCTGTTGCTTTGAGCCTGGTGCGTGGCTGATCAGCCTCCTCCAGAGAAGGACTTTGCAGTGGGAAGAGGGAGCAAGGGTGGGATTGGCTGGCCTATGTGCTCTCTAGGTGCAGATGTTGGCGGAGGGTGCGTATTGTGGCAGCTGCCCCCCCCCGGAATCCCTCTGAGCCAACCTTCAGCGCCTTGAGAAAGGCTGGTGCCATGACTAGACCCTTGCGCGGTTGGGGTGGAGTGGGCGCTTAGGAGCCAATGTGCAGACCGGCAAACCTGGGCAAGGATGGGGGAGGTGAAGTGGAGGGAAGGCTCTCATGCGAACCCAGCTTTGCTCATGTTAGCTTCTTTGCCAGCTCCCTTTGGTATTGATCCAGGCCTGTGGCAGATTTTCCAGCTGGGTGCTCCAAGGGAGTAAAGGGGTGTGATTGTTTAGTGAGGTGTGTGAAAAATTGTACGAAGCCTGTTTTGGCTCTTTAGAGTCAAGGGCTGGGAATCAAACAGTGACACAGAGCTAAGCCAGCAAGATCCATCTGGCTGTTCTGAGCAATTCTTTGAAAGACCTTGGTCAGTTGCCCCCCATCCCTTTGGACCGGGGGAAAAAGGGGTCCGGATCTGAGGGGACGACATTTACAGGGACCGCAGGCTGGAGCCTTCTCAAGGACTCAGTGGTGGCCTTGCAATTTATGAGTTGGGCGGCCACCTAAATTGACTAAATAAATAAATGAAAAGCCTGCCCCAGATATTTGGACCACCCCCTCCCCTATGTTTTTAAAGAGCCATGAAAACCTGGCTCGTCCGAGATGCTGGAAGGGTCGAGTGCCCCAGAGACTTCTTGTTTGTGTTACTAATTTTTAATATTTTACGTTGTTATTCATAAGCCCTCTTTGGTGTCTTCAGAAATGGAGTGGCACAGAAGCCAAAGTAATGCAGAAGCATCAGTTATGGCTTAGGCATCCCAGTGCATCTTCCCAGGTGGAGCAGTGGGCTGGCCACCAGCAATAGTTGGTCAGGAATCAAATGGGTACTGCTGACGCCTCCAAAAAACCTGCCCCCTTGGAGACGGAATGGGACTGATGCTTTATCCTTGTTGGGAGAATAGGAGGTGGGTGCCTTTCATGCTGTAAGCACATAACTTTCCTGGGCTGGGTGTCACATTTCTCTGTTGATCATAGCTGGAGAACAAGAACTGAATTAGATTGCGCTTCCTTCAAAACCCGGAATGTTCTTTGAGCTAGGCTTGACGTCTGGTGCCTTTGGGAGTGACTCCCTGTGGCTTTCTTGGCACCAGTTCAAGTGTTATTTGCTCTCTTCTGGGATGATTTTTTTAACCTGATTCCCCCATCTGAGTACTGGCCACCCCTGACCCTGTTTAGCTTTTCTGAGGTCAGCCAAGGCTGGCCTCTGAGCTGGGCTCATTTCTTTTAGGTTTAAATTAATTACATGCATTTAATCAGGACATGGATTTAATGATTTCCCTTTTAGGTCACGTTCAGCTTTTCAAAACAACATTTGGAGCTCTCTGAGCCACATTAAACATTTTAAGGAGGTACGAGTTGCAATCAGTCAGTCAATCAACTAATCAATAATTCTATCTGCATTTTAGCTCCACGGAAGTTGATGACATGATTCGGAAATCTACCAATTTGCTGTTGACTCGGACTTTGAGCAGCTGTTTACAGAATGTTATTAGAAGGAAAAATGTTGGCCTGACAGAGGCAAGGACTTTTTTCTAGAACTGGGAGCAGGTTGGATGGGTTTGACCAGCATTGTTCAATGCCTCTTTATAAACACTTTAAGCCTTCTCCTGAGGCAAGAAAGGAAGCAGAAGAAGCTTGCAGTTCTTCCCTCATCTTTGGGGTTTTGTTTGAATTGTCTGTGAAAAGCTTCCTCCAGATCTCTGCCTTCTCTCCTCCCCCAGATTCCACATTCACTAGAGCACCTCCTGTGTCCCATCATTCATGTAGACTTAGGTCCAACTCTGATCCATTTTCTCCTACTTTGTTTCATTGAGGTATCCCTTGTACTGCCTCATCTTGCATGAAAATGTTTCAGTAAGTTGTAGGCCACTGTCTACTTCTCACCTCTGCCACAGCTGAACCACTAAGCATAGCTAGGAAGGGGGGACAGTGGGAACTGTAATGCTGTCATATGTTGAAGGCCACAGTCCCCCATCTTGGTATCTTAGAGAGGGGCTGATGCCACTGGACGCAGAGGGCTTGCAATGACATCCGGGTCACACCTAGCATTCCTTGTCCTGCAGCACTGCTATATGGTCTTTTAGAGAAAGATAAATTCATGAAATTAGATTTGTGATGTGGTAAAAAGAATCTGTGCCCCAGCCTGGGAACTGGGGAGATCTCCTGTTTTTCTTTGCTGTCCTTGAAATACCCAGGGCCACTTCTATTGATAGGGAGAATCCCCTCCCCGCAAATTGGCTCTTAATTACAACCAAGGTGTCTGCAGATTTTCTGAAACTGCTGGAGGGTGGGAGGAATTATCATTCAAGCTTCTGCCCCTTTTGACTTCTTGGCCAAGGGCCTCAGATCCATGCTTGTGCTTTTTGTAACCGGTTTGTCTTGAATAAGATTGGAGGTGTAATGAGACAAGTTACATTTAGAAAATTCCTTAGAGGTTTTCTTCTGCCTCTAGCAGAAATCTCATGAACATACCAACCCAGAGATCTGTGACTAGCTTTTCCTGTAATGAAAATGTGAGTCCTTTGGGCTCTTTGTTTCTGCTAGAGGCCACATCTGAATGGCAGCAGTGTTCTTGCTTGTTGCCCTGACTTTATCTATCCTACCTTTGGCTGATGCTTTTAACTATGTGTGTTACTTCTGCAGCTGGTCCAGATAATTATCAACACTACACACTTGGAGAGATCCTGCAGATTCCTTGAAGAATTCATAACCAACATCACCAACGTTCTTCCAGAAACTGTCCACACAACAAAGCTTTATGGAACGGCCACCTTCAAGGTGAACCTCAGCTTTGATGTCCATTTCCATAGTCTTATCATTCATGTACAGATACACACAGGCCCATGCCTACCTATCTATGATCAGTCAACACCACAGAGCAGAGACCTGCTATCCTATATCCAAAAATGCAAAGTGCCCAGAAGACAATAGGAGGCAGACATTTGAAGAAGTGGCAGGGTTTGTGGGAAGGGCTCAGGAGTTCTCCAAAGACCATGGGGCAGTTTTGCAGAAAAGAAGAGAAAAAACTGAATCTCTGCTCCTGCTGTATTGGGCTTGTGATCTTGGAAAGCACTGGAAGCCAGAGTCAGCAAGGGGTTCAGAAATGTGCAGATGCAGAGAAGGAAAGTGGTCCCCACTATTGTGTGAGGAGTCAGTTACATTCTTGGAACCAAAAGTTTACATTCTGTGTATGCGCAGTGCATGCAGTGCAATACTTACGTTGTCTTTCTTTACCTGGGGATCAGTGGGCGTAGGATGACTGTATGTGTACATAGAATTAATTAATGCCACATGTTTCCATAGATTTGCATTTACCTGTACAATAATGATGCTCTACTGTCCTCAAACACTGTTGAGCTCCTACTGTCTTTGGGGGGAGGCAATTCCACAAGCTCCTTGAAGTGTAAATAAGTAGCATGAAGAAAATTGGTTTAAAATTGGAGGCCATAATACCTGTTTTTGCACCCCTGGAGCAGGATTCTGGATGTAACAGTGAGCTTTCTACTGAATTGGCCCTTTTCACAGGATGCCCGCCATGCTGCAGAGGAGGAGATCTACACTAACCTGAACCAAAAGATTGACCAGTTCTTGCAACTTGCAGATTATGATTGGATGGCTGCTGAAGCCAGCTCTAAGGCCAGTGACTACCTGTTGGACCTCATTGCTTTCTTGCGCAGCACCTTTGCTGTGTTCACACATTTGCCTGTAAGTATGCCTTGGAATAAGAGGGTGGGGGATAGTCAGAAGTCAGTATGACTGCTAGGGCAGTATAAAGATCAAGCTGAAGTTTCAGCTCTTCCTTCTACGTGATGTTTGTTGGGTTGTCCGTAAACATTTGATTTTCTAAAGGCTATTGAAGAAACAGAGATATTCCTTATTTCTCCTTTATTCTATTGTCTTAGTCTGTCCATTTGTCAGCTCCCTGTGTCAGAAATTGCGGGGGGTGGGGAGAAGATCAATGTGGCTGGCTTAAAAGTCTTCAGGAAATCTTCTGTTGGTGGCTTTGTGACTGGATTCCCAGGGACCTTTTTGAGCCAAAATACATCCTACTGTATGGATATCCACAAGGGCAGGGAGACACTTGACTCTATTCCCTCAGGTGATCCATAATAGCTAGGTTCCTGTTTTTTGTTGTTTTTTAAGAGCTAGGCTGCAGCCCTTCTGGAAACTGAGATGGCGCAATGGCAGGAAAGGGCCATGTCTCAGTCTCCAGCTTGTGAGCACTCCAGAGCCATCTGGTCGGCCCCCGAGGACAAAGTGTCGGCCTCGGCCTCACCCAGCAGGGCTGTTCTTACACGCCTAGACTAAGAGGGGAAGGGAACTCAGGTAGATTGCAGCGCCCCCACAAGTGCTTAAGGTCTGGGGGGGGGGCTGATGTCTGCCGCAAGGCATTGAGCAAGCCTGAAGGTGGTGGTTCCTGTTCCCTCCCGGGTGCAGCGTCTCCCTCTTTCTTAGAGCAGGGCTGCGGCTGCGGCTGCGGCTGCGGCTGCTCAGAAATCCGTGGGGAGAATTCCTCACTGGAAACCCCCTGGTCTCGCTTGCTTTGCTAGTGAAATGGTGGCATACAGAGTGGGAGGAAGCCCAAGGTGTAAGACTCACAGCCTGTCTTTCTTTCCCAAGGAGCCCTCAAAGTAGTTTCCTGTCTTCCTTTTTATTAAGCATTAAATGCTATTGTGTGCAAGAAAAACCCAAAACGAAACAAAGCAAAACGAAACAAAAAGGGGAAAAAAAGACCACAAAATCATAGGAAAAAGCCAGGAAAGGCCACATCTTATCTAGCAAACAAACCTAGTCTAATTTATTAAATATTATCAATCATTAACATTTAAGTAAGTTTAACTAATAATTTTAAACTAAAGCATATAAACAGAGGAGTCATCTAGCAATTTCTCCCCCCCCATGTAAATAGGTGTTAATACATGCAACATCAGTATTATTGTATTTTATTAAAGTAATCGTTATTTCCAATTACAGAAATAAGACATCTACGTGCAAAAAGATCCTCACGGATGTTCATCCACTGGACATTCCAGTTCTTTAATCCATGGCTCTTGAACTTAGTAGAGTTCAACAACCATTGGTGAATAAGGTTTCTAGTGCTAGAGGGGAATCTAAAGCACTTTGAGCGGCAGCCTTCACACATCAGAAGCTGTTTTAAGTGAAAATAGTGCCACTCAATAGTTTTTAAGAATCCAGAGTATTTATGGGGGGGGGGGTCAAGGGGGGCAAATGAGGGAAGCAGTGTTGCAGAAACACAGTAGAAGCTCCGCCCCTTTTGTATATGCACAGTGACATCACATGCCTCCTAAGAAGGTGGATCTTGCAGCGTAACACGACTTTCATCTTTTGACGTAAGCGCTGGATCCTGCAGACCCTCTGCTCCCCATAACAATGTCACTTCTCCTACAAAGTTAATTTAGCATCTGCACAAGTATCCAGCTGGAGTTGGTCTGCTCTTGCATGCCTCACCTCCCAGGTAGGAGGGGGACTTTTCCACAGGAGTTCAACCTCTCCATCCTCCAGCATGTCAGGGTATCACGTACGCTGATTCCAAGGTAGCCATAAAGGCAAGATGCCAAAACCTGTTACTAATTAGTCCAAGAAAGAAAACTTCAGTCTGCCTTTTGACTGAGCAGTGGCACATTTGTCTAATCTGGGATAAGTATCAATCTGTTTTTCTTCATAACTGATATCAAACACTATTTTAGCACTTGTACAGTTTCCTTGGATATCAGTCCTTGTGGATTTTAGCCACAAATGGAAATTTATTATCTAATTCTCAGTGTTGTCAAGCTTTGTTTTTTTTTAATATTAAATGGGCTGCCTGAAATGAATCTGCAGTTCAAGAAACAACCATGCAGTTGCACGAACACTGGTGTAGTATACAATTCAAATAATGCAAATAATGGCTGATCCACAATGTGAGCTCCAGGCCCTCACATCTGTTTGCAACCTCATGAGACACATGAAGAGAACCCTGCCAGATGGAGAAAAAACCAGGTTCTCCCCTCTCCCCGTCACACCCTTCTTTGTGTTTCAATGCTGGGTCTATAAACACTGCAGTTAGTGGTTTCCTCAGGCCCCGGCTGCTGGTCTAGCTTGTATATTAGACTACAACTCCCATAATCTCCCACCAGAAAATAGTCTACCGCATCTGGACAGCATCAGTTGGGGGGCTGGAGGGGGCGTCCATCAAACATAAGTACCGCCGGCAGCTTCCAGTATAATTGATGGCTTAGTCTTGACCAATTCAGGAACTTCTTCCCAACAGTCCAAGGTTGTTTGCAGTAGGGCTGGAGCAGCTACGTTGGGTGGAAGCAACTTCAGATCAGTTTCTCTCTCCCCTTGCCTAGGGAGGCCCTTGTAGCTGCTCCCTGTAAAACAAATGTTTTCCCAAGAGAGGGAAGAGTCTTCCCTAGTCCTGATGAAGCTTGTTTTTTACAGTGCTTCCTCAACTGTTCCTGGTTCGGAAAGGGATCAGCCGCTTGGAAGCAGAGTCTGCTCCTTGTGGGCTGTTGAAGGTGGCCCAGTTTGAAGCATTCCTGACACAGAGCAGGATCCAGTTGCCAGTGGGTGCTGTGCACGGAATGTCCTTGGTGTTTTGGAATGACAATTTTCAGATTGCCAAAGGAAGGAAGGATGTTTGAAGGCACTGCCCAGCCTTCTGATCCTCCTTGTGGTTTCATTAAGGGAGCCGAGCACTGCACACGTCAGCCTGCCCAAATGTTAAGTGAAATAGTGAAAACTGGAGGTTGGAGTGCCGGTGGCAATGACTACATGAGGAAAGGAGGGAGGGAGAGAGAGACCTTTCATTCATAGTGGTTGATTGTTGTTTTAATTTCATGTCAGACAAGTTAATGTAAATCTCCCTGACAGATCTGTAGCAAGCACATGGATTTGTTGACTTTAAGCTTTTGGAGATGGAAGGTTATGTCAACACCTATGGTGGGGCTGTCAGCTTAACAAAGCAAGGAAGTTTTTTATTTGTTGGGGAAAGGGGTGTTTTTCTGTTTTGATTTTAAGTTTCCTTTAATCCTTGGAGGCTTGTATCTTGATAACCTTCTTTGCAAGGTAATCGGGAGGTCAGGAGGACCAGGGAAGGGGAAGTAATCTTTCAGCAGTCCTCTGGGCCATAATCGACTCCAGCAGGTCAGCCTGACCTTTTTGCAGAGGGAGCTTGGCGCTCTCCCTTCTTCCTTGTGATTCTCAGCCCATCCCCCTTCCTCTCCTCCTGTTTACTTTGGGCCAGATGGTGAGCGCAGATTTTGGATGAAACTGGGCAAGATCAGAGGTCCTTGCTTGGGTTCAGGAACATGTGATTTGTTGAAGTTGTCCATTTCACATAAAGCTGATGACCTTTTCATGCCACTTGGCTGGGAGCGTTTAAAGCGTGCTGATTTTTGCTTTCAAGGAATTGTGCATCTCTAAGAAGCATCAGAAGTCCAAGGGAGCCAAGGGCAGGCTCCTTTCTGTGGTGAGGAGCAAAGAGGCTGTCATTCTGAACCATGAGATCCCTGCCCCATCTCATTCCTGGCTGTGGGCTTCTAGGATCTGCTGTAGCGGATGCAATGTGAGAGCAGGCAGACTGCCGATCATGAGTCCCTGGATGGGAAATGATTGACAGATACTAGTATACACTGTAGGTGGTCAGTATTAATACCCTCCCTCCCCCAGTTAGCAGAGAGGATAAAGAAACATGGAGGAGGAACATAGCTCAAGAGAGCAGGGCAGAGATCCCTGCAGAGTCCCTGACAGCCCTATCAGGCAGGGCTGGAAGAGTGTTGTCTGAATCCCTGGAGAACCAGAACCACATCAGACAGGCTGGGCTGGGCTGGGCTGGGCTGGGCTGGGCTGGGCTGGGCTGGGCTGGGCTGGGCTGGGCTGGAGAAAGCAGCATAACACACGTGGAGCCACCTTTAGATTTGGCCACTGTGGAAATAAAGTCTGGACTGCAGAGCTGCTTCTTCCGGGGCCTGGAGGGAGCACAGGGGTCAAGCAGGAAGGGCTTCCAGCGCACTGGCAGGCAGTGTCTCAGCTGAGTTGGGTTGCCCCCAGTGCCACCTGCCTTGACAGTCCCTCTGTCGGGGGACACCTTTGTACAGGATGCTCGGTGGGCCATTCACGTTCCACACCTTGCCTGCTGCTGCTGGTTAGAGGGCAACAGAGACCAGCAGAGGGCTGTATTCCAAGAAGGGCAGAGCTGGAGGCGTCTTGTAGTTTTCCTCCAGGAATGCAAAAAGGGGAAGGTAGGTAGGACCACTGTTCTGTTCTTGAGCCATTTTTATTGCTGCTCCCAAGGGCTCAGTGCAGGGGTTCATCTGATTTCCATCTTGCCTGCAGGAGAGCTGGGGTGGGTGTTCCTGTGGAAGCTCTCCTTCCTAGCCAGAAGGTGGCATTCAAGTTCAGGTCCTTCTTTTCTCACTTTCTCCAACAGATCAATTTCAGGTGCCCCCCACCCCCCTCCGCTCCATGAAGATGAGAGAAACCTGGGCAAACAATACCCTGGGTGCTAAGATGGCATCTCTGAGAAAAGGGCAGCTCAGCCCCAAGCTGTCGCAGAACAGAGCATTCCAGAGTCCTGTTAAGCTTCCCCTTGAAGGGATTTAAGGAATGAGGCTCCTCTGCTTCCAAAGGCCCCTTCTTCGTGGAACAGGCTGCCACATTAAGTGGTGGGTTCTCCTTTGCTGGAGATCTTCAAACAGAAGTTGGAGGGTCAGCTATCAGAGATGCTGTAGTGGATCCTGGAGGGTTGGACTACATGACATCTAAGATCACTTCCAACTTGAGTCGGATTCCACCCCTGCCCTGAATTGCCTTCAGTTGGAGAAGGCTCTTCTGTCAGATACAACCTCAAATGCCTCCTTGCTTGTATCTCTTCGCCCACTCCTCCCTTGTAATAAAACTTCCTTGGTCTGAGAACAGGGTTGGTTGGGCCCTCTTTTGAACACCTCACCAGCACAATCCTGGGAATGGCTGCTGTGCCTGGTCCTGTTGAAATGGACAGGGCATGTGTGAGCTCCAGTGGAATCTCCAGATAAGCTGCCAGATTATTTAGAAGCTGCTTGTCCTCTCTAGTTGATACAAGACAAACAACAGAGCAAGACCTTGGGTCGTTGAATGGGTCTAACCATTGCTGTTTTGGCTTGGTTCACATTTGGTAGAGGAGCTGTGGCCTTTTTGGGAATCAATCACAAACAAAGTATACCTTGATGACATTATTTTTCTTACTCCTGAAGTGGCCAGTGAAGAGTCACATGATGATCACTTGCACCATTGCTAGAAGCCTTCTCTCCATCTACAGAAGCATAACTGTAGAAAGGTTCTTGTTCTGTCTGGAAACCTCTACTTTGATTCCACTCACATTAAGGGGAGCAGCTGGGAACCAGCACTTCTTTGGGGAGCTCTTGAACCATCTGCCTGTCTGGGGACAGTGACCTGTTCTCCAGCCATTCATGGGAAGTGATGGTGATAAAATCAAGGAGTTGGAAGAGACTTTAGAGGTTATCCAGTCTTTCTTTCAAAGGCTCCAGCAAAAGAGAACTCTCCACTTCATGTGGCAACCTCGGCCTGTGGCTGACAGCTTATATTGTTTGGAAGTTCTTCCTGGTATCTAGTCTGAACCTGCTTCCTTGGTGCAGTGTTTCAGTCCTGCCCTCTGAGGTTTAGAGAAAATGCGAGGGTTAATTCTGGGTGGCTGTTTGCCTTCTTTGTAGGAGCATGATATTCTCTGTGCTGTTCTTTGCTAGAAAAGCATCCTGTCTTGTCCAGCACACAAGCAGTGGCCAGCAAGGGTAATGTTACAAGACACATGGTTTGCACACATGCCCTGCATATGGAGTCCAGTTGTGCAGCCTGGCTCCTGCAGAGAATTGTGTGCCAGGTATGTAACTGCTAGAGGGCTTCTTCCACAGGACATATGGAATTAAGCATTGCTGTCTGTGTTTCAGGGATTTTTTCCCCTTTCAGCCAATTCTGTGTTTTAATCACCACCACTAAAATAATAATCTAATGGTTTTATGTGGAGTCCTTGGTGCTCTCTGAGCTTGGCTGTTTGCTTGCCGACGTTTCATTACCCAACTAGGTCACATCATCCGTGCTGGTGGGTGTGGGGTTTGCTCCCTGTTTATATACAGCAGCTTGCCCTGCCAGTGTTGGTGGGGGTGAGGTTTCCTCCTTGGTGGTTCCTTGATTAGGGTGTTGTGTTCTGCCTGGTTTTTTGTCTGGTGTTAATCCCTGCTTATCTGGGTGTTGGCTGTGGAGAGGATGTGTTCTGGTCTTTTTGTTTCCTTCTTAGCTTTTTAATTGTCTTTTGGGGGGAGCAAACCCCACACTTACACTGATGATGTTACCTAGTCAGGTCATGAGACTTCTGCAAGCCAGCAACCAAGCTCAGAGAGCACCAAGGACTCCACAGTTCAACTCTGAGCTACATATATTCTTTTCTAATGAACTATTAGTTTTAGCCACTATTCATTGAGTAGGCGATCCCAATTTGCATTTTAGAAGAATTAAGAATTCAGTTCCGTTACGTACATTTATTCATTTAAAAGATTTGTATGGCCGCCCATATTATATAAAATAACTCTGGGCAGCTAAGAGCAAATAGACAAATCACAAAATACCAAAAAATTGGAAACCCTCTCATAGCACCAAGCCCTACAACAATCCCATCACCAAACCACAACGCCGGGCTCCCCTCCAGACCCAAAGATCTGAGGGAAAAGCCAGGTCTTTACGGCTTCCGGAAGGCAAGGAGGGGAGAAAGGTGGTTCTGAATCTAGAGCTGCTTGGCTGGTTGCAACGGTTAAAGGCTAAATGAGTAGAAGAACTGGAAGCCATACTGGCTCGTGCAATTGTGGGTGTGTGGATGGGCGGGTGGGCTTTGTCCCAGTGGGTACTGTGTACCTTATGTACATACAAATAGTTTCCTCAAATGGAACTGGATGATGCCAGACTACTGTACCAATTTAGCATGGAGGTCAAAGCTTGCAACAGATTGTAATGCCTTATGCCACAAATGGAGTAGGTTTGGACCATCAGAATTTTTCTAACAGACTAAGCAGAAAAGAAGTCAAAACATTCCAATTGTTCCATCATAAGCAAAACTAGCAATTCAGAACAAGCTTCTCATTATTTTTCTTCCAAAGGCCACAAAAGTTGGTAGTCTGTGCCGAAGGACGTTTATACCAAATCTGCAAAAAAAATGACCAAAGGGATCATTTTGAAAATGTTTAAAAGCATTTTTAAAGTGCCCACAGCAAACAACAGAAGCATATGTTTAGCATGTAGTTGGTCAGCACAAAAAGCTGTAGCCATAGTAGCAGATGCCCTTTGATGCTGCAAGAGTACATTTCTCTCACTCTTAGCTTAAGTTTTTTTTTTTATGCATATGCATATGCACAGTGTACAGTTTTTATACTTGGAAATGTGCCTGAAAAGGAAAACACGACACGCATTGGACCTGTGAAGACGACAACATTGCACAACATCACATAGCATTTTCCATAGCATAAATATTAAAATAGTGGTAAGCTTGAGTGCTAGGCAAGCAACAGTGCATGCTTAGTTGACTCCCTAATTCCTAATTCATCATCCTTCCTCCTCCCCCTCCCCCTCCTCTTAAGTAACCAGCAATGCTGCTTTATTAGCTGAAGTGCTGTAGGACTCTCCATGGCAAGAAGGCACTTGAAGAACGCCAGGACCTCCAAACGCTTGAAAATGTGGAATTGCCATGTTGCCCCACGCTCAGGACAGAGCCCCAGAATGAGAGGTGCTTGGCTTTTTTCTTGGCGAAGGGCATGAGGTGCCCTGCTCCTGGGGATTCTCATGCCCTTCTTCCTCTCGCTGAGGACTGGGCTGTAGAAGGAGCTGCAGTCCTGCATGGCCTCGCTGTCCCAGGAATTTTGCCACCCAGCCAGATGGATTGATGAATGATGCCCTGAGGCTTCTGCTACCAGCGTCCACCATTTCCCTATGCATATATTCTTTTGATGAATATCTTCCTGTAATCTGGGTAAGAGGGGTGGACATTGAATCTGCTCAGAGTAGCAAACCTTATTTAGAACAGCAAACATTTGTTTATTCATTTGTAAGGTTTGTAAATGTCTGTGGAAGCAAGGAAGGTTGCTTTTGGAGATATAACTTGTGGCCTACTCCCAGAGGTCCCCCCACTTTGGCATCAGAGGAACCCAGGCCAGGATGCATAGCTGGATCTCCTGCATTTCCTGGCCTATCTTGCAAGGCCATTAAGGAATGGGTGCCTGTCTGGGCTGCAAAATGCCCTCTTCTTTTGCTGCAACAGCATCGTGACTTATTTTCTCTGGAAGCGGGGTGTGTTTAGGGGACTCGTCCTTGCAGCAGGGATCTAGGCTTTGACACTGAAGATTCAGAATTCTCACCAGGCCAACAAAGGTTCCATCTCAGCTTTTGCCATTTTCAGGTATCGAGGGCCAGAAGTGCCTAAAATCTGCTGCAAAGGCTTCTTGTTTATAAGAGGAACCCCTTTTTTGGCATACCTTTGACACTGAAGAACTCTGAATGATTATTGCTTCAAAAGGGACTGATTTCCTGCTGGAATAGCATCCTATGATCGTTGATACATTTCTTTTTGCAGCATGTACAAAGCAGGAGAATATTGCACTCCACCCTATCCAGGTATTTTACACAGTAGATGAGAAAACAACTTGACAGAGGCTCTGGATGATGGGGGATCTGTAGGTATGCAGTCCCTTTCTCTCTGAAATACACCTCCGCCAAAGTGGCAGTTGAATGGTATTTCATGGAAAATCTCCCAGTGGAAGGAATATTGTTTCCTCAGGCAAAAAGCCACAGAGAAGCTATGTAAAAAGGTGTTCTCATCTTGCTTGTATGAAAACTCAGGCTCCAGATAGAGAAGCTGGTTTCTGGCGGGGGACTGTTGTCTGCATTCTTCCTGTGGGCTGCCCCCACCCCAATGTCAGAATGCAGGAAGAGGTATTTAAATTAGAAACTCGCTTTGTGTGAGGTGGTCACTCACTGAGTTGTTATCCAGGCAACTCAACTAATTTTGCAGATGCTCCTGGGTTGGATTCCAGCAAAGATCCTTCATGTCTTCTTACAGAGAAGAGATTATTCCTTTGGCTTGGGAGTCTCTTAAGCTGAGTTGAGCAGAGTCAGTGGGAATTTGACGTTAATTTTCCCATCTTTTTCAAATTTCTTGAGGATTTTCAAACATATGTAATATGGAGGGAAGGCAAAGATGATTTAAGTGCCCCAAAATTGTGTGACTTCTGATTGCCCCAAGCCTTCTCCAGTCCTTTGAGTTCCTTGAATACAGGAAGAGTGGAAAGATGCTGGCCCCTTTCAGCTGTGGCTGCCTCTGCGGTTATTCAGATAACTGCTGGCTAGGATAGCAAATGCTGCAGCGTGAGGGGAGCTCAGTCTGAGAGACCCTGTGTTGCCCTCCTGGGCCTCCTTCATGAGAAGCCACCATGACAATAGAACATGCAAGGTGGATGAAGTAGGAAGGGATTTCTTCAGACCCCAACTTCCCAGAGAAATATCTGCTGTCTTATTTGGAAAGTGACATCATGGACACATATCAGGCAGAATTTGTTTTAGTGCTAGATATGAGGTTTTCTGGAAATTGGTTTTTTTTTTTTTTGAAAAAGTGCTGGCAGGGCACAGGAGACAAGGGGATGCGAAAGAGCAGCTGTTCTGTGGGCCCATCCACCGCTCAGAAGACAAAACGAGTAAGGAACATTCATCAGGAATGAAGGCCACAAATGTAAAGCAGATAAACGGAAATGCTTGGTTTTGGCAAAGCACACGTTTGACCTGAGGCTCTGGGCTACAAGTCAACAGAAGCCACGGGCTGGGATGGCTTTTTGAAAAGAGAAGCAGGCAGTTTTACAAACACTTGAAATGGCCCTGGAAAAGGATATAAAGGATGTAATTTTTCTCAGAGAACGAAGCCATTAATTGTTTTATGGACCACTGTCATCCTCCTCCTAAACTTCCTCCCAGCCAGAGTCAGACTGTATTTATGTCTGCCTGGTCTTTCTCAAGCGCAGCCACCCATAAAACTCTGCAATTTCTCAGGGGTTGGCGCTTGTGGACCCAGTCCGGGAGGGTTTGTCACAGGGCCCACCTTCAGGAGCAGCTGAAGATGTCAAAGCCCGGATGAGGGGAGCAAACACGTTTTCCCCGTGGCATGAGATGGGCACTCCCGTTCCTTAAGAAAGCGGCTACTTTCTGGCCTAGTGCAAGCTTTTTGGCCTGAAACTCTCTCTTGCTAGGTCTTACCTGCTTATAGAAATTTCTGCGGGTTAATTATAAGAGTTTGAGTCTTTTTCCTCTGACATACTCTTGTATTTCTTGTTAATAGTTTTTATTGGATTTTCCAAATAACTATAAATGCAAACTAGTATAGGGCTAGCATATGTTTGCATATACACAAAACCAGAATGTCCTATAACTAAAGGGGGAGCTGATATTTCAAACTGAGCTTCAGAGGAAACACTTAAGCATCAGTACAAACTTTGGCTTGCGTCGGGGCCTTTTGGGGGTACTTTCTTTGAACCCCAACTTGAATTGTCTGTGGATCCTTAATTATGGGGATATAAAACCTGGGCTGGATGGAACCAAATGGTACAATCAGTGCAACACTAGGTTTTGGGTAGAAACCAAACTTTAGGATTAATTATTAAGATAGTTTCTAAGGGAACGTGTTTCTCAAAGAAGCCTATATACTTGGCTATTAACTGCTTTTGAGTTCTTATGAATGAAAGAGATTTTGCCCATGAGAAGTCATTAAAAATTACGTTTCATGACAGCTTTATGTGAAAAGACACTCTCACTTGAGTTGTTTCCATTTGCCATTAGTTGGGAAATGATGGGAAGTTTTGAAAATGATAGGAAATGTCTAATCCCCAACTGTTAATCTGGAATGTAAATCCAGTCCAGTCTTTCCCTAGAAAAAGTTGTCCAGCTATGTTAAATGTTGGGTTGTCCCACTGGTATTTCCATGGAATTCAGAGTGAAATTGGGCATTTTAGGAGTCTAAACGTCAAGACAAATTTGTTTCCGGGCACTGTTGTTGTTGCTGCTTGAAAAACCAGATATATGCAGCGTCTCTTCAGATTTTGACCGGACATGAGGTTTATAGAAAGCACAGTAAATTATACATTAGATTCTATTTTGATGTAGACGATTCAAACAAATTGATAAATGATGTTCTTCGCCGCTTAGAGGGTGATTGCATTCCATCTTGTGAGAACGGGAACAGAGCAGTGCCTTTCCAGTGCTGAAATCTGTCCCCTTGGAGTTCTCTAAGCAGTGGTCACATGAGTTTGGCGTTTTGCTCATAATATTTTTATCCTGTTTTTCTAATATAGGGCACTAAGAATGGCTAACAAGATTCATTCACTTACAGTATTTAAAGACAAAGATAATAAACTCCTAGAAACGTTAGAAATTTAAGCCAACAAAAGCAATGGAGAATAGCCAAGTTTTCACCTTATGCTTACAAAGTATAAGTGCTGGGCACTTCTAAAATGATAAACATGTTCTTTCCTCGTAGCTGGTCAAAAGTGTTTGGTGGATTAAGCCAAAGGGTTGATGGCTTAAAGATTCCAGTCCCAGTTTTTCCTGGATGCCGTCCCTGCTCCGGTTCTTGTTCCTTGGGGTGGCTTCTGTGAGCGCCTTCCTTTTGACCTCTTCAGTTCAGCCTGGACTGCAGCCCAAACACCCCTTCCTAAGGCCCTAAATGCCAGATTGTGGGGAGGCTTGATTTCAGGCTGCCACTGCCGCCGCTACATGCCTACGTGGAGCAAAATGGTGATTCTCCATGATTTGGTTGAGAAGGAGCACATGACCTTACTGATGACCAGATGTTTGGCTCCACAAATGGCTCTGTGTGAGTCTCTATATCTGAAGTTGGGCCGTAGGGACGAAATGGGATACTGCTGGCCTGATCCCCTCCCAGTGATATCCTTCCCTGAGCGTGATCTGGTCTCCAGCCCGGTGATTAATCTTCCACGCAGCTGACATTGGGGGATTTCAGTCTCCAAGTACTGGTGGTCTGACTGGGAGCGACTCAGGATTTCATGGCTGTACTGAGAACCCTGGGCTCTTCCCAGATGTTTGCTGGCCTGACTCATACAGGGGGCCATGCGCTAGATCTGATTCTTACCTCAGTTGACTTGTGCCTTGAGTGTGAAGTATATTTCCATTAATCCTTTGTCATGGTCAGATCATGTTCTGACCACCGCAAAGCTCACAGTGACTTCTGACCACTGCGGAGAGGGGGGCCAATTAAGATAGTAGGATCCAGTTGGTTTTCAGCAGGAACTTGGTGGGATTCCTAATGATCTGGCAGATTGACTTCTGGAGTCAGCAAAGGCAGGTAATGTCCATAGCAAGTTCTGGGTATGTTATGCATAAGGTTTATTTTGATTTCAGCAAAGCCTTTACATTATTAAATAACCCATAACGTTCTAATGCAAAAGCAAGTGAGTAGTGGGTTAGATGACCCCCCAATTAAATGAAGACATTGCTTCTCAAGAGGCCACTTTATAAGCACTTGGAGACACTATGTTAGAACTGGTGAATTCTTAGGACCCAGACTCTGCTCTGTTAACTAACGTGTTTTTTCATCCGTGTTTTTTTGTAGTATCAAAATTAGTTTTCCTTTGGATGTGCCAGTCCACCTCTACCCCTGTGATGTGAGCTTATCAGAGAGCCTTTAGACTCCATTCTTCCTTGCTTGTATGTCTAGCACAAAGTGTTGAGTGAGAAGTTCAGAACTGGGTGTGTGTTTATCTTGGTCATATGGTGGTCCCTTCTTCCTCTTCTCTGGGGTAGGTAGCAGCAGGATGACCCTGACTGTGGAGTGGAATTAATGGATGTTTGTTTTAACAGTGGTTCAATTTCAGTAGCTCCTAATGAGGCCTTTGATAACAAGGTTCTCTAATTAACAAGACAGCTTTTCAGTCCTGCCCCTAATCCTCTAATGGTTAACACATTTTCTTGAAGCTAGTGTATTTCCTAGTCGTGAGGAAAATGGCTGTCTTTCAGGGCTTCCTCCACCGGCCTTTCTGGTAGTGATTGCTCCTCCTTTGGGTCACAGGCTTTGATCGATGGCCCAGAGCAGGTTGAAATGTAAGTGAAATTAGGAGTTTTCAGCCCTGATTTTCTGAAACGTGGAGCTTGTCAGGAATTGTAGAGAATGGGTTGTCTTCCTTATAGAATGTCCTTCCTTGGTGTTGACGGTGGAAGGACATTATTGCCGGTTGCCTGCTCCTCGGTATGTAGCTCCTGACCCCTGGGTGCTCACCTGGCGGCTTGAGTTTTGTGGGTGGTGGCAGCAGCAAAGGTGGGGGGGGGGGCAGGCAGGCAGTAGAGCTTAGTAGCACAGCGATGGTGTTGGCCATCCCAGTTTAAAAGCAGGTGTCATAATCAATACCCGTGTGCAGGTAGAAGCAGTAGGAAACAAATGTGTGTGCAGGGAGTGTGATTTGCCTTCCCTATGCAGAAGAAAAGTAATTGTTGCAAAAAACAATTGTCGGAATCATTTGTGTAAAGGGTGGCTGATTATTGTAATAAAATAAATGACCCCCTCCCCCAGGGGAAGACTGTAATTCAGCGATAGAATCCTGCTTTCTATTTGTCAGTATTTTGTGTGTACATTTTTATGTATTGCCAGGAGGCTGTCAAAAGCTATTTTAGCTGTGGTGTGGTATACACATAGTAGAGCTATGCCACGTTAGCCTTGCTGTTTGGGGAAAAACTATATTTCTCTCAAACTTGCAAGCAGGCAAGAACTGTGAGCTCAACAAACTTATAAACAATGGGAAACTGTAGACTGAAATATTAAACTCAGTTTGTTGTATACATAAGCAAGAGAGCATGGGGAAGCAATAATTAACATTACAAGACAGGAAATAAGTTAATTAGCATACCAGGCCCCAGAATGCTGATTGGTATACTAATTTTAGATAATCCTCACTCAAAAAGAAAAAAGACAGTGAAAAAAGTAGTACTTGCCAAATACAGAGAAAATGGTGCTAAGAAAATAGTAGGTTTGGCAGATGGACCAAAAGAAGCTGAATTGCTGATGAAAAAGAACAAACAGGTGCACCGTCAGTAACTCCAGAAAAAATGGAAGAAACAGAACCAGGAGCACATTATAACAGAGGAGGAAGCTGTTCTGCCTAAGGCTGAACGTGGCTGCCAGAGCTCCGCAAAGGAAGGGCAGAGAGAGCACCCAGTAGTCACCAGTAACATACCTGAAGGTCAAAGCCAGAAGATCCCATGGAGTGAGAGAACAGGAAAGTCAAGACATAAATCAGGAACATAAGCTATAAAACAGTTTGAATTCCAAAATAACGTCTCCAAAGAACAAAGATTTATGATGGTTGAATTCCAGTAGTCTGACTAAGTTTTTGGAGATGTATTTTATAGCTGATGTGCCTCTTGCCCCTCTACCATTCCAGCTTGTTGCATTTCAAGTAACTGCAGGAAATTGGTTTCTTCCTTTTCTTTCTCATGCACTACCTCTGGCTGTCAACTTGTGTATGTCTTTGCTCTTATGGACTTGGGGCCAATCCAGATCATTCATGTCCCAAGTCAGGCAGAGGGCAGCACTCTATTCTGCGCTTTTTTCATGAGATAATGGCTCTTTTTGATCCCCTCCAGACCAGTCTCATCCAGTCAGAATTGGAAGCTTCCTGCCCATTATCGTCAGCTGTTGGAAACAGCAAGGATTCCTGAAGGTCTTTCTTTTCAGTATTCGCCTCATAAGTTTACTGTTAGAATAGGAACTCATAATTAGCTATACAGTGGAGTCCTTGATACCTCTGAGCTTGGTTGTTGGCTGGCAGATGTTTCGTTACCTGGCTAGGTCACCTCCTCAGTGCTAGAAGGGAATGGGGTTTGCTCCCTGTTTATATACAGTAGCTTGCCCTGCCAGTGTTGGTGGGGGTGTGGTTTCCCCCTTGGTGGTTCCCTGATTAGGGTATTGTTTTCTGCTTGATGGTTGTCTGGTGTTAATCCCTGCTTATCTAGGTGTTGGCTGCTGGAGAGGATGCTTCTGGTCTGTTTCCTTCTTAGCTTTCTTATTGTCTCTTTTGAATGGTGTGTAAATGCGGTTTATCTCTGTGTGTCTGTTGATGGCTGATGTGTCTGAGTGCCAAGCTTCCAGGAATTCCCTAGTGTTTTTGGCTTTAGCTTGGTCTAGGATGCTCAGTTTCCCAGTTGAAACTACGGTTGAGTCTGTCCATGTGCTGTGAGATTAAGTAGATAGAAGGAAATTAAGTAGATAAAATACAGAAAAAGGACCTGAGAGTCCATGAAGTAGCTTCCCGTCTGCAGGAAAGTTCAATCAAGGTTGCTAATTTTACTACTAAATGATTGTGAAAGTCAGTAAATGAGGCGCCTGGTTTTATTTGGGGATATTTGCGGAAGTTCCAGGACTCAGCAGATTTCAAAGCATTGGCCATGTGCCTCACATAAAAGTTAGCTTATGGCTGTGGCCATTCTTCCCATTATCCACTTAATGAGTTTTTATGCTGTTTGTAAAAGTCTTGGATGAACCATTGACACATCCTAAGGATTCCAGGAAGCTTTCATGAATATTGCATTTCTCCCATTTCAGCTGTTTCATTAAAGCATTGCGCGCGCTGATCAAGAACAGAATTCAGAGGATGTTGTGTTCACTCTTTGGCTCACTTTCTGAAAATGGCCAGTAGTTCTTCAGTAAGATGTAATGGTGGAGACCAAACTCAGAGTTTTTCTGTTCTACAGACAATTCTCCACTAATCTCTTTTACCTCTGTGTCAAGGTTTGCATTCTTGTAGGGGAGGTCATTGGGGCAGAAGAGAAGCAGGAGATCATTTGACCCATGCCGATGATCTTGAGAAAAGTTTCAAAAAGAAAGCAACTTCAGAAAATCTCTCTTTGTGCTGTTTGAAGTACTGTCCTCAAAGTATGTATGTATGTATGTATGTATTTAGACGCCCAACTTGCAAAAACGTGACTCCAGGCAGGATACCCCAATAAAAAGAAAATTACAATACCCCCAGTGATGAATTTGGCCCAAATTAACAATAAGAAAACACACAGTTGGAACATACCAACAAATACTCATCTAACCTCCTGGCCTAGGTTCTTGAGAGAACAGGCAAGTCTTCAAAGCCTTCCTGAAGGCTTACAGGGTCAGGTCCAGTCAAATCTTGGGTGGGATGGAGATTATTCCCAGTGCAGGCACCACACCCGAAAAGTCAGAACCCTAATTTGCCAAATATGAGTTATGCGTCTCTTCAGGGGGGCAGAAAGAAGATGCGGATGGAGCCTTTTTTGGATCTGGGGGCTACAGACCTTGGAGCCCTCTGAGCTTTTCCCAATTGGTTCTTCCTTATTCTGGCCAGAGAAGAGACAACATCAGCTGGCTATAAGCCACAGGCCAGGAAGATGCTTTGGTCACAAGTGAGGGAATTTGGCAAGTTCTGTTCTGCCTGGATGTGAGCAATAGCTAACTTGTTAGAATGGCCCACAACATTG
The DNA here is from genome assembly GCA_030867105.1 of Liasis olivaceus. Taxonomy (NCBI): domain Eukaryota; kingdom Metazoa; phylum Chordata; class Lepidosauria; order Squamata; family Pythonidae; genus Liasis; species Liasis olivaceus. Next base: position 973,147 of record CM061354.1, read on the forward strand.
GGAGTTGCAGTGAGGCCTCCCCCAAGGGCACCGGGGGCTTTGCGAGCTCTTTGCTTAAAGATCTGAAAGCTGCTCTCGTAGTGAAACATGGCAAGGAATGTGGCAGTGAAATGCACGTATTACGTAAGTATATTATCTTAACTGCAGGAGCCAAGGGGGGAAAAGCCCTGCATGTATCCTGATTTTTTCTTTTTTATGAGTTGTAGAAGAAACAGGAACTGCTTCTTGTGCAAACATGTGATCAGGCAATGAAAAATTTGCTTGCCAGGATTATATCCCTGGAGTTCATTAGAAGATAATTGGAGACTGATCCGGAAGATTCATTCAGGGGATGAAAGGACAAGTTCTCTCTCTTGTTCTTTGAAAACAAAGATCTGGATTCACCCCACATCTAACTTATAGCCACATTGCAGTTTTCACAACTGTGTGGAAATTAGATTTATTCCTCCATTCACTGTGCAATATAGATTTAAAGAGATGAAAAGCCATCAAACTGCTGTGTCTTTTTAGATTCCATCTATTTGTCTAATTTTATTAAAGTGCCCCAGACAATAGCCCTCACCATATCTTTATTTCTACATTTATTAAAAAAAGAACCCCTTTTGTTCATCTCTAAAAACAATCACAAAGCAGTACATTGCACACATTATGTTGTACGAAGGGCCTTTGTCTGCCCTGGATTTTCTGCTTGTCCTGTTGCACAGAGACCTCTAACCTGTAAGAACACTTGCAATTAAGCTATAAATTCTAAGAATCCTTGCCACTGGTTATTCAAGTAAGAGAGGCTGTGCCATTTTGTGTCCCAGGTTTATTTTTCCCATGCAAGTTGATTCATCTACAGTATTCACATTTTCCATCATTTCTCATTCTTGTGAAAAAAAAACACCCTAATGCTGAGTGATTGTTTCATTCCTGCTTCTTGTTCATTTAGCAGTTAGTCTTTACATGTTGCGATCCAGCGAGTATTTGTTAGAAAAAGTAATGCTTGTCAGTGAATTTGAAGTCAAGACAGAGTAGACATGAGCACCGTCAGCTCCTTCTCATTAAGCAGAATGAAGCATTCACCTTTGGGGGAGGTGTTCATGAGACCTGCTGCTGCCCTCAAGTGCAGCGCCAGATGAGGCCCCATGATGAGTGTTGAAGGAAGAGTCAATGGCTCATCCTGTTGGGTTTTTCATGAAGAAATGGGATTGTCATCTTCATTTCTAGAAGCAAAATGTCTCTGGGCTAGTTCTGAGCAAGAGTGACATCAGTGGCCTCTCTTTGTGTTTCTCTTGAAACCGATAAATGCATCACACGTTTTGCTATTGGTGTACAGAACTAGGGACCAACATTTGATGGACCTGTGCTGGTGGGTATAACGCCCTGAAAGATTTTTCTTCCAGTGCTGAATGCAAGGCTTGTCCAAACGTGTTCTGAATTTCAGGAGTTTTCGTTTTTTCAGGGTGTTGGATCAGAATTGTACAGCCCTTTCCTGGATTATTCGGTCCTTCTGTAGTCTCCTTTCACTGGAATAGAATAAAGAATTGTGGTTTTTTTCTCCTCCTTTTGAAATTGCTCTCTTTATTGTCCTTGCTGGCTTTTGGAGATGAGAAGGTATTATGTCTATTTAGAATAAAGCACTAATTTTACCTGGCAAAGAGAAGAAAGTTTCATTCATCCAAAACATTGTAAGCAGTAAGGATAATTAAAAGTTTTTTTTCCCCTCCAAGGCTTCATTAGCATTAAAATAGACTTCAAAGGCTTGAATTCCAGAAGAGCAGTTGTGCCGCATTTCATAGTTGCAAGTCCGGCTAAGCTTTGTGGCCCTTTTAGAAGCAAACTGGCATATTGTGGCCCAGAACTTCACGCGGAGGATGTGAAGATGGCCAGATCCAGGAGCACTAGGCTGTATGTGATTTTGCAGGCCAGTTAGTTATTATCCCAGTGGTGCTATCTGGAGGACCCAAAACTTCTGGGACCAGCTTCTCTTTGCTCTGTGTGTATTTTCCAATCAAGATATTCCCATTTGTTCAAGGGTCTCTCCAAATATCACACCACAAACCTGCAGGTTGAACTCTCTTGTTCTTGCCAGTGCCTTCTTTTGGCTGCTCCATCTGATGAATAATGATCGATACTACTCTAAAAGAAATCCTAAATTCTCCTTCCCTGTAGCCTCCTGCTGAGTCCATCAGGGACAGAAAGGGACACCTGGGAGTTGCAAAACTAGGACCTTACGTGTTCACCAAAACATTATTAGAAATTGGGAGTGAAGTAAGAACGGGAGCTGAGGGATTCTGTGCTCTTGCACCCGCTGCAGATGAGAACGGTTATACCTTTGGGAACTGCTTCTGGACTGAAAGCTGCTAGCTGACCTTGTTCACAGAATAATAGATTGCTGGCCTTTGTGTAGATTTTGCTGCAAAAATCAAAAGCCTCCTTTTCTCAAGATTTCATTCCGTGGACCCAAAGAAGTGGACTGAGAGCCACCAGTGTTTAGGCAATAATTTATGAGTCTTCAAGGTGCCATATGACTGGTTTGGTTTGGTTTAGTTTTTATTGCAAAAATACCAACATGGCTGCTCCCTTTTTCAGGTTTTCTAGACGAGGATGAGCTGCCAATGGAGGCTGTGGACTCTCCTCCTTTCACAGAATCCCCCAAGATCCTTCTCCAGAATCTGGTCATCTTCACTCGTCCTCAATAGCGCTGACTCCGGCTCTGGCTTTATGTAGACATATTCTTTCTTCTTTCTCCTTTCCCCCTTTCCTCTGTTGCTCTTTACCAGAGGAAAAATAGGTATTCCCTTCTTTCTTCCATCGGAATGTAATCAGCCTCGCCCAGTTTATTATTCCTTTCATGCTTGCTTTCTGTGTTGTCTCTCTGGATTCTCTGTCTGGATGGTTTTCCTTGGCAGTTGCCCCTCCCTCCTTGTAATTGTCCCTAAAGCTTCATAATTAATCACTAATGATTTATGTGTAGTGAGCAGCAGGGAGAGTTCAGGTAATCATGTTCCTTGAGGCAAGACAAGGCACGTGGAGGAGCAAAGGGCTACTAACTGCACATCCAAAGAAGCAAGTCAACCAGTTCAGTTGCGGTCCAATTTCTGAGGCAGGTTTCTTGGTCCCAAAAATACCTGCAACTGGACTGTAGCAGTAAATAGAGTTCTGAATCTTGAAAGACTTGGTTGCGTTGAGATGAATTCTTTAGTTTTTAAAATGGGTATTAGATTGCCCATAATTTGTCTCCTTTCTATGGATTTCAACAGAGCAATACAGGTAGTCCTCGACTTACAACCATTTGTTTAGCAACTGTTCAAAGTTACAACAGTACTGAAAAAATTGGCTTATGACTGGACCTCGCACTTACGACTGTCACAGCATCCCTGCGGTCACATGATCAAAATCTGGGCGCTTGGCAACCGGCATGTATTCATGACAGTTGCAGCATCTCGGCGTCACGTGATCACCATTTGCAACCTTCCCAGCTGGCTTCCAACAAGTGAAATCAATGGGAGTTAATGTGATTTACTTAATGACCACAGTGATTTGTTTAATGACTACCGCAAAAATGTAAAATCGGATGCGGTCACATGATGCCTCGCTTAACGACTGCACTGCTTAACAACAAATTTTCTGGTTCCTGTTGTGGTCGTAAGTTAAGGACTACCTGTAAGCTTTCCTTTGTCTGGCCACTCCATCGTTTAAGCTGTGAGCTCTTTTTCTGAGAGAGGCAGTCAAATCTTTCTACAAGTTATGAGTTATTAAAACTATTGGATTGTTGGATGGCAAGAATGTCACAGTTATCAAAGGCAGCTTTAGGGAACGAGTTGGTTAGGGAGCACTTGGTTATCTTAACTAAGTCGAAGTCTCCAGATCCCTGCTCCAATCAGAAGATTGGAGAAGGACAAATATTGTTTCTATCTTTAAAACGTTTGTGTGTTTTTCAAGATAGATTCAATAGCAAATGTTGCAGGATAAAATCAAGATTCAGAAGGAACTTGACAAGCTGAAACAATGGGCGAAAACAAAAGAACTGAACTTCAGCAGGACAATACTTAGCCCATATTTTGGTTAGGAAAGATCACAGGATCAAAGGATGCAGGAGACCGTATTAGACATCAGTACGTGAAAAGGATCAGGATTTCTTAGTCCATCACACGCTAACATGAGCCAACTGTGAGATGCAGCTGCAGGAAAACCAAATGCAGTCCTAGGCTGTATCAACAGAAATGTAGCATCAGGAGATGTAATAGTTCCTCTCTATGTTGGGTTGAAGAGAACATTACATCCAGTTCTGGGCACATTTTGGGAAGGACATTGACAAACTGGAGCATGTCCAGAGAAGAGCAACCATGGTGATAAGAGGCCTGGAAGGAAAAGCTAATGAGGAACAGTTGTCAACATTGGGTATGTCCAGTGTGGAAAAGGGAAGATTGCAGGGAAGCCATGACAGCCATCTTGAAGATGGAGCCATGACAGCCATCTTGAAGATGGGGCAGTATTACTCAAAGTTGTGCCAGTAGACAGGACAAGAAATAAGGGATTTAAATTGCAAGGAAGTAGATTTTGGCTGGACATCGGGAAGAATTTCTAAGCATAAGAGTGTTTCGACACTGCCTCTGGAAGTGTGTGATCCTCTTTTACTGGAGGTTACGCAGAGGCTGGAGGGGATGCAGTGGCAGTGGATTCCTGTGCTGGGCTAGGTGATCTCCAAGATCCTTTCCAACCCTTGCTTGTATGATTTATTCATTTGTCAAATCTCTAAAGCTATCCAACTCCAGAATGACTCGGGGTGATATACTACATTTAAAACAAACAAACAAATCATAATCAACAAAAAATTGATTTCATTTATTTTGATTCAAGGAGGTTGTCGGTCCAGGATTGAGATGTACAGCTGTGTAGCATACTGATGATATCTGGCTGACAATTTCCATATTAAAAGTGCTTTAATACAGAGAATAAAGGAGGCTGCAGAGAAGCTGAATAAACTTGCAGCTGTCTTTACTGCAGAAGATGTAGGGCAAAAATCTGGGCCGTGCTGAAGTTTTCAGAAACTGCTGAGGTTTCCATCAGTTAAGGCTTCACACCAGATAGAGCAGTTAGACTTTTCCCCTGCACCACATCCTCAAAGCAGGCTAAAAAGGTTAGTGTTGTTTGCAGAGGCATCGCTACAAGACGCTCTCTGTCTGACAGCCCTCAGGAACACTGTCCTTGCTGTGCTCTGAATCTTGAGCCTTTGCCTCCATCTCTTCCAATCAGTTTGTTTCCTGGTTTTGAAGATTTCTATTTAAAAAACAGCTTTCTGTGGTGTGGGAATCAAAATTCCCACCTTGCTAGCTTTAGACTTTACAGTATGAAATAGGAGTAAAGTACCTAATGCACAGTTCTGGATCTCGCTGATACCTTGGAAATAAATGCTCTATTTCGCTTGGTCCAGGTAAGCTCCATCCAAGGTTCCTTAAAGAACTCAGGTGTAAAATTGTGTATTTTCTGACAAAAATATATGGATCTCTAAGACAGGGCTGGAAAGCAGTAAACGTGAAGTCAACTTTAAAAAATGGTGTTACAGATAGTTTAACATCTCTTCTGCTTAAATTGGTGCTAATGTTTCCAAAGAGACAGTGATGAAGGCTGTGGAAAGAAGCACCCTCGTGAAGCACTCGCGGTTTCTGTCAAGTGCAATCCTATTCCACTAATCTTCTGGAATGTCAAAACATCCCATGGCTTCAGCTGACCTAAAAATATCAAATTTCCTTCGCTTTCCGAATGGCCTTTTCTAGGCTATAAAACCCTAACCCTTTGGATTTGTCTCCAGAAAGGGCTTCAGGCTGTGTGCTGCAGCCACCTACTCTCCTGGGACTGCATGGCAGGGTGGCCGCTGCCCCGTGCCGGAGGGCTTTGAGGCGCTGCAGCCATGCTCCTCTGTGCTCTGAAATCAGAGGCTCTCTGGCACCAGAGATGCCTGGCGCCCACTTCTAGAACAGAAAGTCTCCAGGTGGGGAGATGCTCTGGGATCTCCCAAGATCTGCCTTGAGCTTCTTTGCAAATGATTTGGAGCTAACCATGAATTGTTGCATTTGCCAACAGCATGAAATTCTGCCAGTCAGAACAAGGAGTAAAGGGTCTCTCTAGATTGAAGGAAGGCCATTAAAGGGGCAGATAGTGTTCGCTAGAAACAAGTGTTCGTCTACTGGGACAAGAAATGCTAATTGTCTATATGCTGTCACTGAGAGGGCTGAGGCTGGAAGTAGTAACCAGGAAAGGGGTTGGCAAGAAGCTCTACCTGGGTGAAAATATCTATGCCTCAGATGCAGGGGGTGACTAGCTGGTGAAGGGAGTTGAAGCTCACAAAAGCCGATGCCTCTTTTTTTAAAAAAAAGGTTAATGGGAAGAAAGGCAACGAGACTCCTGATTTTCTTCTTCCTCCTCCTCCTGTAATGCTAGAACCCAGAGGGTCATCCAGGAAAACGAAGGGGAGCGCCAAAGCAGAACGATTTCACCTGGAGCATAGTTGAGGGGTCGATATCTTGATGCCTCTTGGAGAGCTTGGATATCCGTTCTCTTCAGCCTTGGCCGGCACGTGCAACAACCTAGTCCAAGTTGTAGGGTTCTTCCAGATGACCAGCCTTTCTGTCTTCCAGGGCTTTTGAATTATTTTGATTATTTTCAGATCTCTTCGGACCCCAGGACACACTGAACATAGGCATGTTTGCATATGTGCAAGTCTAAAGACCTTGTGGAGAATTGTTGCCCAATCAGCCAATAACTAACTACTCATCCTGCCTCTGCGCTACACCCCTTCCCTCAGTTCCGCAGAATAGAAGAGGATAAATTGCTAACATCAGCCATTTCTTGTCATCACCACAAGTTATGGCCGAACTCCGTAACTTCCAAAGGCCCAATGCTGGCATGTTGGCAGTTCTGCACTGGGCCTTCTGGATCAGTGCACAACTACTGTGGGATGCTGGGAGGCAGGAGGTGAGGCGGGCCAAGACCCCCCTCCGGTAGGAACAGAATTGCCGCTTCGAGCACAGCCCGGCGAGATCCACACTGGAGTGGCACTTGCTGCCTTGGAAGAGCATTGCCCCGTCCGCGCATTTGACCCCCGGGCGCAGGGAGACATTAACGTTGCTCGCAATTGGGAACCCCCAGTAACAGCACCACGAGATCATCTGGGGCCTCAGCTTACGTGGCCAACAGGCCTAGGCATTCACTTGGAAGAACGCGGCGGTTTAAAACATCTGCAGGATACCGGGTGGTTTCCCCCCAGCTCAGCTAAAAATGACGACTGAGATTTATATGGATGCATGAATAAGGAGCAGTGAGTGCTGCTGGTTGGTTGGTTGGTTTATACTGCTTTTCATCCAAGTATTTTCAGAGTGGCTTTCGTGCCCTCGATGGAAAAAAGATAGTTCATGATCCTAGGCTTAATCAAATATAGAAGAACCAAGTTTGGTAGTGATTGTGGTTATGTATTTTCTGTAACGTTACTTGAACTTCAGCATATCTTGCTCTTAAGACAGCTAGGAAACCTCAGCTGGAACAGGACGCAGCCTCAGGAATTCTTGCTCAAGCTAGTTGGATGAGATTAAACTAATTCTTTCCTGGGACCCAATTTAATAATTATTTCCTTTAATAAAAAGGAAATGATTAAGGGATATGGGGAGGAATAATATTAATTTAATTTACATAGAAACTGAAATGAGAGCCAGTGTGAGGTAGTGGTGAAGGTACTAGATTAGGAGTGGGGAGACTGTGAGTGCTAATCCGACCTTGGGCACGGAAGCCAGCCGGGTGACTGTGGGCCAGACCCTCCCTAATGAGTTTCAGTGAAGATGACAGCCATGATTGGTGTGATTGAAGCTCTGCCCATGAACTTCGGTCTTACTGTCATGGCCAACAACTTGACCTCTTGATCACAACTTGTAGATGCCCCTGTCATATCAGTAGCTTTGCTGTAAGAACTAGGTGAGCACAGTGTGAAAGCAGACTTGCAACCATGTGGGACAAACGCCAAGAGAACCACCAATCACAAATAAATCGAAGTTGTTGGGGTTGAGGGCTTTCTTTTTGCCCTGACGTCCCCCACTTCCCATTTTGGGGAGTGCAGTAGGGTCTGCTGGGGATTCTGCCCCCACCCCAAGAGGTGACAGTAAAATGGACCAGGAGGTTCCCCTTCTCTGTGGGGGCCCCAGCTCTAGAATATGCCAACCCTAATGTGTGCTTGGGCACTCCCTTCAGGCAGCTGATAAGGCTTCTTTTCTTAACAGGCTTTTGGTGCAAACTTTAGTTGCATGTTTTAATAAATTCACTGATTTTTTGCTATTTTTATGGGGTTTATGGTGTGTCATTGCTTTTGTACACAGTCCTGAGTCTTACGAGAGGACCATGTAAAAATGTAATACAGAAATATCCAAATGCAATTGGAGACATTGACCTGCTGAAGCTTGTATCCCCCTGTTTTAAGTTCACCTTTGAAAACCCAGTTCTCTGAGTCCCATTAAGGAGGGGCTTGAGAAGACCTGCCTTGGAAGAGAGCTTTCAAAATGAGTTTGTCTTCTTTAGCTTTTCAGTGAACATTTTTATGGCAATATTTTGATCCTTCTGCTCGCAATTTTAAGTCTTAGACTTGCTTTGCATTATTTGTAATTTATTCTGATGGGCCTATTGTGATTGTGCTGTTTAAACTGGGGAATAGCCATTAGATGGATGATGAATGGCTTATGGGGAAGTTGCTTGAGAAGGGTGCTGCTGGGCCCACGTGCGGCCCCCCGCAGTTTGCCGAACCGCCCGGCCAGCTCTTCCCTTGGGTTTCTCCTGCTCCGAGACTCACCTGAAGGCCTTTCCGTTTGTCTTCCAGGGCAAGGTAGCTCAGACTGCCTGTATGTCTGCCTGCAAGCACCTGTCCACCTCCCTGATGCAGCAGCTCTTGGAAGCCGAAGTCAGACAGCTGTCCCTGGGGGCTTTGCAGCAGTTCAGCCTGGACGTAGCAGAATGTGAACGTAAGGCTGCCTCTTGCTCGGGGTCTGAAACCTGGGTCAAAGGGGGCGGGTAGCAGAAAGCCGAGGATCCTCCCCCCGCTTCCCCTGGTGATGAGCTTTGTTTCCCCCTTTGCTGGGGTAGCTTCTGCCTTGCCTCTTGAACCCATCAGGTTCTCCACATCCTTCTTTGCTCCCAAGCTGGACCCTGCCCGGCCCTGCCGGATGTCCAAAGGCCCAGAGTGGAAGGAGGTGCCTCCTCGCGGCGTAACTTCTTATCCTGGCCCTGGAGGGACCTCTCTTGGCCTGGTGGGAGCTGGTGCTCAACGCATCACGTAAAGTCAAGGGGGTCCCCCACCTTTTAAAGTAACAGCATGAAGAGGGTTCAGTGCTCATTCTGATGTCAACTGGTCTCAGTTGGTATTGTAAGCTGCCTCGGTCACTCAAGAAGCACAAAGGGGGGCAGACATCCATCCCTCCGTCTGGCTGCTGTTTCTCCATGGCACTACGCAGGCAGACGGCAGCTTTCCTCGAGAGGGGCTGCAGGATGGGGGGGAGGGAAGGTTTAATCCCTACTCAGGGGTGTCTGTAGGTTAGGGTCAAAAAACTCAAGACGGTACCTGTGATGTACATTATAAGGCAGAGCTTTAGCTGCAGCACCGTCTTGACTTTTTTGACCCCCGTGCCCCTCCTCAGTACATGTCCATGTCTCAGTAAAAAGCTGGTGCCCTGCAGTCTCCTCTTTCGAAAGAAGGCGGCAAGGTCATCTCAGTTTTGGCCTGTAAAGAACCTGGGCTCATTGTAGCCCAGGAGATTTCAGAGGCACTTTGAACGACTGGTGCTTGGCATGACTTAGAGGCATGCGGTGTCTGAAGTTTATCTCAGTGTGCTGGGGGCAGCTGAAGCACCCTCCACGCCGGGCCCGAAATGCCACCTGGGCAGGTTAATGGCAGAGGGATGCTCCCGCTCTCACCTTCCCATCTGCCCCTGCTGGGCCCTCAGAGAGCCACCAGAGCCTTCACTGTCTCCCGTCGTTTGTCTGGGGAGTCCTGCTGACAGCGTGGCTAATGAGGAGAGCTTTTCCAAGGAGAGCACCGAGAAGCCCGAAAGCGAGGCTGGAGATGTGGCCGAAGAGTTTAATCGTCCTGGCTGGCCATTTCCCACTTGCTGCTCGGGTTGAAGATGAGGGAAGCAGGAGCGACGAGGGGAAAATGACCTCGACCCTAACTGGCGAGGGGGACAGGATGGAGCTGATTTACTTAGCTGATCGATATAGCAGCCCATCTTGCATAGGTGACTCTAGGCAGCTTACGATAAAAATAGGCAAGATAGACAAAGTACAAGATGTAAAAATAAAAACACGTAGCCACCAAGCGTCATAAGACAACCACCAGCAGAGCCGGGAGACGGGCTCCACCACACAGCCGGGCCCCCGGCCTGGGCAGAAAACCAGTTTTTCAGGGCCTTGTGGAAGGCCAGCTGGGTTGGGGCTGGTCTGATCTCCGAGGGAATGATATTCCAAAGGGTGGGAGTCGTGGCAGAAAAGGCTCCCCTGGCCCCCGCCACTCCTTAGCTGATGGCACCCAGAGCACACTGGACTGGCTAGGACAGGTACAAACAATGTATTTGATAATAAATAGATAAATGTGCTAATAAATAAACGGTTAAGGAAGCAGGACTTTCTAAAGGATGCAGCAGTGTCTCCAGTTGAAGCCATTCGAGTCCCTGCAGTTTTCTTAGCAAGGTTTTCGGAAGTGGCCTCCTTCTTTCTTTGGCTGAGAGGGAGGGGCTGGCCCAAGGTCCCCAGCTGGCACTGTGCCTTAGGTGGGACTGGAACTCAGGGTCTCCTAGTTTCTAGCCTGGTGCCTTCACCACTAGACCAAACTGGCTCTCAAAATATACAATATAAATAGAATTATAAGAATTATAAAAAGAAAAAAAAAGAATAAAGATGGTGAATCTGGCCAACAATACCCACACGTGCAAACATATCTGACAGGGGTCTTAACCACCCTAATGCAAAGCATGGGAGAACAGCCAGGTGTTCAAAGACTTTCAGAACATCATTAGGCTGGGAGCCCCATGGATCTCAGGGAGAACCTCATTCCAGAGGGCAGGCATTGTGACAAAAGGCACAGTACCTGGGTCCCGATAGATTAAATTGCTTAATTGAAGGGAGCGCGCCAACCCTGTTTGACTCATAGTGGCTGGGCAGACACCATGGGAGATGGGCGGTCCGTCAGATACCTGGGCCCTGTACCTTGTAGTGGCTGCATTCTGGACCAATTGTAGCTTCTGGACAGTGAGGTGACCAAGGCTTGAATGACTGTGAGCAGAGCCTCCCAATCTAGGAATGGGCACAATTGGTAGACAAGATGGATTTGCGCGAAGGCCCTCCTAGCCATGGAGTAGCCCCACATTACACACCAGTCCCCTGTCCACAATTAAAGATGGAGCCTTAAAGCCCACAGCTACTTGGTCAAGCTAGGGTTCAGTTGAAGTTGGTTCTTCTCCATCTGTGCCCCTACAGCCTCCAGACACCTTGATGGTCAGGGGTAGAGAGGTGTAGCTAAGTATCATCAGCGTTCTGACAGTACTTAACCTCATGCCGAACGATGACTTACCCAGGTTTTTCTACTTCATATAAACGTTAAATGGTTAGTGCACACTGCCCAGAGTTGCTTCATGTGAGATGAGCGTCCATATACATTTTACAAAATAAAATAAAACAAGTAAGTAGGAGCAGAGAGAGCACAGAGCCCCGAGGAAACCTGTAAAGCAGGGGGCTAGGGCAAGGCCTCTCCCCCCCCCCACCAGTTGCAGCTGTAACTGGCCCAAGAGGAAGGAGAAGCACTACCGCAGCACCGTGTTCCTCCACTCTCACACCTGAAGCTGGTCCAGAAGGATGCCGCGTTTGATAGTACTGACGGCTGCTAAGAGATCAAGGAGGGCCGGAATGGATGCACTGTCCCCTTCCCAGGCCTGCCAGAGGTCATTAGCAAATGTGACCAGTGCTGTCACTGGACTATGTCCAGGTTTGAACCCCAGATGAAAAGGGTCCAGGTTATCTGCTTCTTCTGGGGCAGACCGCTAGCACCGCCCCCTCCTCAACACCCTACACACACTACAGCACACTCCTCAGACCTTCTGCTCTCATCTCTGTAGCCAGACATCTAAAGCGCACCTTCAGTCCTTGCCAAAGCTAGGGCAATCCAGGTATCACCACTGCCCTCTGGCACCTGGGAGGAGAGCAGACACTTGCCACCCAACTGACCGTGTCCTTTCAGCACCATCCACCCAAATCTTCTCTCTCCAGCATTCACAAGCATGTTTTCTTCTACCAACCAGTTCTTCAGATTATGTAAGATGGAGCTCCTGAAAGATGGAACACACAGCACACACTCCTGTCCTTTTGAGTCTCACCATCACATACAGGAGACCAGAGGGCCACCCCTCAGCGTGGCAAGTTTTGGATAGCCACAGGACACAGGCTGGTCCTCCAGTAGACCCACTGAGGTTGTGCATCTCTGGATTGTCATTTCTGCCACCTTTCACTTAGAAGAACAGTCCTAGCTGGACACACAGTCACTGCCGCCACCTCATTGGGTTCACTGCCAGCTCAGTCACCACTGCAGTGTCACCGGATCTTCAACAGCTGAGCAGCAGCGCCTCCAACCCAGCGCTGCCGCCACCACCAAGTCACCAAGCAATCCAGTTGGCTACCCAACCCCCTTCAGCCCTCGATTGATTCAGCCACTGAACAGCCCTCCTCGGTCAGCCAGGAGGCCACCCACTGCTGTCTCCCGCAGCCATCGTGAACTGCTGCTGTGCTGTCCAAGGACTCTCCGCTGCTGCTGCTGCTGCTCCTGCTGCTTCCTCCAACTTCACAGCCTCTGCGAACCATCACCGACACTTTACCAGCAATTCCCATGGCCCGTCACTAACACACATCCAGCCTTGGCGCCTCTACAAAAGTAAAAGTGATATTTGAAGAGTAATAGCGTTGGCCTTGATGTATTCCTGAATGCCAATTTTTTCCATTATGAAAGAACATGATTTAGGCACCTCATTAAAAAAGTGAAATACTGGAAACTACATGAGCAATTAAGAAAAGTCTCTATTGTCAAAAAGGCTTCTGTTCGTAAGATCAAGCATTTGAATTCCATTTCAATTAACTTTTGCAGAGATTCTGAGATTTGAAGCCTTAAGCTCATTTAGACCTCCATCTTTATGACTTTATACTTCTGATTTTGTAACTGAAATATGTTGATTAGCGTATATAATCTTTTAAGGGTGTGGAAACATACTTCGTTGTGTTTCTTCTGTCTTGACATGGTCTGCGGACTAATCCAGAACATTCTTTCCCAGTTTGGAGTGAAATCAGTGCTCCCTCTAGGAGTTGGAGGAGGAGGAGGAGGAGGAGGAGGTTGCATTACAGACTTCCTGTCTCTGAAACACTCCAGTTTAGCTGTGGTGGATGGTCCTTATGGGGACATCTGAGACCTTCCTGGACTAGCTTGTTGTAGGCAATAGCGCCTTCCTCTTTCCCCAGCATCTCTACAGAACTGCCTGGCATTTTTACGGGGTGCAAGATTTCTCTTTGCCCTTAACAGCAAATAATGCTGGTGCTTCATGCCTTGATTATGTCTGTGAAGAGGGATCAGCAGCTCGCAGCCCTTCACACCCATTTTTTTCCCTAAAATATTGACACCAAAATTGTCACCAAAATGACAATTTTCAGTAATATCCTATTTTCTTTCCTTTTTATACGAGCTTGTAATTTGTATGTTAGCCTCCCACTTGGCTTCAGAAACCATTTTTGATTAGCCCCCAAGGGGCTTAAAATTTCAGCCCAACCCCTCTGGTGACATTATAATTTAACTCATATCCCTGGAGGCTCTGAAATAACTTTACGAGAACCCTCCTTGAACAAGGCAGAGGACCAGAAGGAAGCTGCTAAAGATTCAGGCCTGCTGCAAAGACGCTGGGCCAGCAACCAGCCTTGCGGCCCCTGCCCTCACCCCACAGGCTCCGAGTCGGACCAGCCCTCAAGGGCTCCAACAGTCAGGGCGAGGGCCTTCCACAGCCGAGAGACCAAGGTGCGCTCAGCTCAGCCCTCCTGAGAGGCAGTAGGACTCGTGAGGCTACTCCACGTAACCTGAAGAAAGCCAGACCTGAGCAGAGCCAGCTGTGCTTGGAGGAGTCAAAAGCTGGGCACGGAAGGTGGCTGGAACATGCCGGTTCATAAGCAGCCTACGTACAAAGTGGAGAACACTGGACTTTGCCTGTCTGGTCCTTGGATAACCCATTTATCTGTTCTAGAGGTGAGATTCAGGGAGAGCGAGGACGCATTTTCACAGACCATTCTGCTATTCCCTGCGCCTGAATGGAGTTCTGATGTGTCAAAAGAGGTTCTGTTTTTGGAACCCTTTCCCAGGATAACACATTACACTGGACTTCTCTAGGAAGGCTCGCATTCCCATTGGATGCTCTTTCTCATTCTTGCAATGCAAGAGCGTGTGAGGCATAAGTGAGCGTGCCTGAAAGAGAAGAAGAGCACTAATGCTGTGGCACTTGGAAGAAGTTCCTGCAGCTTCACCGAGGAAGCAGCCCTCAGGGAGTCTGCCAGTTGCAGTGAACGTTGCTTTGGGCTTCCAGTGGAAAAGTGGGGGATAAATGCATCAAGCAAATAGCTGGGATTCTGCTGTGTTATGGCTGTAGAGGTCAGCCATGGGGAAACGGCCATGAGCTGAGCATCTTGCTGTCATTAACCATCTGCCATGGCATCATATGAAAGTGGGAATCTAAGGCTGAATTTTGCAAGATTCCTGAATCATTCTGCCTAGGGCTGTGGGAGTGCTGTGGAATGGCAGAAGGCCTTCAGAAGTGTGGGCACCATCCCTCGGGGCGGTCTTCAGTGCTCACCCTTGGAAAATGAATGGGGGATTTGAGTGTGGTTCCTGGCAGAGACTGGATGTTTACAGTAGCACTGGCAACTTTCCTTTTTGTTTTCTTAATGTGGGCCACAGCAACCCCTGGCTGGACAGTCTTTGGGTGAAGAAACATCACGTGCTCCCAGACTGGCCCTGAATTTTAGGCAGGAAAGAAGTTGAGCTACTCAGAAATTTTTTTTTTTTGCAAGGGGCATCTGTCTTCCAGAGAACCCCTGTGTTTATTTGGTTTAATTTTCTCTTTCTCCAGCTAAGAATTTTGGCTGGGGAAGGACAGATAATGTGGGATGTTGTATGAGGAAGATATTTATTTACTATATTTCAGTTAAAGTATTTCTCTGATACTTTTCTTCTCCTGTACTTCCAAATCAGGCTAACACAGTGATGGCAGTTGAGCTAATCTGGGTGTCTTGACATAATGTCCTTTCAGGCCGATCTGGTGAAGAGCTAGGAGGTGGGAACTGTGGCTGTTGGGGGGTCCCCGTGCATCACAGCGGTGGTTGGTAGAAGATTATTCAGCACAGCTGAAGAGGCAGGAGTCCCGTTCCACAAAGGTCTGCACAGTGCCAACCTGTCCCAGCCCTCTCAGTTCCATCTTTGCACCAGGCTGCTTGCCTTGGAACACTTCTCACTTCCCGACTCGCTTCCTTCCAGACAGTCTCCACTGTCTGTCTTTTCTCTGATACCAGTCATAGCCCAGGAGGATCATGGCTCCACTTCTGAAGGAGACATTGATGGAGTTCTTGTTGGAAGTGAAAGGGAATGAATGAATGAATGAATGAATGAATGAATGAATGAATGAATGAATGAAGCCAGCTGCTTTGCATACGCACAGCTCTAGGTCCCGAGGCTTCCTCCAAGACTCAGTACTGGACTTGGAAGTTCCCCTGTTTCACAATTTTGGAGCATGCTAGAAACCCCCTTGGTATTATAATTCTCCATTTCGCTACTTCAAGACCATTCCAGCTAATATTGGTCTCAGTTCTCATCCTGCTACTTTGGGAGTTACCTCCCTCAAAATCGTTCACTTCGCCCAGGATCTCTTTGTAGTGATTTCTGTTGCACACGTGTATGGGGTAGAGCTTGTGCGGTAATGCTGCAACACTCATTTTGTGATTCTGACAGAATGGTCAGAAACTGCGTGCACCCTTGCTCCGTCCCCCGAAGAGCTGCTTCTCTGCCTGCTTCCTACTGGTCAAAGGAATCATCGTGGATGTTCTGATCTTCAGCCTTCCACAGGAAGCCAAGAGGCCTGTTGGGCCAAGCACCTAAGCTCTCTTGGGCTATTGGCCAAGAAAGTGTAGGGCTGGCAAGATTTGGACCCAGTGGAACTGGATAAATTAGCAGGAGTGAAACCATAGGCCAGTGTAGTCCAAACTCGGCCACTTTAAGATGAGTGGACTTCAACTCCCAGAATTCCCCAGCCAGCCATGACAACACTGCCATAGGCCTTTGAAGTCCTGCTGCAAGTCCAGTAGGGTTGAGGATGGATTCCAGATGTGGATTTTAGGGTGGTCACAGCAGTCATAAGCAAAAAGGCAGGGACCCACAGAGAAAAGGGTCCCTATCTTGCAGCCAAAACCTGTACCATATACCTGTGTGTTGTCAAATGAAAGTTGCCAGAACCATCTTACATTTCTGTTCTGGGGCCTACCCTAGTTACCAGTCAGTTTACGGGTGCAATTCAGAATGCTGGTTTTAACCTCTAAAACCCTTTATGGCTTGATACCTAGCGATATGCAGGGACACCTTCTCTGTGTAGAATCAAGCCGTCCAGGTGTGTTCCCCAGTGAAATCTACTAATGGTTCGTCGCTATGGAGAGATGAAGGTGGCAGAGGCATGCAGCCAGTGTTTCTCTGTGGTGTCCCTGTATTTGGAACTGCCTGCCCCTTGAGGCCAGGCTGATGCCCACCCAGACGGCCCTTTGGAACTTAGTAAAAACTGAGTTGTACCAGAAGGCATTTGGGGGGTGATGAGCGGTTGCCATCTGTCCCTTGCCTGATGGATGTTTGGTGTTTTTTTGGTTTTAATTCTGTTTATTATTGTTTTTACTACTGTAAACTGCCAGGAGTCCACGAAGATTACATCAGTATAGAAATAAATAAATTACATAAATAAATCTGGATGGACCTGCCTAAGATAAATTGGATGGTTTTTCGAGGAGGAGGAGGAGGAGGAGGAGTTGGAGTCTTATTTAATTATTTATTTATCCGATTCCGTTTGGTGCCGTGAGACTCTGGGAGGCTCACAATATACTAAACAGGAAAAAAACCCCAATATAATAAGAACAGACTTATGACAAAAAACAAACTGGAAAAGAAGAGGAGGAGGAGGAGGAGGTGGTGGTGGTGGTGGTGGTGGTGAACCCGGCAGCAACCCGCACGTCCCTCAGCATCCAGCTGTGAGCGCTGGCAAGTAACAGGCAGTCCTGGGACTGTTGAGGGGAGCCTCGTTTCTGGGTAGTCCGTCCTTCCAGAGCTTTGCGGCCTTCGCTAGAACCGCCCCGGTTCCGAGGCTGCGGGCCAAGAGACGTGCCTGGCCAGGGGGAGGGCCGCTCGTCACATTATTTTGCCTGCCACAGTCAAGTAAAGTGTCCTCTGGTTACAGTCCTAACGGCGCAATTGGAGTTGCAGAACAATAACCCCCAAATTAAGCCACAGAGAAAACCATAAAACAACCAGCCCAAGAGCAGTCCAGAGGAAATTTGACCAAGAGAGGATTTAGGGTCGGGCACTGAGCGCATCTGGCTGCGGAGGAAAGAAGGACGGCTCCTAGCAACCTACTCTGGACAGATCTTCTATAGATTTTGATTGACACTCCTAGCGACCGCATAGATTTTCTCCACGAGCATTAAGGCGAAAGAAAAGTCCTGTCCTGTGGCAAATGGACATTTCCCAGGTGGACTCTGGCCGCAGCATTTGAGGGCCTTCCAGCCGCTCCTGGGTCAGACTCGGGGGCTGTTTCCAGCTGCCGCTTTCTGCCTGCTTGGCATGCCAGGGCCCAAATGGGGGGCTCAAGGGAGTTCCTCCTTTTCCTTAGGGAGGGGCAAAGCTCAAGCCTGGTGTCGCGTTCTTGTCTTCCGTAGCTGATAAAAGAAAGTTTAAAGAGCCTGCACAGAGTGCCAGAATTGTCTTTCTTGTGCACTCTGGAAAGCGGATGGACACGGCTGGGGTGGGCCAAGGGCCCTGCGTTCCTAACGGGGGGAACGTCTGGTCTGTTCGGCCAGTCACATAGCCGGAAGTGCAGAGGGAAGGAAGGGCCTCGGGGGCGAACCAGGGATATTCCCTGGTTGACAGTGTTGCAAGGCTTTTCAGGTGGGCTGCAGCATTTCCCCTGAGCGTGCTGCTGGCTGTACTTCTTTTTTCTTTCCCGCTGCCTTCAAGTCGTGTTGGCTCCTGGCAACTGATCCCTGCGCTTTCCTTGGCCAGGTTTCCAGAAGGGGTTTGCCCGGGCGCTGCCTCCCCGGGCTGAGGAGAGGGGCCGGCCCACAGCCACCCAGTCAGCTTCGTGCCTGAGGTGGGACTGGAGCTCGGGGTCTCCCAGTTTCTAGCCCGGAGCCTTCACCGCTAGGCAAGACCAGACTGGCTGTCTTGTGCATGGACAGCCCAGGAGCACATCCCGCCCTCTGGCTCGTCAAGGAAGGTGGCTGTACATGGGAAACTCCGCCAGGCCTGAATTCAGCCCCCTCTCGAAGATGGCAGTGCCGTTTCCCTCTGTTGAAGCTTAGGGCGGCCCATGAAGGCCTTGGGCAGGCCCAGCGGTGATGCCTGCAGAAGGGCTTCCACTCCACCTCTTCCTGGTCACGGGGAGGGTCCCCCCTTGTGCCAACGTTGCCCGTGCCTTCTCCCTGGAAGCAGCTCCGCTTCGGCTGCGGTGTCCGGCCCGAGAGCCTGTTCCCCGCTCTCCACCGCTTCTCCTGCCTGGGGTGGCCTCAGAGGGGCCCTTGGGGGGCAGGGGGGAGGAAGGGTGCCGATGGGAGCCCACTTTCTCTCTCCCTCGATCGCTTGGTTTCTCTCAGTCGCCTCGAGGGTGGCCCAGCTTTCCCGTCTTGGCTAGTAGCAAGTGGGCGGAAGCCGGAGGCGGCAGCATCTCCGATGCCCAGGCTGCCCTCCAGGAGGGAGATTCAGGAGGGGCCTTTCCTCCTCCCCGAGGAAGATGGGGCTCGCTCTCCTGGGGAAGAAAGACCACCCCTGGCATGCAATCCCCCCGCCCCGGTTGATCCTGCTCCTGCTCCTGCTCCTGCTCCTGCTCCTTGCTCAGACTCCCTCCCTTTCCGGCTCTGGGCGCAGGCTTAGCGTTTCTGACACCTTCAGGGGAGGCCGGAGCCCCTGTAACCCGGCTGGGCGGCCCTGCCTTCAGGGTGTTTCCTCGGGTCTCCTGCCCTCTGGCCTGCCCCAGCGCTTTGTCCCCAGACCGGCTCTCTTCCCCGGCAGCGTTCAGCCGCAGCGGGGTGCTCCTCCTCCTCCTCCTCCTCCTGGCTGCGGGGAAAGCCTGCGGGGGCGGGGGAGGCCTTTGCTGGGCTAATTGTGCCGGCCCCAGACGGGCCTGGCTGTGCCTCCTGGGTTGGGCAGCGGCTGCAGTTAATGAAATTGAACATTCAGCGAATGCCTGCTTGGCAAGGGTAAATCCGTGTTCCACATACTTACTTGGTTCATTTATTAGGCACTCCTAGCACTGGTGTGCCACTCTGGGCCAACCGACGCTGAGCGGTGGGCAACGTGAACGGGCCGTTACACCCCACGAGGACGAGCCTCCGCCTGCTGGAAGCTGTGCCGTCCCGCTCCGCAAAGGCACCCTTGGCCTGGGCCTTCCGCGACTGCCTCCGGTGAGCCCTGCTGCCGGACGGAGGCAGAGCGTGGCTGAAGCGGCCCTGCAGGCTGGAGGGCTCGAGGCGAGGGAGCCGCTCCTCACGCCGCTCAATACGAGCCCTGGATGAACCCCTGTTTGCCGAGGGCGCCTTTGGGAGGAAGAGAGCCACACAGACAAAACAAGTAGAATTAGGCCTCTGTTAATTCTGGCTTGACTTTAAATGCCAATAGCGGTTCAGCACGGAAAACTCGTGGCAGCCGGTTCCGAATGAGTGGCTGAACAGCCCAAGGTGGACTTCTCAATCATCTGTTCTATCATCAAGAGCCCATCGTTGTTGGACGTTGCGGGGGCTACAAGAAGAGCAATTCTTGAGCTCCTCTTGCATTTCCTGGTGGCTTTTCTTACAATGTTGCATTGCCTGGGTTGGCCTCTATGATGTACCAGATCTTTTAAGGTGATGCAGCTCTTGACCCAACTTTGTGCATTTCTTCAGCATCTTGATTTGACGATGCTGGAGAATCATGCAGCCAGTCACTTGGAGATGTCTCATTCGGAAAATAAAACGTGAGCATTCCCTGATGTTCTGTTGGCCAACTCGGCAGCAACTCTGTGCATCCTGGAAGAAAGTGCTTCTGGCTAATCCAGAATCTGGGCATGGTGAAATAAGATGATGGCATTTACCTTCAGCATCGCAGTTCAGGAATACCTTCAGTACTCATCAGGAGAAGAGGCCAAGACCCTCCCATCTTCCTCTTTTCTGTGTTGCTGTGTTTCAACAAGCTCTCTCTAATGTGTTCCGTGGATTGTAGTTAGACTACAACTTGTGTAGTTCCTAGTTAGTGTAGGACGGGGAAGGCTGGTTTGCATACTTATACCCCAAATTAACTGGTTTAAACAGAAATCTTTAGATATCCAAGATGCTAGTCTCTCCATGGAGAACTTCTTTTCTTGATGCTCATTCTTCTGAACTATTGCTAAAATGGCCACCTTCAAAATAATTGATATTCTCCACAAGGAGGAAGGTTCTTCACATTTTCCATTCCTCGTGCAATGATATAATATCTGTTAGAGACGTTATTCTGCTGCAGCATAATTAATGGAGCAGCTTGGTTTATTTATTTTTGACAAATGGGCATGGATCATGGTGACAGGCATGAAATTAGAAAATTCCTTGAGTGCCCCCAAATATAAATAGCTTTCGGAACTGAAAAGGATTTCACAGCTGAAGATTTTATTGTGTTGAGGGGAAAAGTTTTTCCATTGGAACCCCCCGCCCCCCATTTTCCTTCCATCTCCCAAATGCTTTTCTTCTTTGCAAATTGTTTGTCCATTCACAAAACATACTCTGGAGCCCAGTGAGGCTCATGGGAATAAATTTCAGGTCAAATTAGTACAGTTTCCTTGCTGTCAGGATGGTGGAATTAATGGTGTTTTGATGACACAAATTTTGAAGGGTGAACAAAAAGCTTGAGGGGAGGGGGACCTGACTCCTTAGAAGTGCAGCCCTCCTCCCCCCCAGCCGCTGTTGTCTTTGCTGTCATCCGTCTGCCAATCTCCCTGTCCATGGTGAGTTAAAAGTGCTTTTCATCCCCTCTTCTTTCCCACAGAGTTTGCCAGATCCGGGCCAGTGCCTGGGTTCCAAGGGGACACGTTGCTGTTGGCCTTCATCGACTTGAGACAAGTACGTCTTTGTGTCTCTCTGTTTTGTGTTTCTTTTAAGATGTGTGACTAAAGACCATCAGGTCCTGAGGGAGGAAGGGAGGAGGGGCGGGGCAGGGTTGGAGAGCCAGGCCAGAGACCTCTCTTCTTTCCACCATGATCCACTCAATAGCCCTCGAATCCACGGCCACCTTTTCTCTGCAGTTAATTGGATGTCTTGTGCCAGGAGGAGAAGGAACGAGGCAGTGGTGGGTGGCCTGCTCCACGAAAGGGCCCCGGTGGCCCCAGGCGGGGATGCGTGGTGTTCTGGTGAGCCTCTGCCGTGGTGGTGGAAAGAGCCCGTTGGCCTCCTCTGTGGGCTCCTGACTCTTGCCTGCACACATGGCCTGGCGAAAAGCTCGGTGTGTGTCTGGGAGGGCTTGCGTTCCCTTTGGAGGCACGCCCTCCAGCAGTCTCTCCGTGAAGGAAAGCCGGCAAAAGCTCCACCCGTGGGCAGGAGGGACACCTTGGCGGTTGTGGTGGATAATAGGGAGCCTTTGGGGTTTGGCAAGCTCCCATGGGAGCAGCGAAGACATTTTCCAGCAAGCCCTTTGTGGGGAAAGCATGATGTGCCAATCTGTGTGTGGGGTGTCCCAGGCAGAGGGGGTCTCGCTTATGTCACCTCTTGGCAATGCAGATGGATAGGGTAGGAGAGAAAGTGACTGATGCCCTTTTTCATTCAAACCATCTTTGTTAATTAAAGACACTATGCTTTGTCTCAGCTGCCATGATGATGCAGTACCCCTGGTTTCTAAGGCTGACATGGGCTTGCATTCTGAATGTTCCCTATGAGCCGTGCAGCGGGGGGGGGGGGGGCGCAGAAGCCTTCCTCAGCCCCCTTGGATGGATCGGCTCCGTTCTCTTCCCATTCCTCTACCTCCTGCCTTCCCGTTCTGGGCCAAGGCAGATTTTGGCCTTTCTAAACCAGAGGGATCACGATCCCCAAACGCTCGCTGTCCTGGAGGGAGCAGCGGTGCCTCCCGAAAAACGCGATAGGGAGGCAGGCTGTTTTCGTGCAATGAAGAAGCCCCACTCTGAATTCGGACGGAAGATCTAAGGGGTGACTAAGATCCACAAGTCGGAAACCCTTGGGATGAGCCCATGGCTCCACATAGGAGTCTAACTTAAAGCATCCCGACAGACGCTTGAGTGCATGCAAGGACGCAAAGCCAAACATCGCCAGGTTGTTCTCGGTTGGAGTGCTCTTGCGGCCAGACCTGGCATTCTTTGTTAGACTCCGCCAGGGATTTAAATTGCGTGATCATAACCCCCCCCCCCATCATTTTAATTTACATGCCACCCAACTCCCAGCTCCTCTGGGCAGTTACGTGTACTCGATTCCCTCAGTCTCGATTTTGTTCTCATCTGGTTTCGGGTTTCCAGAACCTGCTTCAGTCTTAACTTTTCTTAAACTATAAAGTCCAGGACTGGGCTCCATTCTTTGCATGGGCCTGACCAACCCAGAATCAGCACAGAATCAAGGGGCACTCTTGGTTCCCATGATTTGGAAGCCCTCCTTCCGTTAGTGCAGACTAAATTGTTGTCAGTTACTCCATCTCCTCTCCATTTAACTGGTCTTCTACTTTGCATTGGTCTCTGTAAAACTTCATTCTATTATTTTCAGTCCATTTCTCAAGCCTATTAAGATCACCTTGAGTTTTATTTTTGTCTTTACATAAATAGCTATCCCACCCAGTTTCGTTGTCATGCGCAGATTTGAAAAGCGTTTCCTCTATCTCAGCCATAAATACAATTTAAAGACCGCTAGAACCAAGACTGAATCCCGCAGCTGCCCACTTGATACTTACCTCCAGTCTTATGGGAAGCTGTGTAGTAACCATCTCAGCCGAAAACGAGTAGAATTTCAAGATATGTTATGAGGTTCTGTTAAGAAAAGGTACTAGATTTTATAACTGTCTACTTGATTGTTGAGTTAAAACTAGCCAGGTAAAAGCCTAGCCAAGTTCATGTTCTGAGAGAATCAAAAGCGTAAGAATTACCCTGTGGTTCTTTTAATTTTTCACTGCATCTTGAAGTGATAATTACTTTGTCTGCCAAAAGTATAGACTAATTTACAGAACTGTAGAATTGTGGGGTTGGAAGGGACTGTGAGGATTGCCTAGTTCAACCCTCTGCTAAATGCAGAAAAACCAATTAAACCATCTACGAGAAGTGGGCTGCTGAGCCCCGCAGGTTGCTGGGTAGAGCGGTGGCTTGCAAGTCAAAAAATCCTTTTCCTTTGGATGGAGCCTCCTTGCTTTCAAGGCTGCAGCAAAGCGACAGTTCTTTGATTCATCTCAAGCAGCCGATGCCAAGGCTGTGGTCTCTGATTGAGATGAAAGCATGCTACTTAGCAGACTCGTCTCAGGCTAGTCTTCCTCCTCATTTCCAGGGTTTCCTCAGAACGCAACCTTTTTTTCATGAGGCCTTTAAAATAATACCAATGCTTAACTCTAATTCCAGTTCCAAAATTCCAATTATATTGTAAAATCTCTCGGACAAGAAATCCCCCAAACTTGAACTTTTAAATACTGGTTACCACGGTGGTAGTTGGTAGATTCCTAAAGTTGGACCAGGCCCATTTGGGCCATCCTGCCCAGCACGGGATTTTAAATTAAAGCGTCCTTGGCCAATGGCTTGAATCTGTTCATTCAAGTTCTGCACTCTGGAACAGCGGAGAACAGGGGTGCCTTTCTTCCACGTACCCTTCCTGACAATTGAAGAGTGCCATGGTATTCCCCCAAAATCTTTTCTTCCCAGGGCTACCCATGGATCTCAGTTCTTCAGAATACCAGGACGCTGACACAAGTCTGGGTGTCAAAGATTTTTAGGAGTGATCACATCAATTTGATAGGTTGTCTTCCATTCCCTGCGGCTGGCAAAGATCAAAGCTTTGGCAGAAGTATCATCTAGAATTGCAGGACGTTTCCCATGAAATTGTCTTCCTTAGCCTCCAGTGGAAGACCATTACAATTATATTATAGAGAACCAGCAGGAAAAATGTGAATCAGTAATCATTATTTTCAGCCTCTTTTTCATCTGTCTCCTCATCCTTTTAGGATGTTCCCCCTCTTGCAGTAAAATGTGACTGTACCAATAGAGGCGAATTTGTGTAGCTCAGGGTTGAACTGTGGAGTCCTTGGGGTTCTCTGAGCTTGCAAGAGAAGAGCCAAGTTCAGAAAACCCCAAGGACTCCACAAATGTGACTGTGTTGGGCCCTGGTAGCAGCTTCCAATGTGCACGTATGCTAAATATAGTAGCACTGTGGTCACAGTTTCTGATTCTTTCCACAACGGTTACTTCTCCTGCCAGATGACGGTCAGTGCCGAGGGTTCGATTTAGAGTTGCCTCCCCTCTGCTCAGTTCAGGTCCACCTGTTCCGAGGGACGGTTCTTTAGGGCACCTAGAAATCTGGCTTCTTGGCCTTGGCCTCAGCATGAGCGCCCTCCCTTAATTGTGAGAAGTCCTCCTTTGCTTCCCTCCCTGATTGCTTTCGCCCTCAGCTATTGATCCCACCTGTAGATGTCGTTTTCATTTGTGGCCTGACACTGCAGTGCACAGCAGAGAAATCTGGTCTTCCCCTGTTTTCAAGTGCAGCTGATTTTATAACCACCATGGGCTGACTTTGTTGAGAATATATTGGGAATGTGTTTTTTTCCTGATTATGCGGTCTACCAAAATGGTAGGTAGACAGACAGACAGACACTGTTCCTGTCTGTTCTATGACGTTTGCATCTAGGAATCTTCTTTTCAGTCTGGGACATCTGCTCCCTTTCACCAGTTTGGTACTTCACGCATCCTTTAATGGAGATGAATGAGAAGTTTCTCCAGGCCACTGACGAGAGGGAGGCGCCCCATCTCACTTGCGGCTCCGAACCTGGGGGACTCCCTGGCTTGGCTTCCGGGAGATCTGAGCAGAAATCATGCCCCTCCTTGCCGCTCTAGAGCTGGCTGTAATGCAAGCGCTCGTGTGGGGCTGGAGCGGTCCCTTGGGAAACATGTCCCACTCCTCAGATTCGATACCAGCTTTCCTGGCTGGAAGCAGATGTGGACTGCGTAAGAGACGTGCACCGCTTAGGGCTTTCTTCTGGGATTATCACTGTTGTGGTCCTTAATTGTTGCTATTATCACTATTGTTGTTATTAGTGCTGAAGGAGCTGCAGTTACTGCATTAGACCTGCAAATCCTGCATCCAGGCATGCAGTCTAGCTAATAATCCTACAGACCTTGTTTCTTGGAAGAAGGCCAAATCATCAGAATACTGTCCCAAATTATTCTCGTGCTAGGCCAGCCAATCCCATAGGGTAGAAGGCTAAGGGGACCAAATCTCTTCTCCCGGAAGCCCCGTTTTTTTCATAGCCCAGCCCACTATCCCCCACGTAGTAGCTCCCACCTGTCTGCCGGGGGACCTCGTCTGACATCCTCCTCCTGGCCCTGGTATATGTGAGAGAGAACCCCCGCTGCCTTTCTGGCAATTAAAAGGTAGGTGAATGAATGAATGAATGAATGAATGAATGAATGAATGAAGTCAGTAGTCCTAGCTGTGTAGCATAGAGGCCAATAGCTAGACGCTCCAGCTCGTCCTTCTCCTCTGTGGGCAATGACCCAATCTCACGGGAGATACAATCCAGTGTTATAGAAAAAGGAAAGGTAAATGCGCACATACTTTTTAAACTTTCAGTATCCCAAATACAAACATTCAGGGCTGGAGAAGATAAATACTGCTTGGTTAAAAAGAAAAGGGAATGCTTTCGGCAGGTCTAGGCGTCCCGGTATCTCCTGCAGAGGGAGGTGCTGGGGTGATCCGGATCTGGGCCTGGGCGACAAAGAGGATCTCTCCCTTGAGCGTCCGGGGGGCAGCCCGGCCAGCAAGGAAGCTGCCTTCCCACCCCTTTGGGTATCTGTGGCCTCGTGCTTCCATCTTGCCGATTTTTAAAACCGTGTCCACCCAGGAAAACCTTCCGGGGTGTGGATTATGCTGCCGCCGCCGCGGTGTGGAGGCTCTCCCTCCGCTGCCAGTCGGCTGCAGTCTCTCGTGGGCCTCCTGGCCGGGCAGCTCCCTCTGTGCAGCGCCTTCCCCGCTGAAGGACGCCCAGGCTCTTCTCTGGCCGGCTCTGCCGCCACTGCCAAGAGCCCACCCCGGGATCGTTCGAACAGTTTGCAGGCCTGCAAGAGGGTGGGGTTTCGGTTTTGATTTTTATGGGGAAAAGTAGTTTAACTTTTGATGGTTTAAAGGAAAAGTCTGTAGACTTGGGGTTCAGCACAGCCCCTTTCTTTTGTGTTCTGGAAGAAGTGAGTCCTGAAGCCAGGTTTGAAAGCGTGGAATTAGTAAGCAGGGAAGGAAGAAGTCGGTTTGGTTCTGCGTGGGGCTTGCTCCCTCCCCAACCACCATCCTGGGGGACTTTCCGGTTCCTGGTTAAAGTGGTCCCCATGTCAGGTCTTTCTCTAAAGGGAGATGGCTGGAGCTCGGGAGGGGAGGGGGACCCGAGCAGCCTTCATTCGGAGGAACAACTTCCCTTTAGCCCGATGGCAGCTCAGTTATTCCAAAAGGTGCTTAGCAGAGCACGTTTTAAAGGTTCTGAGTCTTTCTGAAAAGTCTCCCCCCACCCGGTCTTCTTAATCAGCCTTTTACACAAGAAGGGTGTGAGCAATTCCTTTGGAAAATCCAAGCAGCCGTACGCTGTCAGACTCCTGGTCTGCTAAAGTATCATAGGCAGGCAGGTGGATTTATCGTCTTAGCTGTGACTTTTCCCTGCTTCTGTGGGATTAAGCTGGCCTTAATTCTGCTTTTGAAGATAGAGCCGTTTTATTACCATCAATTAACTGCCAAGTCCAATCCTTTAGCCAGACTCATGGAAATGCTTTCCCCTTCGTTTGGGAAAAGCATGGGTGTGCCGAGGAACTGGATAATCAGGGTGGTCCCCAGAATTTGCAGTGGAAATGACTGAGGTGGAGCTGTTCAACCCGCGTCCTTTCAGGACAAGCCGAAGGACTCTTGTCCCCACCCTGCAGCCCAAATGTTGGGCGGATGGCTTTCCTCACCCGAGGCCAGCTGCCGTCCTCCTTACTGTTGTCCAGTTCCATCTCTGATTTCTTTTCCGGTTGGTGGCGGTATGGAAATATCTGAATTTAAACACACGAGAGCTGCCGCCACTGAAAGAGCCTCTTATGCAAAATGCCCATTCGCCTATGGGATGTTCTTAGCCTTTATCCAGAATCTGGGTTGGGCAGATTCTCTTTCCTCCAAAGCTAGGGAAGGAGCAACGGTTGTTCACAGGCTGACTGTACTTTCCCCCTTTTATTTCTTGTCTCTTCAGGTGGTAGATTCACATCTCTGCCAAATTGCTCTGTTGCCCTTCCAGAGCCGGGGCACCACACAAAGAAGGGAATTCTTGGGTTGCCACGTTTTGACTCTGACAACCCAGAGGGGTAGAGCCCTTGTCCAGGAAGGGCTCCCCAGGGGGTGTCCTCGTCCGATAGCCCTCTCTGCCACCTGAAGCCTTTGCTCTTTCTCTCTTCTCAGCAACAGAGCTTTTGGCTGGAAATCCTTTGTTCTGATTGCCACATGCCTACCTATGTGTCATCCCTGGCCATGCGGGGGTTTTGCAGGCTCTCCACCAATTGTAGAAATCCCCTCTTTTGGTGCAATTATAGTGGTGGTCGGGACGACTTCCTGCTAGTTCCCACTGGCACAGAGTGAGGGTTCCAAACGATCTCTATGCCAGAATTGTACAGTTGGGTTCAGCCCCCAGGGACACCCAGAAGTTTTGACCGAATTCTAATTTTTCATCTGATAAAAGGGGAAATTATTAAATACATGATTGGATAGTAATAATATTAGCAATATTTTAAAATACATTTACATCTACCGTACATGAAACAATATCAAAACTACTTTTTGTCCTGGCCCACCTATTAACTTTTGGGAGTGTGGCTTGTCACCTAGGTGCTGGCAAGCATGGCATGCCTTTTCCCCCGAAGTGCATCCCAAAGCTAGCCGCACAGTTGCAAAGGCACCTGGACGCTCAGAGCAGAGAGAGCAAGACCAGGGGTTATGTGGCAGATACTTAGAAGTGCCCCGAAAGGTCAAGAGAGGAAATTTCTGACGGTTGGGGGGCAGAGTTCACCGTAAAACTGGGGCTGAACAGCAGAACCGAGGCTGCCACTGCCTGTGTCTCATGAGAGCTGTAAAGCGAGTGCTTCTCTGGTAAGATACGGGTCTCTCCTGGCCTGGCACATACCTCAGCGTTTAAGGCAAGTGGGGGAAGTCCCTTCGGCTGGCACCGCTGTATCTCATAGACTGCCCTCTCGGCACCTTCTCTTCCTAGGGTTAGAGAGGAGAGGCTCCTCACATTTCACCAACTTCAGCTGCCGCTTCCTCGGTCGGGTGTCGTCGTTCTGTGGAAGTTACGGGCAGGCAGACTCCTCCAGGGCTCCTCCACATCTTCTCTCAGAGGAGGAGTTCTCAAGAGGCGTGACACGTAGCGATGGGGAGCCTCTGTGGTCTTTCTCTCCTGTCTCATCACGGGTGCCTGAGTGACCTGGCAGGGTCACTCAGAGGTTCTAGAGCAATGGCAGATATCATACCCCAAATAAGGGGTGGACATCTCTTGGCCCTTAAGGCCACTTTTGAATCTAGGACTGGGACAGCTGGTAAGACACGGCGCTTACATGCGCTGCTCCGCATTTAGCCGGGTTGCAAAACCAAGGCGATGAATGGAATGGCAGGCCAGAGTATGGCTGTCTTTGTGTGCCAGTACTGTGTGAGTTGTGTGTGCCCTTCCAGGGCAAGGCCTCAAGGTAGCGTCCGAGATTGTCTCCGGGAAAAGGGCACCCTCGAGGGTTCCCGGCATTCTCTTTGCACTTGTGATCAAAGGCATACACGCTGAGTACTCCGTCCTTATGTCCAATTTGGGGACGCTTATGATCTTAGCTCATTACAGTCTCAGCTTCTCTTCCTCTCCAATTCCAGATGCCCCCTTGAAGGTGGGGCGGTGCATTTTTACTCAGGATTACTAAGGCCATTTTCTTGAAACCGACGGGGAAAGACATTTCAGATGGTTTCCTTTAGAACTGCTATGGCGATTTAGAATGTTCTGTTCTTGGGTCTGTCTCCATCGGAGATGCTGGTGACTGAATCTGGCAACCTCTCTCAGTAACATTTGTAATCAACGTTACCTTTGTCTTGACAACGGATGCACCCAGGGGAATGCGATGCAATTTCCAGGCGCTCCTCTCTACCGGCAAAGTAGCCTTCCCGGTTTGGTGCCCTCCAAATGTCTGGAGGTCCGTCAACCAGCATCTTTAAGAGAGGAGAGGGAGTGTGTGTGTGTGTGTGTGTTTTGGAGGGGGAGGAAGGTTCAATTTCATTTTCAGATGCATTTTGAGTAATTGTATTGGCAAGGGATCTTCAGAGATCATGGCTGTAAAAATATTTTATTGGCACTAGAACTGGCCAAGGTTATGATTGATTAGCTCCTCATTTCAATATTCAGGAGAATGCAGTTCCGTCATCTGAAGAAGTGAGTCTGTTTTAGAGTTTCAGAGCTGCAGCTTGACACAATTTTGAACTTTCATTTGTAGGAACGTAGCTCACTAGTAAAGGACACGATGTGCTTTTCCGCTGGGCAGAGTAAATCTCCCTCAGCTTCCAGATGTTTTGCCCAGGTGGCTCTTTTTCCCCAGTCTTTTGCCAGCAGGGGGTGCTGTGGGAACGAGAACCAGGAGCCCCTCTTGGAGGGGAGGGTACGCGGCATCCTGTTAGAGAGCTCCATTTCCGTCCATCCGCCCACCCTGGCCTTGCAGTCAAAGGGGCTCCAATTCTTGGCCTGAAAAATGGTCCTTTCCCCTGCTAATTCCACATGCACATTTTGAATTGAGACCATTGGAGCTGCTGAACTGGTTATTTTCTGGAATTGCATGCAAAGCACAATCGGATCTGCAGCCCAGGGGTATCTGGACGCTTGCCAGTGGTTCAGGAGCCTCGTCAAGGAAGCCGGGCTGTCTTTGCCGGCCACGAGAGGCTCAGGGTGACGACCTGCGGCTGCTGCGACAGGAGCAGCAGCGGATTCCTTTGCGGAACGCTGCTCTTCCTCGGCTCAGTCGTTTGGTCTGAATGCTGGCTTTGCGGTTGGGGGGGGCGCGCGGGGATATTTTGGATCTCTCCATGGCAGGCTTCCAGTACTGCCAATAGCAGATAGATGTGTCAAAAGCCTCCCCTCCACTCCAGTGCAAGAGATCTACCTTTAATGCAGTGATTTAAAACCACCAACCCATTAATAGTAAAATATTTAAAGAGCTGGACATAATAAACAACCTCTAGATCTGTTCCTTATCTTGCATTATGCAAGGTCAGTCTGAAGCATGATTCTGTCATTAGGACAGGATGTCACTCCCCCCCCCCGACCTCCCCCCATGGCTGGCCACAAGGACCCCAGGTCTCCTGATTGCTGTCCCCCCGCCCCCCTCCCCGGCCCTGGGTGGCATCCTTGTCCTCCCTCTTCCCCTGCTTGTGGGGGTCATTAGCCTCCTGGGGTTTCCAGCCTCCTCAGCCTGGCTGCGCTGACTCAGCCCCATCTCCATGGCCTTTGGCTCTACCAGGACTGGGCTGGGCTCCCCTGAGAAGGCCTTGGTGGCGGGGTGGGCGCTCTGTCTGTCTGTCTGTTGGTCTAAGAAGGCCTTAGCCGTGCCCTTCCATGCAAAACCCAGGTGCGTGGCCTTCTGCCTTCAGCCGCCCTGGGAGATCTCTGCATTCCTCGGAGCTGCTGCTGCTGCTGCTGCTGCTGATTTAAAGGCAGCCTTGAGCCCGGGGGAGAGAATAAGCGACAAGGGGAAATAGTTAGATAATAAATGGGGGGGGGGGCGTTTGTGTTTTGGGGTTTAATGAAAGACAAGCAAAAGTGGTTTTCTGTCGTAAGACAAGCACCATGGGCAGGAAAGTAAATGCGAATGGCAGAATATGGAATAAGATAGAAAGTGGGAAAGTAAACCCTTCTGCCTGCTGCAGTCTGGGAAGGGTGGCCTTTGCCCACTGCCCAACAGGCTTCTGCCTGGTTCCATGAAGGAGCAGGCCAGGGCCAGGGCCAGGGCCAGTCAGGTCCAGGGCTTGGGTTGGGACCGGGGTGGGATTTCTTGGTCGGGGCTCGTCAAACCCCACGCTTTCCGTTGAACCTTGGAAGCAAAATGGAGGCAGACGTGCCAGAAGTGGACCCGTTGCTCTGAGCAGAGATGTAGGGTCCTCCTTGGTTTTTTAACTTTGGTGCACAGTCCGAGCAGTGCCCTTACTTCCTGACCACCTGCAACCTGCTCAGAAGCCCGCTGCATCCCCCCTGGGGCATTTCAGCCATAACTGCATGGCCTCGTGGCCCCAGCTTGGCCAGAGGCGGCCACAGCTCTTGGGAGCTCCTTGGGCCACAGCACAGGGCCCGGCCTCGTTGGGCCGGAGCCGTAACCCGAAGAAGGGAAGAAGAGACCGGGCGGCCGTCCCGTCCTGGTGCTGCAGCTGGCCACAGTGCGTGCTCCGTTGGAGGCCAGCCAGGAGGTGGCAAGGGAGCCGGCCAAGGGTCCCTTTTGTTAGTCAATATGAGCGAGAGGCCTGGAGGGCGGCCGGAGAGCAAAAGGGGTTGAGGAGGGGCCAGGAGGCGGCTCAGTTCCAGCGTTTGGAGCCCAGAGCCGGAGGGTGGTGGGCGAAGAGTTGCCATGTCCGCTTGCACTCAGTGTGATGAAGGTTGGAAACGACTCTTCATTATGGCCCTCGTTTCTTTTTCTTTTCTTTCCTCTTCTACTTTTTTCTTTTTTTCCCTTTTCCCTGCACCTTCTGAACTCTCACTTTTCTTTTCTTTCTAGTTTAGTTTGTATTGGTTTTTCTGTGTTTATTAAACACTTCAATAACACAATTAGAAAGAAAGAGCTGGAAGAGGCCGCGAGACCGCCAGGCCCGGCCCCCCACCCAGGCAGGGCTCCCGGGGAAAGCCCCGGAGGCGGGCGAGGGCCGGGCGCCGTCTCGCTGGGGTTATGCTGTCCAGCTGCTCTTCTCTCGCGGGATTCTGGGAGCTCGGCTTTGACACATCTGGAGGACACCATCTGGAAAGCCTGGTTTAAATCATTCTGTCCTCATCCTTCCTCTCCTGGCTGAACCCCTTTCCAGGAGACGAAGACTGCCCCAAGATTACTTTCGTAACCACCTCTCCTTCCCCTCCTGGCTTTGTCGTCTTCTGCGTTTCAGTGACCTTGTGTGGTCACTGGGACTCTGAAGCAGCCGGGCTTCTCCTCTAGCGGAGATACCTTGGCCCTTCAGCGGTTTTGGGAGAGCCATTGCTCAGCTTCTCCGTGGCTCATAAACTTTTCTATCGTTGCAGGAAAAAACTCTGCGTGTGTGTGTGTGCGGGTGCATAATTTTTATGAAGAATTTTGATTATAATAGTGAAGTCTAATACAAACTAAACTTAAAGCAAGAAAAGACAATAGAAACAAGGAGGAAAAAGTGCAAGAAAAAAGAAAAAGAAACAGTCTAAATTTCTGAGGGTGTCCCAAATGCTGCTTGGAGAAGCCGTGTTTTGGCAAAGGAGATTCATGTCTATTATCTAAAACTTGCGCGGCCCAGAAGGCTCAGCCCCTACGCTTAGATCGTCCCGTAGTTCCAGGCGGATCGATGGATGGATGGATTGTTAAATGCATATGGCCGTCCGACTCCGTAAGCTCCCTGCCTGGAAAAAACGCCGAGGGCCAGTGGCTGCCCGCCATCGATTATGGCATCTGTGGGATCTTTAAAGGTCAGGGAAGCTATTTGGGATGCTGGCGTGTGAAATGAGCTTAGCAGAAGGGCCCAAGGCTTTGCTGCCAGAAGCTTGGTTGGCGTCTCTGCCCTGGCTGCCAGGTTTCTCAGAGACTTCTTTCCACGGTACCTCCCGCCAAGTGTTTTCATTTGCCCGGCTAAATGCTGCGCCTCACGGGAGGAGATGGGCGGCTGTCCCTGTGGGGACGGCTGTGCCCCCGTCTGGAGGGGTTATTCCTGCTTCCTTCTGACAAGGGTTCCTCTTCCAAGGAGCAGCCTGGATAGATCAGGCACCCTTTATGTCACTCTCCTTTTATCCGATTCAAATCCAGATGCGACTTCCGGGGGGGCAACATTCATTCCTGTGACCAGCCTTGCTGGGAAGGAATTGGCAGTGTGGGGGATACAAAAGCGGATTCCGAGGTTGAAGCCCATTTCTGCTTTAGAGTATAAATTTCACAGTGGTTGAGTTTGTAATATTTTCCTTTTACCTCTCCGGCCTTGGGCCAAAATAAAAAATCTTGTGCTCTGCACTGTGGTATCTTAGTTTGAATTCAGGGCCTCCAGCGAGGGCAGGACCCGTTTCCAGTTGGGAAGTGACACGTCTTTTGTCGGCGTCCCAAATGGTAATCATAACCCACAGCAGCCGGCTCTGTGGGAGATGGTCCGACACACCTGGGTCCGCCGGGCTGCCCTTCTCTCGCCTGCCCTCTCTGCTCCAGGCTCTGAAGCCCCTGCAGCCACTTCCAAAGGCCTCTGCCCAGCTCTCCCAGGCTGATGCTGCTGGCCATGGGGGGTTAGCGCAGCACCGTCTCAGGGGCACAGATCTGCCGCTCCAGCCCTCCTTTGGTTTTTTAACATTTATTTATTTAGGTTTCCATCCCACCTTCCTTCCAGAGACTCCAAGGGTGTACACAGAGCTCTCTCCTTCTTTCCATCAGATGTCGTGCCCATGTTCCCAGCAGAAGTGGTGGGTGGTGCCTCCTAAAACGGAGTTGGCACAGTTAGGTCAGCCATCATGAAAGATGGCAGTAGCACCCAAAACCTGTATCATACTCCCTCACCTGTGTGGGAAAAGCAAGGCACAGATGGGCAGCAGGGGCTAAGCTGGGCTCAAGGAGTTAATGCTTCACCCAGAACTGGTGCCGACTCTGGGGTGCTGCCCCCCCCGCCCCTCCTGTCGATCTTCAGTTCATGAGGAGGGATCCCAGGGGTGCAGCCTTAGCTCGGCTCCTTGGGGATCACGGACACGAGCCCAGATTCCAGTGGGACGCATTCAGGAGACGGGCAGGCTGGGTGTCTCTTACACCCCCCAGCACAGGCCCGGCCCCCTGGGGACACGCAGCGCCCACCCGCTCTGTTCATGTTCATTCCTTGCTTTGATTATATCCTGCCTCTTGTACAAGAGCTCAGGTCGTGTACGTGGTGCTCCCTCCTCTTAATTTTCCCTCAACAGCAGCTCTGTGAGGTAGGCTGGGCTGCGAGAGGGTAACTGCCCACAGTCCCCAGGAGGGGGGATTAGAACCTCATCTCCCCACACATCTCCCAGCACTTCCACTGCTGAGCTCTAGCCCCTGGCCCCAGAACAAAGCCAAGACTCGTGCCCTGCATGCCCCCATTTAGCTGGTCTGCGTCCCCCATTCTTGCAACAACTTCCCCCCCCCCCCCGCTTCACTCTCCCCTCCACACCCTGAGCATTGGGTGGGAAGATAAGGTGATGGCGTCACAAAGGTCACTGTGGAGGTGAGGACTGTCCTTCTCAGTGATCCTGTGGAGCAAACTGCTCCTTCTGCTCCTTCACCCTAAATGAAACCGGAGGACCGCTCGTTCTGCAGAGCTGTTATCCAGAGGTGATGTTTTCTCTGGGGCTCTTAATTCCACCAGGTTCTGGTTACGTCTCCTCTTCCGACACCATCTTGCTTTCTAAGTGGCTTTGACGGGGCTCGGTCACTTTGAGACAGAGGTCCCAGGCCTTGGCTGCCTTCACCACGGCGGAAGAGGGCTTGTTGGCCTGGCGTTGGCCGCCAAGAGTTTGTTTGCTTGTGTGGTACAGTTTTCTCTCTGTCTTTGGGGGGCTCCTCGGGAGGGGTGGAAGAGAAGAACCAGCTAAAGAAGCACACAGCCTAGCCTGAACGTGTACGGAGTTACATGCCACGTGCAAGATTTCCACCTGGGGTTTGCATGGACAGGGAAAATTTGTGGTGGTATGCCCCTTAGAAATGTTAAGAGAAGACCAAATGAACCATGTATAAAAATCTATGGTGCAACATTTTAAATCGGATGGCAAGTTCTGATGTTGTTTTGTAAAACATCCAGCTTGGAGTAATGGGTGTCTTGTGAGCAGAAAGCTATTTGCACCTGTAAATCCAAGTGAGGATTTGGATGGCTCCAGCATGCTCCTGTCCTGCTGAACTCACAGGCTCAGCAGAGGGGGCCCAGCTCTGGGCCTTGTGGAGGCCCCAAGAGCCCCAGAAGTGCATGCTCTCAGAAGCCTCCTCCCAGAAAGGCATCAACCGGTGACAGAACACGCAGGTAGACACCCCTCCTCCGTGTCGCTGTCTCTTTCCGCCCACGGCTGCTTCCCACCAGACCAGGCTGAAATGGACAGGTGAGGGTCAAAGAGCACAGAGGTTGGCCTGCCTTGCTGGTTCTGCAAACCAGGTCTCACTTTGCTTGGGCATCGCATGCTGTGATATGAGCCCTGCAGTTGTGTTTTGTTCGTCTCAGCATGTGTAAGCCCTACCAGCCGGTGTGCCTTGGTGTTTCACCTTCAGAGGTACGTCATCTTCCTCTCCCCATTTCCGCTTGGGGGGAGGGGGTACTTTGCAGAAAGTAGGCTTGGGGCTGCTCCAGCAGCGGCTTGACTGCCTCCTGGGCTTCCAAGAGCATGAGGGAAACCCTTCAGAAAAGACTTTGAGCTGTTTGAGCCTTGGGCAGGATGGCACCAGTTAGCAGAAAGTCAGAAGAAAGGCTGCTTAGCTACCCTTTGGGGGTTAGACTTCAGGGCAGTCAACACCACCACCACCACCACAACCCACCCACCCACTCGGCCTGCCAACGGAAACATGTTCAGGCAGAAGAGATTCCTTCCTGGAACAAGAATTTCTGCCTGAAAGTACCTCGGAGGGACAGGATAAGTGCCAGGCTCCCGTGCCAAGCTGCGAAATTGGACCGGTTCCCTTGTGCTTATCAGACTAATGCAAAGGGATTTCCCTCCCCCACCCCCCCATCCCCCCACCCGCCTTGGCTGATCTCCTGGAATGCCGGGAAGGGAAGGGAAGGGAAGGGAAGGGAAGGGAAGGGAAGGGAAGGGAAGGGAAGGGGGGAGCGTATCGGCACCTGTCCAGGAAGGTGCTTACCTGCTGGTGTTTTCAGGTTCCCCTAGAGCTGAGAGGCTAAAAGTCGTCAGGGGTGCCTTACCCCTCGCTTCACTCAGGCCTGGCTGAGAAGGCCCTGGTGGGGCTGAGACAGGTGAACAGCAGCCAGCCTGGCCAATGGGAGTTCCTGCAGCAGTGCGGATGGGTGAGACCCGAGGCAGGCAGATGTGGGGTGGAGAGATTCTGGAAGGACCTTAGATACAGAGGAGGGACAGTGTCCTGGGAGGAGGAGGAAGAGTCAGCCTTTGGCCCCCTCCCCGGAAGCTTGCAGCCCCTGCAAGGAAGGTCTGGGAAGGGTGTGGAACATTTTCACACCCAGTTTGTGATGTCTCCCTTCTTTGGCTCACCTGAGACAGTAGCTGCTCCGACAGTTGGGGGCAAAGGAAACTTCAGATCCATTCAGCCTGAGGCAGATTTCATCATAATTCCCCCTTTCCAGGGAAAAGAGAGTTGGGGTAGGATTTCTTTCAAGAAAGGTGCGTCCCCTCGACATAATGTCATTTCCTGGATCACGTGAGGACACAGAATCTGTTTTGGTCTTAATTTCTCTCTCATTGTGGGAGAGGTCAGGGCAGCCTCTCTTGCGACTGCCCACTCCCCCAGCGGAGCTGATGTGCGGAAGGTTCCTAGGAGATGGGCAGGGCGAACCCTTCGCTTCCCTGTTGTTCTGCAGGGCGTCCTGGGACGGCCAGGAGGGGAGAGATGGCCGATGTGCCAGCGACCTTGTCCTGTTCCACAACATCCCCCTGATAGGCCTGGCTCCCGTTCTATCTGGGATGCTTTCAGCAGCGTAATTTAGGTCTTCACCTGTGACTTTGGACCTGTTGCCACTGTGGGGGCTCTCCTTTTAAAATCTTTTCTGGGAGCGTACTCCTACGGTACCTTTCGGCTCCTTTCGTTTTGCTTCCTTTCCTGAACTCCGTAATGGTGAGGCTTTCCCGCAAGCCCATCCAAAAGTGTCGAGATGCACCTGATGGGTGTCAGTTGCAGAAAGGGTTTAGTCTACTTGTGAAAGAGAGCGCTGACCCGGCTTGTATCCCCAAACTCTGTGTGTGTGTGTGTTTACGCTCCGCTAATCCCTGCTCCAGCTGCTTTGGAGGAACTGTTGCCATTGTGAACCTCTCCACTTGGACTGAGGAAGGGTTTCCATGCGCCACTGGAGATCAAAGGAAGGCCAGAAGCCGTCCTTATTCTTACTTGCTGACAGAGATGCTTCTTATACTTCACGGTTTTGTCCAGTGGGACTTCATGCATGATGAAGCATCTCCTTGGTGTCAGCCTCGAGGTGCACAGCCTGGAACTCTCAAAAGCTCTCTGCGACTAATCTGTTCTACATCTTCTTAGGAAGCAGAATATAAAGGTTGGAAGGAATCTTGGAGATCATGTAGTCCTGCCTTCTGCCCAGTGCAGGAATCTAGTGCGCCAGCCTCCCCGACAAAGGACCACCCAACTGCTGTTTAAACCCCTCCGATGAAAGAGAGGAAGCCACTGTCTGCTCAGGCAATCTAGTCCAGCACTGAACCATTCCCACTGTTAGGAATTTCTTTTTGATGTCCAGCTAAAATATATTTCTTTATAAATTACATCCCTTATTTTTTGTCCTGTCTTTTAGAACAACTGAACAATTCTGGCCCATCTTCTACTTGAAGGCAACTCTCAGGTCTCCCCGCGGCCTTCTCTTCTAAACATACCTAACACCTCCAACTGCTCCTCATAAGTTTTTCCCTATGCCCCGTGTCACCTGGACATTCTCTGGTATGTCAACGTCTTTCCTAAAATTTGGGTTTCCAAAGCTATGCGTTATATTCAAAGGGCAGCCTGTTTGATGCAGAATAAGAGAAGAACAGTGATTCCTCTGGCATTACCATCCCTGAAGGCTTTTTGCAGCTGCATCTTGCTGTTGGCTCATGTTCTGCTTGTGTCCACCAAGACACCCAGACCCCTTTTGCGCAAGCTGCAGCCCAGGGTGGCCTCCTCCAGCCTTTGATTTTTCCTACCCAAGGGAAGGACTTTGCCTTTGTCCTTGTTGAAGTTCATCTTCATTTATACATTTTGGAAAGTCGGGGGGAGCTGGGGAAAAATGTTAACAGGCTTCCAAAAGAAGCCCAGGATAATGGTCTGGAGTCCAACTGGGAAGGCAGAGAGAGCCAGCTTTGGCTGTGGTCCAGGAGTTTTGACCTTTGACCTGGACCTGTTCGCTTCTGAGGCTGCCATCACAGGCTCCACTTTTGTGCCCATTGGTTAGAGGGGCTTCGGGTGGAGGGTTCTCAGCTCCCCCACTTAAGGAGGCTCTATCAGAGGAGGCGTTGAATCTCTTCCTATTCATCTTTGCCTGGGATTTAATTAGAATTATAATGAAGATTTTGCCATTTGGTTTTAGTAGTTTTAGCATTTTGTTCTTAAGAGTTTTTCTGTTCTTAACTACAGTAATGCTTTCTGGTTTAAATTTTCCTACGTACCACCTTGGAAAAGTTTACTCTAAAGCCAGTTTTTATATATATCCCTGTTAAATTCCATCCTATTCATTTCAGTCCAGTCTTCAAATCTGTCTTGATCTTTTTGAAACATCTTCTTTCCTAAAACATTTGCAACTCCTTGTTTCACGTCATTTGCAAATTTGATCCTCATCCTCTCAATCCGTTCATATAGGTAATTATTAAAAATGTTGAATAGTGGTGCTCCATTTCACATTACTCTCCCAGCTGATGGGGAGCTATTGATGAGTCCTTTCTGGGTGCAGTCAATTATGGGTTGTATTATCCAGTCCACATTTCACCTTTTATTAATGAGGATATCATACTTGGCTGAGGTCAAGGTATGCTACATCTGTGGCACTCCCATGGACATTAACTTGGTAACTCTATCAAGAAACAAGATAAGGCTAGACTTGTTTTGGACCAACCCATGTTGGCTCCTGTTAATTGTAGCATGTCTATCCAGTTGCGCACAAGTATGCTGTTAATAATCTGTTTGAGAACTTTGCCCTATATAAATGTCCAGCTGACAGATTGATGGTTTCACCGGTCTTCCTTGGTTTTCTTTCCACTCTGAGCCTCACTGGTCCTCCAGATTAGAGGTAGTCCTCAGTCTGGCCCCAGTCTGCTGGCACGTTCTTCATTTGCCCCCAGAGATTGGAATTCGTTTAAGTTAGCAAGGTGTCGATCTGGAGTGCGGCTCCCTCCTTCCCCCAGTGGCGCAGGGGTGGCCCGCCGGGGCTCCTTGCTCTTCTGAGAGCTCCGAGACGGACGTGAAACGCAAGTTAAGGCGTTCTGCCCTCTCACCCTCTCCTGTCACCAATTCAGCCCTTTCTCCCTGCAACAGACCTGCTGCTGCTGCTGCCTTTCCTTTTGCTTCTGACTCAAGAAAGAGTTTCGTGTCGCTTGGGGCATTTCTCGCAAGCCTCAGCTCATCCTTGCTGACACAATCCTTACAGCCTCCGGCGGTGCCCGCCTCCAGTAGGAGTCATCTGCGAGGACAAGGGTTTGCTGGACCTCTGACCCTTGGCAGAGTTTACGGCAATCCAGTGAAGTCATGCAACCGGCCTAATTAAAATCCAGCTGGCAAACAATAGGCGGAGGGCGGGAGGGGGCAGGGGCCAAGGGGAGCTGTGGAAGCAAGGCGGGGAAGCAGACCCCGCCCGCCCCCCATCTTATGCCAAGATTGTGCCACTGCCCTGGCGCTTCCCGCGTTTCGTTTTGCTTTTTGTTTTTTTGCATGGTAAGCGTGTGCATCACGCCACATGAGTAGGGACAGGTCAGGACAATCATGCCCGCGCTATCCTTGTGAATGGTTAGCTTTTGCTGGAAATGGGAAGTTGGTTTAGGGGTCTCTTGGGAGTTCACAACCAGCCGGGCCTTCACTAGGGTAGTGAGGTGTTGCCTGAGCCGCCTGGCTTCTGTGCTGAACGAGGCCCCTGCGCCCCAGCGCAGCTTGACGGAGCCAACAGACGTGCTCGGGGTCCTGGTGCTTCCTCTCCTTCCTTGGCCGGACCTGCGGCTGGAGACTCCCAGCGGTCAGGAGGCGAGGGGCTCCTTCCTTCCTTCCTTCCTTCCTTCCTTCCTTCCTTCCTTCCTTCCTTCCTTCCTTCCTTCCTTCCTTCCTTCCTTCCTTCCGCCTCTTCCGTGGGGAGAACAGGTGGGCAGGCAGGATTTGCTGCTCTGTCCAGAGCTAGAGTATCTTTTGTGGGAAGGCGGCTATTTAAGTTTTGGGCAGCCTTCCTATTCCGGAGAACTGTCACCTTGAACTCTGACTGGCCTTTCAGTTTTGCTGACACAAATCTACAGATGTTGCAAAAAAGAAGTAGGTAAGGTCACTGGGAGTTGAACCAAGTGGGGTGTGTGTGTTTGGCAAGGAGTGTAATTAACCTGCTGGTAGCTACAAGGGCTGCCCTAACCTCTCCCTCGCTGGTCCCTTGGCATCCCAGTTCAGCTGCCTTCCTCAGGCCCAGCGGGACCCCCAGCAGTGGGCATCCCAGTTGAAACCTGGGATGAGCTGCTCAAACAGGGAGTAACGCTCGCGGCCGGTGGAAAAGATTAGCTCCTGGGGCCAGCAAGCGGTGAGATTTAATGGAGTGGCGCTAATCGGCTTTCGGCTCGTGTAGCCCAGCACATAAGGCACAGCCGTCCTCGAAAACCGAGAAGCAGGCGACACCGCCACCAGCCCCGGAAGCGCATCTGAACGGCGGCAAAGAAAGAGCCGCTGTCGTGCCCCGCAGAGAGCTATGCTTGACATTTGATTTTTGTTGCGGGGAGAGGGTGGATGGGGAGGGCGCAGGACGTGTAATTGTGAAGACCGAGCTGGGAGAGTTGCCGGAATCCCAAGCCGCCTGTTTATGTGCAGTGGCGCAATCTTTCTTCCACCCGGGGGACGGCCCAGCTTGAGAACCTGGAGAAGAGGGGAACTCAGAGCTGAGTGTGCTGCAAAGGCGCAAAGAGGAGAGGGCCTGGGATAAAATGGAGCTGCGTTTCCAGCCTTTACAAAAAAGATCTTTCCTTCCCTTTGCTTGCGTCTCCGCCAAAGGGAATAGAAGTGGGAGCAGCCCCTCTTGCGAACGTCACGGGGCTTGTGCTTCCCCAGCCCAGCCCAGATGCAGGTCATCGGCTGGCGGTTTGGGCTCTGGATCTCCCGGTTGGGGCGTGATGGAGCGTGGCCACCTTCACGGGAGGAGAGGGACAAGACGTCCTGGAGCAGCGCATCCTTTAGTTGACAACGGACTGGGCACACAGAGCGCTTCCCTCCCCTCTGAAAGCCTCCGGTGAAGCAGCTTCTTCCCTCCCGACACCGACAGCCCCTTGGGAAATTCTGGCGAGCCTTCAGTGGCCAGCCTGCACCGCGGCTTTTTGCTGCTGAAGGGGCCGGCTCCCTCCCCCTCCGGACAGCCCTGGAAAGCTCCTGAGGCCATCGGGCCGTTTCCTGTTGGGTTAAGAGCCAGCCTCGTTCCTGAGTTTGCCATCGCCGTTTCCAGCAGGTGTGCGCCTCTTTGGCCCTACTGTGAATGGGGCCTTTACTCCAGACCAGTTAAGTGGTTGGTGCAACTCGACTGGAGAACGCCCATTCCTCCCGAGACACACCTTCTCCTTTGGGGACTCTTGCGGAGGACGTTGAAAAGTGCTGAAGCTTTGCTGACAAGGGCTGTCATTCCCCTCGCCCTGGCCCGGGGCGTGGCCGGCGTGAGCCAGCACATGCCGCACAAGGAAGGCGGTGGCGGAGCCGCTCGTCGCTCGCTTGCTGATTGAGAGTGCAAGGAGGGGCGAGGCTCCCATCAGGAAATTGCTCCTCGCAAGGTGGAAAAAGTTGATGAACTCAAGGCTGCTGATAACTGAGGCCCGAGGAATTGTGAACTCTCGGTGACCTGCTGCTATGCTGGCTGACCCTGCCGTGCTTAACAGCCAGAAACAAACCAGGTGGATTCACTTTTTCACTGCTGATAAGCAGCCGGGCAGCACCACGCCCTGACCTGCACCTGACCCTCCTTTCTGCACTCCCTGAACTCTGCAGCTGATGATAAAAATGGCCCTGATAACAGAGCGGTTGAGGGCTCCTTCGAGGGAGCCTTAGTTGCTGGGGAGGGGAAAGCAGAGCACAAAAAGACCGAATTGCAAGTCCTGCCCAGCCCCTTGTTGACCTTGGCAGCCAACCAAACCGGGGAAGGCTTGGCCATCGTCCCTACTCCTGTTCCTTGAGCCCTCTGTCCCACTCACCCGCACGGTGCTTCCTGCTGGGCCTGGAGGGGCTCCTTAGCCCAGGCCGCTGGTCTGCAGCCAAAGCTGGACTCGGGAAGTGCTCTCCAGGCTCTCTGCCGGAGACCAGGACGGGGCACCCTCAACCGCCTTCCTTTGTCCTCAGGGAGCTGCACGGACCTTCTGCTTTTCTCTTGAGTTTGTAGGCAGGCTCGAAGCTGGGAAGGACCCCACTGAACCAATGCCTGGGTGTTCCAGGCAGGCCAGTCTAAGCTGAATCCCGACCTGTCTGAGGCGTCGGGGCTGGTGTGACCGTAGATTTGGGGAAGGGAAGCTGAGATCATTTCTGACCGGGGACAGATTCGTCTCTCAGGCCAAGGATTTGGGTGCTGCTCCCTTTGTCCTCGAGCCTTGTCTGCTTCTCTGGGGTCATCCAGGGCACTTCTTACCAAGTTTTGTCAGCTGAGCCAGCACTGACCCTTTCACCCGTCCCTCGGAAAACA
The DNA here is from genome assembly GCA_030867105.1 of Liasis olivaceus. NCBI lineage: Eukaryota > Metazoa > Chordata > Lepidosauria > Squamata > Pythonidae > Liasis > Liasis olivaceus. The sequence continues at coordinate 1,016,398 of CM061354.1, forward strand.
CCTGCTCGACTTGATGGATGGCTCTCCTTGGCAACCCTTGGAAGCTTCCTCCAGTGAAAAAGGAAGGGCCTGCATCGCTCTTAGCTTAGCTCCAGGTGAAGAGCCTTTCTCTTGGTTTCTAAAGGACCACGCGGGACAGGAGGTGCCTTTAGCTCTCTCCCCTGTAGAAAAGATGGGTCCCTTCCTTCCCTTCTCCCCCCAGCCCCGTTTCCTGAAGGAAGATGGGAGAGTAAATGGAGTCTGTGCTTCCCCCAGGACTTCTCAGGCATCTGCCAAGCACTGTTAGGAACACGTTATCTATGGCTAGGTTTGAATCTCACTTTGGGCGTAGAACTTTGGTTACGGTCATCAGACAAGCAACGCACAGGGGACAAAGAGTTCACGGTGACTATAGTTTTCTCTCTAACAGTGACGTTTGAAGGGAGAGGCCTGAAGCCTGGCTGCTTGTGGGGTGTGCTCGCCTTCTGCTGCTGCTGAGCCCCCCTGTCCTGGGTGAAATTTTTGGGCTCTGCGGGGCACGTGAGCAAGGGAGGCTCTTCTGTTTGCTGCCAACAGGAGAAGCCGCTCCTCCTCCTCCTCCTCCTCCCCCTCCCCCCAGGCCTGGGAGGTGTTGGTGCCTGGGGGCTAAGGATCCTCTACTCTTGTTGATGCAGCATGATTTGGTTGTTTTAATTATTAGGCTGCGTTTTGTTTTGGTTTTGGGGGTAAGTACTGGTTACTGGGTGTGTTTTCTAGGAAAGATGTACAAATCGGATCTGTCTGCCTTTCGATACGCAACTTGCAGAGGCGCCCGGACTGTCCATTTCAAGCCAACGTGTCCAGCAGCCCCCTAACCCGTGGGTCCCCCCTCCCTGGGCCTTTGGCTTCCTTGCTGGGACTGAACTGTTGCTCTGCTCCTGAGGAAAAGTCCTTGGCTGTCCCTGTACTCTGGGGAAGAGGAAGGGAAGCCCGAGAGCTGGTTTCAAGATGGCGTCTGCCGCCGAGAGGAGGGCAGCTTTGCCCTGCAGCAACAGCCCCGCAGGAGCCCCTCATTTGGGGCAGGGCTCGGGTCAAGACGAGGGGCAGGCACAGCCTGTTCCTTGCTTGCCCGCACAAAGCAGGCCAGCTGGCTTGTCTTCGGTTGGCAGGTACCAGTTACTGGCGGAGAGAGACCTGCTGCGGGCTGCTACTGCCGGCCTGGTTTTGGACAGCAAGGAATAAATAAAGACCCCCCTCCCCTCCCCTCCCCTCCCCTCGTCCCCCCCCCGCCCCTCCCCTCCCCTCGTCCCCCCCCCCCCGCTTGCATTGGAACATTCCCCTTTATTCCTGGCTGTCCCGTCTGCCTGAGCTCGGCCTCTGGTCCTTCCCGGCTTTCGCCGTGACCCTCCCCAAAGCAGGAAGACCCGCTGCTTCCATGCCCCTCCTCCGCCGCTGCTTCTAATCAGGCCCATCACTGGGGACATCTGAACATTAACTGATGACGAAAAGAACATTAACACTAGATTTTCCAATTTTTTGTTTTTTAAAAAACAGTGCTCAAGGTAGCAGGCAGAATATGAATAAAACCAGTGAATAAAATCTGTCAATTTAAAAAAAAATCAGTTAATAGAAGTATCCAGATAAGAGCCCAACGGAGCACCGTATCAGTCCCCCAAAGCCTCCCTGGGTTGTAAAGAAAACGCTGGCATTGCTGACAGAAAAATCTCCTGAAATGGCCTGGTAGGAGGAGGAGCAGCCCTAGACCTGCATCGGACTCTCCCGGCACCACAAACATGAAAACGCACCCCTGGGTTGTGCTAAGGAAAGCAGTGAAAAGCTGCTGCGGTGATCAAGATAAGCAGAAGATGCCCAAGGCCCCCAAACAATCCAAGTTCTTAGAAGAGGCTCTCATTGATTTTGCGCCTGCCTTCTCCACTCCGGCAAAGCTGCTTTTCCTTCTCAGAGGAGCTGATTATTTCAGGGAGAGAAACTGCGGTCCCCCGGCTGAAGATTTCGAGTGACAAGCAGGAAGGCAGACCCGTGGGGAGCCACGTGGGTACGGCTGAGCCTGCATCCTCCCGAGACCTCTTTATGCCGGAGCGCTGCTGAGTGGCCCGTAGCCAAGCATGCTCGCGCCCAGTCGGCTTTTAGTGTGGCGTGCAGATCCTCCCAGGCTCTAGAGTTCACCTCCGGGTTAATTGCTTCGGCTATCCGTGCGCTGCGGGGGTATCGGTATGATAGGATCAATAAATACGCTAGGGGAAAAAACTAAGATGTCTTGGAAGCCAGGTGATAGAGTCTGGAACCACAGAGAAATCTGCTTGCTGTCCAGGATGGTTAAGATGGGTGTTGGAACTTTTAGTTCCTGGGACAAACGGATCCATGTGAAGACGGCTCCAGAGGTTCACAGGGTTGGTGGCATTTGGGAACCCAGCCAAGGCTGTGCAGAGCAGCAGCTGCTGCTACCGACGGCAGAGCCCCAAGCCAGATGTGGGAGAGCCACGCGACGCCTGTGCCTTGGGCCCTCTCCCCACCCTCCACCTGGAGGCGTCCTGCACTCCCACTGGCTGTTTCACAGGGCACAGCCTCTTCCCCTGGACATCAGTCCACCCGCTTTGGGATTGTGTCGGACGCAGAAACGGGCACGGAAGGGCAGACTGAAGCTGGAAGAGAAGGATCGCCAGGGTGCTTTGCTTGGAAACAAGATGCACAGCTACGGAAAGGGGGCAAGCGGCTTGGTCGTAATTCTCACGAAGAAGGACTAGCCGTCGCTCAGACCAGATACGGATTAGCCCTGTGGTGGGGCTGTCAAAAAGGCAGTGCTATTCGAAACTGCCCCCTCAGAAGCAGAGTTTGCAAAGCACTGGAAGCAGCTGCTCCTCAGCAGTCTTTGCTGGGCAGCGCCCTTGAGTGTGGGCATCTTGCTGAGCCAGGCTCAGAGAAGGGCGAGGAGGGATGCGTGAAGGCGGGTTCAAGGAGCTGGCCGTCTGTAGCTTTGAGGAGAGATGGCTGAGGGGACCTCACCACACTCTTCCGGTAGCAGGAACGCCGAGACCTGCCCTCTCTCGTGCCAGGGTGCCTGGTGTGGAAGGCCAGGAAGGACTTCCTGGGGGCGAGAGCGCCGTGCAGCCAACCAGCGAGCCGAAAAGATGGGGACTCTCCTGCAGAGAGGTCCTGGGTGGCGCTCTGTCCAGGAGGCTCCTGTGCTGAGCAGGGCCCGGGCCCGGCTGGCCCCTTGACGCAGCTGACTGAGGTTGCAGCCTGGGGCCCTCTGGAGCAAGGGGGGCCCTTATTGCTGCGTGCGGGAAGCACGCCTGGGATTCTTGCACCTGGCTGCATTCACAGGAGAAGACCCAGCCCTCCATTTGCACCACTCACGACTGTTAGCCTGGGCCTAGACTGTCACCCCAACTCCAGGCCAAGTTCGTCTGTGGTTCAACATCGCATTTATGTATTTGATTTATATCCTGCTTTTTGTAATAGGAGCTTAAGGCAGCGTACACAGTGGTCCCCCTCTCATTTTTCCCCACACAGCAACCCTGTGAAGTTGGCTGGGCTCAGAGAGAGTGACTGGCCCACAGTCCCACGGTTTGGCAAGCCTAGAGGTTGTGGGGGTGCAGTTCCTGAGTCTGCGTTCTTGTCTGCTTGTCTTCCCCCTCCCTGCGCAAACACCTCCCTCCTGAAAGACTCCCCCCATCCCCAGGATATCCAGAGAGAATCCCTGACCGGAAGCCAGTTTGAGGCTGTGAGTTAGGAATGAAGCCCCTCCGAGGAGGCGTTCTGGAAGACCGGAGGGGAGGCGGCGAAGCTGGGCCAGCTGGGCTTTTTGGAATTACCCTTCAGTTTCAGACTTCTTTTTCTCGGGGGTAGAGAGAGGCAAGGGCCGCTCTGTGGCCAGAGACCAGTGACGGGGCCAAACCTCCAAGCATCAGTTACTGTGCTGGAGAATTAACTTTTTGCAATAATGCATCTTTTCTTTTTAAATGCGGGAGTTTAATGCAATTCTTGTATTCACCTGGATGCTCTGGCTTGGAGCTGCGGAAGATGGATATGGAAAATATCATTGAGAGTTAAGGAGGGAAAGAGGGGAAATGAAACCCCTTAATTCCATCTTCTGAAATGCTCTGAACTCTGGGAACATTAGTTAGGGCTGAGCTGCAGTTTAAAGGCGATAAGGATCTCACCCACTTGGTGGCTTATACATTATACATGATGAAACCCTGCAGCTTTCTCTGGCGGTCCTTGCATGTGAAGGCTTGGTCTCAGCAGAGGCAGGAGGAAGAATTGGCCTCTCCGGTCACCCTCCCCCTCTTTCTCTCTTCGAGGCATCATTGTACAGTTTACAGTTTAATGTTCTGCTTTTGTAATCTGTAGTCCTTGTGTATAGATCATCTAATGAAAAAGGCCTTTTTAGAATTAACATGGTATTTGGCAAAGAGGGAGATCACTCCATGTGTTTCCATTTCTTTATTGAAAAAAGATTCTTAAAGAAAGCGTTCTGACTCAGGTTTCTTCAGAAGACAGATGTGGAGTCAAAGGAAAGTGTAACTGCTTATGCAGAGAACTGATCTCCCCCTGCAGCTGCCCCAACCCAATCCATAATTTATTTGGTTATGAGTAGATCATTTTCATATTGGGCAGATCCTCCCATCCTCTTCTGTACTCTTCTGTTCACTGGGTTCTTGCACTGGGCAGCAGGTTGGACTTGATGATCTCCAAGGTTCCTTCCAAACCTTACACTCCATGATTATGTAGTATGATGGAAGAACCACTTTTGGAAAGAATGACTCACAAGAAGGCTGCTCAAGCAGTACGGTCATCATCAAACAGGGATGGTTCGCTTGTGTTCCTGGTGCTGAGTTGTAAGCATGAGTACCAAGGGAAAGGAGAGGGTCAGGGTTGCATCCCCAGAAGAGACAACAGGCCAAACACAGAAGTTGAAGCAGGAAGCCAGGAAGCTGTTCAGGTCCAAAGAAACTAGGAAGGACTGGGCAAGAGCTGCTGGAAATCCCAAGGACATCAGAAAGAGAGCCTCAGTCCTTTGCACTCCCCTCTCTGGGGAACAACAGGAGTGCCAGGATCTCCACTGATCCAGCTTTCAGCACATACCCGAGACTTGTGCACTTCCTCTATGTATTTTAACCTGCCCCTTGAGCCAACCAACCAACTGCACCATGAAGCCCACTAATCTCCCAGCAGATGGCCTTCAGAGACCATCCTACTGCCATCAAGGTTAGTGGCCATTGATCCCCAGGACTTCCAGGAATTGGTCCAACCCTTTTTTGAAGCCACTTAACAGCCTAGAGTCAATTTGGTGTAGTGGTTAAGGCACCAGGCTAGAAACCAGGAGACCTGCCTTGGGCCCAAAGCCAACTGGGTGATTTTGGGCCAGTCCCTCTCTCTCAGTCCTAGAAAGAAGGAGGCCAGGGCAAACCCTTTCCAAAATCTTGCCAAGAAAGGTGCATAGACTTGTCCAGGCAAGCAGACTCCAGGAGTCAAGAGTGACTTGAAGGCACAAAACAAAACAAACTCCAACTGGGTTGGTCACAAAGAAATGGTGCAAGATTGATCTTATTCCTTCTGTGGTAGGACTAGATGGGAGGAATGCTGTAGACATAGGCTCTCCCGTACTGCAATCTTAAGCTCTTGGAGTCCTGTGCAGAAACTGGCTGGAAATGAAACTGGCTTAAGTAGTCCCTTTCTGGATCTTCTGCTCTACATGTTTAATATAGATTAGAAAAGACGTTTTCTCATTGGACATCTGCCTGGAAACTTTGCTTAGTTGTAAAAGAGGCTAAAGGGATAATAGGGATCCAGAAGACATATCTTACTTTTGGACTTCTGAAAGATTTTGCTAAGACTCCTAACCCAAGTTTAGCAGCCCTGGGATAAGAGGTGAGGGGTTCATTTTATGGATCAATTAAGTGTTTGCAAAGGGAATTATGTACGTTTAGTGGGAAATAAAGCTAGCAGTGGGTTATTATTCATGGTGGCTAAGTCTTATTGCAATTGTAGAGGCCTTATGCCAGGACACCCATGTGGGACGCTCTCGTATCTTCCTGGGGACTTCCTGGAAGTCTTTGTTGACTGTTACGGGAATATAATTCTGGACTAGGTAGATCTTCGGGCTGATACAGCCTCAAAGCTGTTCTTACATTCTTAGGATTTGAATTGCTATGGAGTCAAAAGCTGGCATGCAAGTCGAATGGTCCAGTCTCCATCAAATGTTTGTACGACTGGCTTCTGGTTCCTGCAGAGCAGTCGCTTACTCCTTGATGATGATCAAAGCCCATCCAATTCTGTGGAAGCCTAATGCACTCACACTGCCAAATCATCCTCTGTTGCACAGCAGGGAAATCCATCTCCCAATTCGGTCTGATAATTTCTCCAGCAAAACCCTAAGCAGGTTCACAAAGGGGTGAGAGCAGTCCTGCTGAGTGGAAACGGTAGTGCTGTTGGCAGCTTGAGCCGTAACCAGGGACGTGAGCACCTCTAGGGATGGAAGCACGTGATTCCACCCCTGATGCCTGCAGCCTAGGGGCGCATAAAGGGAAATCAGTTTGCCCATCGCTGAGACTACAGCAGGAGTTTGGCCAAGCAAACGTTTTTGGTTGTGTCCAAGTGTCCCAGTTCGTCTCCTGCTCCTCTTTCGTTGGCTTAGTCTGAACAATTCCAAATGGTTGGCTTTATTCAAATAGCCTTCAAGTAGCTGTAGTTTCTGGTCAAAAAGCAAGCCTTGCTTCTACACAATACTTTGAGGGGCTCTAAGAGCTTTCCCTTGATATTTTTATATTCAATTCCCAACAAAGAGACTTCTCCCCATTATGTTGTTCTCTTAGGTTTTATCCTAAAGGGGCAAAAACTGAACCTATACATCAGAAATCTTAGGGTTAGAGTTCTAATATTTACACAACTGCCTCTAGATTTTGCTTTTGCCCCAGTGAAGAGAATGCCAGAATTATAGAAAACTGGAAGGGGCCCTTGAGGCCTTAAAACCTCTGCTTGAACACATCCTGTGGAGGGAAGCCCATCACCTCTGGGGGTCCCTGGTTCCCCTGTTAAACTATTCTTACTCTTGAGGTGCTTTTCTTGAGATTCATTTGGAACATACCTCCTTGTCCCTTATTCTGTGTCCTGCATTGTGGGCTGATAGAGAACAGGTCTTGACTTTCTTCCATGCGATAGCCTTTCATGTATTTGAAGATGCTATCATATCCCCCCAATAATCTTTTCTCAAGGCTAGACATACAGAGTTCCTTCAGTCTCGCCTTAGAAAAAAAATGTTTCCAGTCCCTTGAGCAATCTCACATACTTTCTTGCATCTCTGAATCTTGCCTAAAAAGTGTTGGTCGGAATGAACATAGTACTCAAGATAGGGTCTAAGCGATGCAGAAAGCAGTGGAGATACCAGTATAGGCTTGATCTTTTCTGTAAAACAAGGTCTGTTGTGACTTTGAGTTCATACTTCCAATAATCATACGTGCAACAGTCATAGGATTGAATCTAGACAGCTCCCTAAAATAGGTATTCCATTCTGAGGATCCTTGATGGATTTACCTGCCTGGAAAGACATTGCTCCATTGCCTTTATTGTGACAACTAAGAATGTAGACATGCTTTCATATCCATGTTGATACGAAAGCAAGCAGTGGATTTATAGTTGTTACATCAGATGAACTAACATGGATGAAGTATATCAAGAACCTGGACCAAAATATGATGCTCATTTTCAGAATACATTCTAACAAACAGTTCCGCTTTTGATACGGTTCAGTTGAGGAGAAAAAGCCTTTGTCTTCAGTAGGAGGCAAGTTCAAGTTAGGGATTACTTTCATACATGTACTTAGGAGTTGATTCTGGTTGCCTTTTGACCTTGCAGCCTAACCCTGGCTCTTCTCTGAACGGGGAGCCCTAGTTCACGAAGAAGGCTCACATCTGGTTCTCAGACTTCAGATACTCAGCTGTGTCCAAGTGCAGAACACTGTCCGAAGTGCTGATTTCTCAGGGGCTTGGGTGGAATGTGGGGTTTGATGAAATAGATCAATACAGTTTGCTGTGGCCCCATTTCCAAGTTCCTTCATCTCAAAGATTAATGAGCTTTCATTTTACACCATTTTGGCTCCCCTTCCATTCCTCCTCTCCTCCATTGCCCTGGCCAGGGGAACACATTTTGTTTTATTTCTCACTAACAATGACCTCAGCTCTGTTTGTTTTAAAGAGTTCATGACCTCCACATGGGTTTACACCAAAAAATGAGCAGCAGTAACAAAAAATGTGTGTCTCATGGGATGGCTCCCTGTGTGTGCGCCATCTCGAAATGGTGGGGAGCCCACTCCCTATGTCAAACAATGGCAGAGTTTCAAGACTGTGAGTCAACGGTGTGACATCGCTGAGTTGGCCTCCCGTAATACTTCTGCTCAGCTGCAGGAAACAGAGCAAGCTCAGCTACAGGTATCACAAAATAAACTCTGCCACAACTCTCCAGTGGCACAGGGATAAATAAGGAAACTTAGTAGGACAGTGTTTCCAAGAGGTCTTCTGCCAGTCCTTGTCCTGTTGCTGCTCCAGCTGATCAACACAAAAGAAAGCCGTCTTCTTCTTCACACCTATAGCAGGGTTGAGCTTGCATCGGGCACACACAGATACAAAACAGAGTCTTTTAATTAAACTGATCTGCCATTCAGCCTGTGGAGCTGGGTCTACCAACATGAACAGAAGTGCTAGGGTAGTCTTGCCAGCCCCTAGCACTTGATATCTCCAGTAGCCGCCTTGCTTCAGCTTTTCCAGGAATTTCGTAAATTGCACGTAGATTCTATCTGCTTTATTGATTTGTAACATATATGATATCATGGTCCTGTGTCCCACTAAATGCACATCTCAGTACTGTTTCTTCACTGTAATAGTAGCTCTGCAGGGCAGTGAAACCTCAGCCTTCGGTTTTTGGAAGCGTCTGGCTGACTGCTTGGGAGCAGGGAAGGTAAGCAACGTGCCCAAAAGTGTAGGAAGAGTAGTGTCGTTTTTCATGAATGCCATTTTGGAGTTGAGTCATGCTGATTCTCAAGTTCCTTTCAAAGCTGATTGACTCATAATCACCACTGAAGTTGTAAATCTGTTTCATCCCATGCAGATAAGCCTGTGCACACAACATAAATCTAGTTGTTGGTAAACTATCTTCACCAAGGTAGGAGGTTTCACGCAAGGCACTGGCTTAGTCTTTGGTCGGGTCAACCTGGTTTGTGACCTCCACAACCTGCTTCCAAGAGTATGAAACTGAGTGCAGGAAGGGCATCCGGGGGTCAGGCTGATACAGAGCAGAAGGCCGAGCCTCCTGCTTCAGTTCAGATTCCTGCTTCGGTTCCAGATTTACTCTTAATCTGCAACAAACAGCCATAAATCCTGTTATTTCTGTTGGTGCCAAAGGCAATGCTCTTCTCCGGCAATTCCCACAACAAGCCCCGACGGGTGCAAGATCTGGATTAAGCACTTTGCCGTTGCTTGTGCAGCTCCAGCCGAAGCTGTGCCGGTGCCGGTCCTGGTCCTGGTCCTGGGGCTGCCCAGCTGGCAGCCGAGCGCGGTCCGTGAGATTGGAGGCCTGATTAGCTGCAGGTCTTCAGCAAGGTCTGCAGTGTTTGAACCACAGGCAAGCTGTGTCTGCGGCCCGTCTCTAATAAAAATACTTGTACGGTGGAGTGGGTTGTTGGGACCCACGAATCTTGAATTTAAGCCCTTGTGCATTTCTCTACCTGCAGCCTTCTGGGTCATGTGTTCAAAATCTTACATCCTTTATGACTTTCATGATGGTCAAGCGTTAACTTTGCATCTAATGGGAAAAAGGTTCCAATATTCTAATGAGAATGGAGATGTTGCAGTTGAAATGAATGTTACCCATTTCTCACCTTAATAGTCTCTCTTTCATTGAAATGGGAGCATCAGGGCAAGTATGTCCAGGGTTGGTAAGAGTGCTAAAAAACTGCAAAATGTTCCCATTTTTAGAAATATTTCTGGAAACGGTGAATGTTAGTCTTCAAAGGTGCCCAAACCATGAGATCTCCTCTGGCCCACGAAGTCTGGCTCCTTTGAGAACAAGGGCAGTGTCTGGCAAGGAGCCGTGGAGCCCCAGCTCCTGGACGGACTCCTCCTCGGCCTCTGGGCGCACTGGCTGCTCATGGCGAGGCTGCAGATGCGTTGGGCGTGATCACGGCCTTCTTTTCCTTGGCGTTCCCTGACGCGCACCTTCCGTGAGGTACCTCAGAGCCTGTGGCTGGCATCGGTGGCAGCTGCAGGTTAAGAGCCGTTGCCAGCCCGAAGTGCCCATCTGCTGCTCCAGTTCGCTGCTTTCTGAGGTGCAACTGCACGGTGCCCCTTAAACTACTCTCTGCAAAGACCAGCTTGAGCGACGGGTGCCAGGAGGCCAGTCTGACAAAGGTTTGCTCAGCAGCCCCCTTGGGCACTGCGAATGTCTGCTTTCCCCTCCTCTAATGTGTGCGCGGGTTCCCAGGGACCGCAGGATCCTGGTGCCCCTCCCTTTGCTCTTGCACGCCCGCAGTTGCACGGAGCGCTCTGCCTAAAGCCGCTGCGCTTTCGCCTTCTGCTCTCGCCCAGGGCCCTAGGCCAGCATGGCTGCCTTTGCCGCGCTGGCCGGATCATGCTGTTTTCCTGCTCGCGTACAGGCTCGCTTCCCTCGTGGCCTTCCCTGGAGGACGTCGCGGAGTGTGCTTCGGGAACCAGGCTGGAAGTGAGCACGTTCCCCTTCCGACCCCAGCCCAGCCCCCCCGTCCTGCAGGGCTGTTGGCCACTTAGCCGGAGTGTTTGAAAAGGCTGTGTGACTGCGCTGGGGAGCAGCGAGCAAGTTCAAGGCAAGGTGAGCCTCTTCTGAGATAATCAGAAAGTTCACGCGGAGGTGACGGCAGCCGCAGTTTCACACAGACTGGATGGGGTGAGCGAGAGGTCACCCCTTCCTCTGCGCCCCGCCCTCCCCCGGTAAACAAAAGAAACCTGCAATTCACAAAGGACTTGGCACCGTTGGACTGGGAACCGGGAATAGTGGCAGCCCATGCCAGCTCCCTTGCAGGCACGCTGTCTGCTGGAGGTGATGCCAGCTCAGTTTGATGAAGGTGGCAAACAGCTTTCCTGGGGCTGCCCTTTATTATGACTGGGGGGGCACTCTGTGTACCCAGTGCTTAACGGAGTGGCCTAAGTAGTTCCTGGCCCTGCCCTGCCCTGCCCTGCCCTGCCATCATCTAGAGTTTGCTGGTTGGGAGGACACGCCAAGGTGTAGGAACAGGGAGTGGCCCTGGGCAAACACAGCCTCTTCACTTTCATTTCAGCTACAAAGACTTGGGGGGTCAGGTAAGAGGGTCCTAACATTGGACTGGAATCTGTCTTCCTGTAACTTGAATCCGTTATTTTGGGCCCTGTACTTTGGAACAGCGGTCTTGACTTTCTGGACGGTCATATTTCTCCTGTGTCTCCTGAAGACTAAACTGGATCCTCTCCTCTTCTTCCCTTTGCCTTCCCAGGACTCAGTTTCTAATCCCCTGGGGCTCCTCCTTGCTCTTCTCTTCTCGTTGGTCACAATCCTTCTAAAAGGACAGACGAGTACAGTGTTCAAGGTGGGCTATGACCCAGGCAGGATAAAGGATAAAAATAAACTCCCATGAGTTGGAAATGATGCTTCCGTGGTGCCGCCCAAGCATGCCTCATTGCCCAAGCGTTGCCTTCCTTGCAGCTTGGCCCCCGTTCTGCAAGCTGCTCTAGAACCTTCCCAGCTTGATCAGTGTCAGAGTAGCAGAGTAACATGTAGCTCTCCAGATCTTCCTTCACCCCCTTTTGAATACAGAGGAAAACTGAGTTTATTAAAATCCAGTTTTAATCCAAGACACTCCTTGACTCCCACTTCCTCTTCCCTTCCAGCATGACATTCCCACATTTTGGCTTCTCCCATTTGCTTAATTACATCTTCCCTATCGATGAGAATCAAGAACTGAGATGTGGAGAGCAATGTTCACTCTGGCTTTGAAGCCTGGCCTGGTCCTCCTATCGTGATACTAACCCGGGAGCACTCCTACCTTCCTTGGGCATCGAGGTCTCGGGGAAGGAAGGGTTTGTTGTGGCTTGTTGGGGTTGTCAGCTGGCCAGTGGTTCTGAGCTGCGGGGTTCTAGTGCCAAGGCAGGGAGGGCGCCTCCGGAGGTGAGCTGAGCAAACAGTAGGGAGAGGTTGCAGCCTCCGGGTGAGCTCCTGCTCTAGGAGAATTGTGTTTTACTGTTTCAGAAAAGTATTTGCAAGCTCATATGTCATTCCATTTCTGCCATCACAGTGTTCCCGGTGCCCAGAACAGCCACTCCAATAAAATAAAAATAGTGGTCTATGTAGCTGGCAGCGAGTGCCATTCCTTGCACCAAATCTGACCTTGGAGGGTGAAAGCTTGGCTTTGCAGGTGGCAATCACCGAAGGGCATGAGAACAGAGCCCGGCGGGCAGGCAGATGCAACCAGAGCCCTGCTTGGGGCCAAGCCCACGCCCCAGCCCACTCGCCCTACCACTCCATGCCTTTCCCTCCTTCCTTCTATCCCATCCAGACATGATCACAAAGTGCCTTTCGTTCTTTACATTTCTCGCCTCTCTCTCTTGAGAATCTCACTGACTCCATCCAACCATGACTTCCTCCTCCTCCCCTTCTTCTTCCTTCATATCTTCCTTTTGTCCTTCTATTCTCATTTGTTCTTGTTGTCAACCCAAACCACTTATTTTGTGCTGGTCCCTCAGTTCGGTATTCAGTTCACATTCATTCAGCATCACCTTTTCTTGAGCTTCCCTCTTACAATTCAAGAGTCTAGACATCTGGACCAAATGCTGGAATCAAAAGGTACTCTGTGTTTTTAGAAACTCCAAATTCCATTTGCAATAACTCAAATGGTTTGAAAATGTGATAAGCAATTAACTGATCTAGAATGTTGATGGGTTGTAATTCCCCCATGAATTAAAAAAATAGATTTACCTGCAGATTTCCAACTGGGATTATCCCAGCATATTTCAAATATATCCTGAGCCTTTAGTGTTGAAAATGGAGTAAACTTTTGACTAAAAAGAGAAAGCAACCCCCACTGCTGGTAGTTGGAGAGGTCACTTCAAAACTTCTAATCGTCCGTCTCCCTCGTTAAGAGATCCCCCCCCCCCCGCCCCTGTTTCTCAGCTGACATTCTTTGCTGTTTCTGGTCACGGGCTCCCTGTAGAATAGCCCTGTAGGCCAAGGCTACCAGAGATAAGGGAAGGGGATTTCCAAATTGAGCAGCTGGAAATTGGCTGCTCCAGGTTTTCCATTGTCTTTTCTCTGTCCTCTGCTGGGGGAGGGGAGAGAGGTGGGCCTTCCTGCACACCTGGATTCTCCGGCCGGCCGAGGGTCAAGGGCGAGGGTCGCCCGTCCGGGCTGCCTCCAGGAGGGAGGGGAGGGAGGGAGCAGCCAAGCGGTCCCCCTCTGGGATTTGGCTGCCTGCCTGTTCGGAGCTGCAAAGACGGGGCAGGTTAGAAAGACTCCTTGACTCCTGGAGGCGAGAAGGTGAAATAGGAGAAAGCCCCCTGGGCAGTTGCTTCCCTTTCTCGGACTGTATTGGGGATTTGCTGCAAACCAATTTTCTCTGGAGTTGGGGGGGTTCTGGAGGCCAGTGGGGGGCTCCCCCCCGCCGCCGCCGCCCCCCCCCCCCATGCTGGGGCTGCCCAAGAAAGAGAGACCTGTTCCAAGCTAGGCCGCTTCCCTACGTGGCTGCCCTGCGAGGCGCGTGGCGGCAGTTGCTGCCCTGGGTGGTTCAGAGGTTGGGTGGTGTCAAGAATGGGGGGTTGGATGGGGACCAGGGAGAGCCAGGTTACAACCCACAGGAGCTCCCTGGGTGATGGATCCAGCCCTTGTCTCTTAGCCCCACCCTCCTCACGGGACAGTGGGGGATAAAACTGAAGGGGAGAATCTGCGGCTCACTGTTCTGGGAGGAGAAGCAGCCGTCAAGCCAAGACACGCAGACCCTGTTGCCTCATGTGCTCCTCGTAGCCGTCTAGATGGCCAGCGAGGAGCTCAGGGTGGTGCCAGCTGAACGCCCTTTGGCTGGATCCAGTCTCAGGTGCCTTTTATGTCTTGATGAATCCCAGCAGGAGGTTTGGCCTGCATCGGCTGCCCGATTCTTTCCAAACAAGCACCCCTGGAGACCTTCAGGTCAGGGCTGTGGCCCTGAGGCTGTGGGGCAGGGCAGGTCCTGACACTTGGAGCTGATGGGTGCTGTGATTTTGGCATACCTGAGGGCCCTTCAGTTTGGCAAGATGGATCCACGGAGGCAAAGTCACCACTCCTTTCCACACGTGATATTTCTCCCAGCGTGTTCCTCAGGAAGCAGGTGGGGTGTGCACACACCCAAACAGTGAAAGAGCAAAGCACACCCATTCCTTCGGAGTGGTGTTGGGACACCAAAGCTCAGGCGAGGATGGTCTGAAGAATGTTCAGGTTGCCTTGTCACAATGACACTTCGGAGTTACTGGAAATAGAATGATATTCCTGGGAATAAATTATGAGCATTTACAGATGGAAAAAATGGAAGAGCTTATATGTGGCAAGTACAGATGTGAAGGTTTCTGGAATCCATCCACTGGAAAACTAATTTAATAACGAGAGAAGACTGAAAAACAGGCCCAGGAGTGCATCCAAAAATAATCCAGTCTGGAGAGATACGGATGCGGCTAGACTGAAGACTTCGTGCTGTTCAGCTTTGCCTCTCCTGCCTGGATTCCAATGCCTTGAGAGCTTTTTGCGGATTGCTTGAGGACATAAACAGATGCCTTCGGCCTGATTGGCACTTGGGGATGCAGCTCCCTTCCTAATTCCCAAAGATTAACCAGTCTCTCTCTTACTTCTGCTAAATCCCCAAGTTAAGCTAACTTCTAACCTCTTGATCAGCGGCCTCTCCTGCAGCATGAGAAGCATTCTTGCAGGGAGGCTGATGAGTTGCCAGAGGATGTCCTCTGAAAGCTTTTCCCCCAGCAAAAGTCCTTCCCTGGGAACCAACGGCCGCTGGGGAGTAGGGCGTGTTCAGAGGGGAAACTGGCAGAAGGGCCTGACTGAGTCCTGGTCTCTTCTGCTCTGTCCTAGGAAAAACAGTCATGTTAACTCATTTTCAACAAGCGTAATTAATGCAACGTATTGCCACCCATCCATGCTAGGTGTATTTCTGAACTGAGGAGGAGAGTCTCGGGACAAGGTATTTCCCTGAGAACCACAGTAGAGGTGGAATTTGAAACTCTACAGCCCTTCCGGCTGGGAATTACTGGAGTTGAAATTCAACGTATCTGGGGGGCCCCAGTGAGGAAGGTTGATTATGTGTACAAATACACATTCTGCGCAAAGCTTGGAAGAGATGCTCTACTTTGACGAAGGTCTGTGTGAAGCACTCTTTGGGGCTGCTGGGCAAAGCCACACCCTCCCCGGCTAAGAAGAGCCCTGTGTTGCTCTGAGGGCTTGTCTCAGTGGCTTCTCTACAACACGGGCCACCGGAGCTGCCTGATGAGCAACAGCAAGCCCTCGACTCGGCAGATGGTGGCATCTCAGCTCCTTGCGGATAGCTGCATAGATGGCCCTTTGGCTTCTCCTCTGACATGTCATTTGCCCTGCGAAGCACCTGCACTCTGCTTCTCGCCTGTCTTCCCAAGAAGGCAGTTCAGTTGAAGATAGGCAGCTAGATCTTGGACTGCTCGTACAAAGAGTGCTTCTTTCTTGTCTGTTGCCCAATAACGTTTGGTTGCCTTCCAGGACAATTCAAATTTGGTTTGGTGTTCAGGGAAAGGGAATTTACCTGGCCTTCAGGAATTCCAGAGCATCCTTCTGGAGCGGGTGGGGTGGGGTGGGGTCTGTGGCGCCCCAAATCAGGGCCTTCTTCTGCCACAGGAAAAATTCCAGCCCTTTGATCCGTAGACATTGTAGGAAGAGTCATGGCCAAATATCAGAAGGAGTCTGGTAGCCCCCTACAACGCATACATTTTATGCAACGGCATAAGCTTTACTGAGCTGCGGCTCACTTCGTCAGGTGCTGAGAGCGAAGAGAACTTCTGCCTTTCAACAAAATGTGCTGGTCGGAAAAGGGCTTCCAGACTCCCCCGGATATTTTTTCTACTCACATGGCAGAAACAAGGTTAGGGTTAGGACTCAAATACACAACACGCTTTTTCATTGGTCTCTTTCATCCACACATTACAGGGTTTAGACATTCACTTCAAAGAAGCGATCGGTGACTCGGACTGTCCTTTCTCAGGTTTTCTTTGGATTCCACTGCCTGGGTAACTGCACTGGTTAGAGAGTCTTCTTTGGCCTAGCCAGTGCCGAACCCTTTCCTGAGCAGCGCTTCCAAGGGAATTTCACTAGCTTTCAGGAAATGTCACGTGTATTTCTCTTCTTGTTCTCAGCTTGCATTTCTTCTGTAGTCAGGGCCCTAGTTAGCTGCAGTTGGGTTCTGCTGGTAAAGATCCATGTTTATGAAGCCACTCAAGGTTATCTCCCTCCTGCCTGAGGGTGTGTACAGGGCCACTGTGCTTCATCCCTCTTCGTGTGCGTAGCCAAGACCTGGCGACGTGGATGAGTTGCAGTGCGAGACAGAGGATGGCGTGATGGTGATGGTGATGGTGAACTGCCTTAGAAAGCAGTTGCAGCCATTATACTGAGCAGCTTCCTCCTTCCGCTTTCCTTTCTTAATAGGTGGATTTTTTTCCTTTCTGCTAATTGCTTTTGTAATCTCAATTTTCTTTAAAATTTCTATTGCCTACAGGGGAACAAGGCTTGAATTATTGGCTACCCTTGGCAGGCAGAACAAGTACTGTGGGTTTGTTTTTTTATAATCTCAATCTGCAGAAAGAAGAGAGTAATCGTGGAAGCACCAGCACCCCTTGCCTAGAAAGAGGGACCCAGGGCAATCCGGGAACGTCATGGCCACAGCACTGAAGGGCCTCCCGTAGCCTTTTTCAGAGAAAGGGGCAAGGATGAAGTTATGAACTGGAGAACAGCTGGGGAAGGGGCTACTTCTGAGAGAACGTGGCAGGATTCATCCACAGAAATGGGCAACGCTTCCACTTCTCTCTTCCTCTGCACTTTAGCAGTCAATTAAGCAAGCAGATCTTTTTACAGGCACAAGCTCAGAGCGCTTGGTGACCTGAGAAGATGGCGCAGAGACCTAACGGCATGTAGTGGGCTCTCTTCGTGTGCCCTTCCCTACTTCAGATGCGATGACTGCTATTTGTTTTGGGGGAAGATCCCTTATTGATGTTAATGGAAGCGTTTCTTCCAAAGCAAAATGCAGATTGTGTTTGGGTGTGCTTGTGTAGGGGTGGCGGGTTTGGCTTGCAATGCCAGCGTGTGTGGGGTGCACAGGCCTCGCCCCCTGGTGTGAGGCTCCAGTTCGGATACATCTGTGGCTTGCTTGTTAAATGCCATTTATATGATTGCTGATGGTGTGGCTTGACCTTGAGTGTTGAATTGTTTGCCTACGTTTGATCTCTTGTTCCGCTCGTGGGAAACTTGTTGCAGTTGTTGGAAGTGTGTGACTGAAGAGGAAGAACCTTGTTTGGTGACAAGGAAGTACCTTACCAAGAAATGACTAGCTGAGGGTGAATCATCTTGTTTGCTTAAGCCTTGTAGTCTCCTGTTAGCTGGTCTCTGTTGGCAGGCTTTCTTTCAGAAGCTTAGGAAGCCGCCCAATACTTTCTCTGGGGCCTTTCCATCACCTCGGATATAACAGGACTGTGGAGTTCTGGGTGCTCTCGATGCAAGCAAACAACCAGGAACTCCACATTTCAACCCTGACCTCTCTATAACAGGACCAGGTGGTGCTTGCTCGGGGGCCAGGACTTGACCCAAACTTCATTTGCTGCATTCATCTGGGCCAGGCATGAAAATGGGAAATAACCATGGACAGAACTGGACAGAGGCAGAGGACTCTGGCTCATGGTGGGGGGGGACGGGGACAAAGGCTGTTTTTCCCTCTGGGGTCCACGCGCAGGCCAACGGGGGCTCAACCCTTGGGTCTTCTCTCCAGTAAGTCCTGAAAGCTGGCAGAGAGCTAGAGGTGTTGCGTGCCACTCGATTGCATTCACTTTGGTGGGAGTCTTGCATTTCCGCATCGTTCGCACTGGAAACACTTGGGATGTCGCTGCCTCTCGAGCCTGGGAGCTCTGGTTTCCCAGCAGCCTTTAGCTGCTGCTGCTGCAGAACCTACGGAAGGTGTCATGGGCAAAGTAAAGGCCCTCCTCTGAGGCGGGACTCACAGCCGAGTCTTGCTCTTTATGGTCCCATGAAGAGATGAGACAGCCCTATTTCTCCAGGTCTGAGTGCCTTCGGAGGATCGGTCCGCCCACCCTGCCGCCGGTATGATGTGTTTTCCAGGCCTCTTTCCCAAATCCTGTACACGTTGCAGACGAGCGCTGGCAGCGGTGCTTGCTGTGGGGGCTGAGGAAGGACATGGGTAGGCTGATCCCCCGGGAGAGGTGGCGTGTGGGCCAGCCACGGGTGGGACCTGATGGCTCGTGCTCCTCCTCCCTGCTTTGTTGTTGTTCAGTCGTTAAGTCGTCCGACTGGGACAAATTTCAGAAGGATGGTTGGAAGGTGGAGAGAAATCGGCTCTCGACAACGTCTCTCTCCCTCCCCAGCTCAGGCCCCCCACTTTCTTAAGAAGCAAGCTGGCTCCCCGGCCCCCCTTCCCCGTGTCTCCCTGAAGTGCCCCAGGGCAAGAGCTGCCATTCTTCCTGCCCACCTCGAGGCCCGGCCGGTCGCTGCACGTGAGGCTGTCCTTCCCAGCTGAGTCTGCTGACGGCCTCTTTCCCCACACTGGTGCACGTCTGTGTGTGCGCTGTCAGGTTTGATGTATGGACCCGCACAGCCAGCTCTTTATTTGGAGGAATTAATGGCATTTGCATGTTTTTGTTTTGGAGTCTACCCCAGAAGATAGTGGCAGAATTTGTGGAAGAGTCACACATTAGGGATGTCCTCATGAAAAACTCTTCCCTCCCCCGATTTAGGAGGTGAAAAGTTTAAAGTGGAAAACTAAGAAAATCCCATTTATGGGCTGTATAAATTGTCCTGCACTGTCAGAGTTCCAGAGAACAGCCTCCCACCCTTGGGCTGCTTTGCAACCGCTCTCCGCATGCGGGAGAAATATGGCCGCACGAGGGAGGAGAGCCTGCCGAGCCCCCCCAGCCCAGCCGCGTGTCCGCAAGATTGATGGGGCCACGGGATGGCAGGCCTGCGGGCCATCCATCACGCCTGTCCTCCCGACTCTGCTGGTCTTCGCTGAAGGAGCCCGGGCCCTGCTCCAGAGGAGGACGGGCTGCGCCAGGAGGCGGCTGCCTGGGGATGCGGAGGCTGGCTGCCCTCCTCCTCCGCCCTCCTGGGGTGAACTCGGTCACCGGGCTCCGGGTCCGGACCCCTTACCCTGAGGACTGAGGAGCGAACGCCTTGTCCCTCGCAGAGTCCACCCTCCAGCTAGTGGCCAGAGGATCACGGAGGCTAAATCCCACCCACCCCCATTCCTGCAGGCTCAGCTCTTTCTGGGCACCACAGAGGGAGTGGTGGCTTGCTCAGATCCCTGGCCGCTTCCAGGCTGCCCCCAGCTTTTCCTGGGCTCTCATCCTTCATTAGCCAGAAAATGGTTGGTCTTGGTTTGTCAGTTTCCACTTTTCAGCTGGATTTACGAAGAAACTTACAAATTTTGCAAGCTCTGACAAAAAAACCCCGAACTCCCAAATGTCCCCTACCCGACCCACCCATTTCAAGAGCCTCTGGAGGAACTCCCCAGCAAGAAATGGTGGTCTGTTCAGCCTTAGAGAGAGGGGATCCAACATCAGGCCTCTGGGAGCCTTGACCGGGGTGGGCAGTCCGCCCATTTTGCTCTGGTGGCTGCTGTACAACAAAACCAGACGTTAGAATTGAAGTGACGCCTGGGGTTGAATGCCAAGAGGGATACCTTTAGCTTTAAGCCTTCTGGTACGACACCAGAGGACCTGGTGCGACAGGTTGTCGACAGGTGACTCACAAAGGCAGAGGCCGCTTTTGAACCTGGGTTGGAGAGCAGTCCAGCATCTCCACACGCGAATCTTCCATGGTCTTCTCAGTCCCAATCTTGTCTTTCAGCTGCTAGATTTGTTCCTCCAGTGGGACTGGTCAACGTACCTGGCGGACTACGGACAGCCGACCTGCAAGTACCTTCGCGTGAATCCGACGACCGCGCTGGCCCTGCTGGAAAAGTTAGTGTCCTGCCCGAGCTCTTCCCCTGGGGTTTGCCTGACAGCCTCCCGCTGCTCTTCCCTTCCCAGGCTGCCGGGGGGAGGGCCAGCTTGCCCCTTGACGGGCCTGCCTTGCGCAAGAGAGCTGCTGCTCACGGGATGCTGCGTGTGGCGCGGGTGCGGCTGTCGCTTCGAGAGTCTAATGCGCGTTGGCTGGCCGATGTGAATAAGACGCCGGGGATGCGTGTGCAGCTGAGAGGGTGGCTGCTGCTAGCAAGAGCTTTTGCACAGGGCCACGGGCCTCCCCCACGTTCTCCTTGGGTTGCATAGCCTTCCTTTCCACGGCTCCTTGGCCCAAGCTCTTGAGGCCTTTGTGTGTCAGGGCCACGCCGAGGAAGGACCTGCCCCAGAGTACCGAGCGTCTCCCACAGTAGCTTGTGCCCCTGCCCCATCCCATTGCCAGGATCCTCACCCCAGCAGGCCAGCTTACTCAAATCCCACAGATACTCTTTCAAGGCCATCTGGGTCATGCTGCTCAGCAGATGGCTTAGACCTTGGGAAATGGTGACATGGGAAGGAGAAAACATAGGCAGGACTGTATTCGGTCAACCCATAATTACTTCATGGAGTGGTGGGGAAGACCACTCATAGAAAGCTTCAGAAGGAATGCCCATCTTCTTGGAGGATGAAGGAGGAGAGGATTTTTGGGGTGAGGGCAACGTGGAGGCTCTACCTCTCAGTGCCACCATGTGCAGGTGGATTAGAGTGGAGGCCTTTGGAGCTCTGCTGGTCCTACCTGTGTGGTTACTGGGGGAAGGTGGAAGCAGCATCTTGGGCCCGACAAGACGCTTGTCTGATAGTTATCCCGCAGGAGCAGAGCTGGGGAAAGAGGGGTTGACCCGGCAAAGGAGGTGTCACTTGCCGGTGCTTGCATGCGCCACCTTGGCTTGGCTGCCGGGCTGGGTGGCCGCTGGGGTTGCTCGGGGACCGGGTACAGGACTGTGAGGCAAAGGGCAACAGCCTGCGGCCACAACAGGTCCTCTAGCGGAATGGCGTCACCCTTTCCCGAGCCACGCTCCCCGTTCCCTACGGTCCTCAGGAGAGCCTGCAAAGGCCCGGCCAGGCTGCTGCCCTTCGGCCCCCACTGCCCTTCCCCTTGTCCCCTCTCCACGCTGGAGGGCTTGCATGGTCTCTCGGCGGGAGTAGGTGAGCCAGGAAGTAGGACGCCGGAGCTGTGCGCGCCGCTGCTTAACTTTTCCTCTTGGTTTATCTCTCCTTCCTCCTCCGTCCCTCCCTCCTCCTCGCAGGATCTCACGAGAGTAAGTATGCCTGGCCCCCTGGGGTGGCTTTGCAATGCATCCTTGGACTGTACATGCAAGTGGGGTGCTCTGGTGCCGAGTCCTCCTCTCCTGGAACTTGATCCACCAATGCTGCTAAGGGCTGCTTCTGGGCCGGCTGTCACTGTTGACAGATGAACTTGCACAAACCTGGGGCGGTTTGGGCTGAGCAGTCGGACCGTTTCTTCCTACCTGTCCTGTTATTTGTGGCGTGAAAACCCTCATGGACCCAGCAGGGTGTTGATCTCAGTCAGCCCCACGAACCTTACCGTTGATTTTGGATGCCCCAGCTAGTGGTATTCAGTCCAGAGGCTGAAGGCAATTGCCTTTCCCTACTTTCTGCTCTAAAGATGGGTGTCGTGGCCATGAATCAGGGAGCACCACCCCGGGAGAGGCCAGGACGGCCTCCCGGAGACAGCGGCCCGCCCAACCTTGGTGCCTTTCCTGGGCTCTCTGACTGGACCAGGTCGCAGAAGACTGTCTGCCAGTCCCTCGGTTCATCCCAAGCTCTTCTGCCGCTCGCTGGCCAGGCCGGGGCTCCAGAGAGGCTTCCAAGGCTGCTGCTTTCCTTCTGCTGTGCCCTCCACCCGCCATCCCAGACGAGAAGGAGGCCCCGGGTTGCCCACCCCAGTCTGTGCCGTTAGCTTCTTTATATCCAGAGCAAACTCCTGGGTTCCCCTGGGGGGTACAGCGGGACTCTGGGCACTGCGGGCCTCCATTCTGCCTTCTGCTGGCGTGGCCTTGAGCCCGCCAACGTCCTGGGCATGGAGTAAGCATGTGGCGTGTGCCCATAGCATGCTGGAAAGGACATTGCTGTCCTTGGGCACCATCTACAAGTAGGTGTTGCTTCTGCCCTTGCACTGGTGAGCCCGCCACTGAAGCTCTCCAAATCTCCCCCCTTGACTTCCTCCCTGATAGACTTTCTGAGCATCACACATGTTGGTGATGACACAGTTGTCATTTGCACAATCAGCCTCTGAGGGAAAAGGGTCTCTCTTGGGCGGTTCCTTGCCCACTGTGGAAAACGGGGGTGGGGGGGCGCGAATTTCTGGTGGGGAGACTCCTGGCCCCCTTGGCCTGGCCTTCCACAAAGGAAGCATCCACGGCTCAGAGCCTCTGCTGCGCCGCCTGGGTGGGGGCCGTTCTGTCTGACACTTTCCCTGCCTGCCCACAGGATGAAGGACACGAGCCGCAAGAACAACGTCTTCGCGCAGTTCCGGAAGAACGAGCGGGACAAGCAGAAGCTGATCGAGACTGTGGCCAAGCAGCTGCGGACCTTGATCAGCAGCAGCCACCACTCCTGAGGGATGACCAGCTGCACGGTGGCCTGGGGGGGGCGGGGGCTGGCAGGGAGGCGCCTGCGCCCAACGGTGCAGCGGGAGGGGCAGAGCGGCTCTGGGGACAGGCGTGGCTGCTGGAGGATCGCGGGATGGAGCCGTGGGGTCTTCAGCGATGGCCCCCTCTGTGGGGGAGCTGGCTCGCTTGGGAAAGACTGCACTTGGATCTGGAAGCTCAGAGCCCCAGAGACCCTTCCTGGAAGGCCGGGGCCAGGGGACCAGTCAGCACCTGCGGCTTCCAGATGCACCTTGATAATGAAGCGTTTATTCCCCTCTGATGTCTGCTGAAGGGGGGGGCATTCACACAGCTGGGTTTTTTCGCTGGGGGGCTTGCTTTGCATTTCAAAATTGTGAATCCTGCCGTCCTCCGTGTGGTCACAGGGCCGGCTTGCCGCCTGGCCTTTGGATTCTCGGCGGTTCTTGGACAGGGATGTCCCGAGGGCCACCTTGCTGCGTCGGTGGGCCCGGAGAGGCTTCTCTGGGGAGCCGGCCCGGCCCTGAGCGCTCGGTGGGTTTCCCGGGGGAAGAGCCCCCGCCAGCCCCACCCGCCCCTCGGCCTGTGCGGCTCGTCCTCCTCGCGGCAGCCCCTCCATGGAACCGCTGCTGCCCTTTGCTGAAGGGGGCCCGGCCGGGGTGGGGCCTCTGGCCCGCCCTGGGAGCTCTGAAGGGAAGGCTGGGAGCGCTTCAGGACTCCGTTCCCTTCCGAATCCTGGCACCCCAAGGAACCCCAGAGGAGCAGCCAGAGGCGCGGTGGGAGACTCCCTTTGCGCTGCATCTCTGGATGTCCTCCTTGCTTTTACTCAAAATGCAGAATTTTTAAAGGGAAAAATCGCTTGCCTCAGTGTTCCCGAGCACCAGGGTGGCCCCTGTGGGGTGCCCCGGCCCCCCTGCTTCAGCCCCCGTCTCGACGTCTTTCCCAGAAGGGTGGCCTTCCTCCCTTGCCCTTCGGCCCCAGTTTAAATACAAGCTGCTCTTTTTTTAATATGTGCTTTCAGCCCTATTTCTCAGTGATACATTTTTTAAAAAATCTGTTTCTCAGCATTGGGGCAGCTCTGGCCCTTTTCTGTAGCCAGTAGGTGTTGGGAGCACGTTCTCTGAGCTCTTTTCAGGGAGATGAAGGGAATTAGAGCTTTTTAAAATGTATTTGGTGGAGAACAAAAACTTTGTTTTAAAAATCTGAATCTTGAGCTTTTAATGAAGAGGATAGTACAGTTGGAGGGAGGTATTTGTTATTTGGGCTGAGGTTCGCCTCTCCTCATTGGGTCAAAAAAGTCAAGATGGTGGCCAGGCCATGCAGTTGAAGCCCCATTCTTCTTTTTAAAGGGAGTAGCGGCTGCCATTTTTACTTTTTTGGCCCCCGGGCCACAGATGCTGCTGCTGCTGCCGCCTCCCTTTCTTCTGCCCGCTTTTGTGCCAAGAGCCCCGCTTTCCGTGTGGCAAATAATTTACAGCCATAATTGCACTGGGGGGGGAATATCAACACAGCTGCCCTCCCCAGTTGTACGTGACCTCTTCTTCTCTCAGGCAAAAGAGTGGGGCAGCCCCTGCAAAGCACTTGCTGATAGGCCACCCAGAGACGCCACAGGCGCTCCACAGGGAGAGAGGGGGTTCCGTCTGTTGGCCGCCTCGGGTCTCCCCATTGGCCCCTACGCAGCGCCCTTTTGCTTCGGCGGGGTGGGGGGCTGCCCTGAAGGGATGCGGCGAGGGCGCCAAGGGGAAGCCTTCTTCTCAGAGGCCGCACAAACGTCTTCCGAAATCTGGTGGCCCAGCTCACCGAGTGCAGCACGGCTCATCTCGACCAGCCAGACAGTGCCTTAGGGGGGGCAGCCATGCCGCCAGCTCGTCTCTTGTTGAAATGCCTGTGGGCCACGTAGGTGAGGGCGGGGCCGCCAGGCCGGCCCTCGCGAACAAGACCCCTCCGCCAACTAGCCTTTTTGGCTTGTCTGTGCTGCTGGGCGATTGAAGACGGTCCCAGCACATTGCGCAGACCTGGGGTTCACATTTGGAGCTGAGTGTTCATATCCCTGCTAAGAAGGGAGGACGGAAGAGCGTGCATGAAGCACTCAAGCGCTGTTGAGCTGGATGATTTCCCCTGTCTTCTGAAGTTTCCTCCTCCCACCACTGCAGAGCTCAGCTTGTTTACTGTTCCCAGTTCCCGTCCCCAGCCGCGTCCTTAAGGGCTTTCTCTGAGAAACGGGCAGGGCCACCGTGCTGAGAGAAGCTTTCGCCCTGACCCTCGGGGGACCGGAGTCACTCCTCCTGTCTCACTCCGGCCACTTGGCTGGCCCCTTGGGAGCACAGGCCTCCTGTGGAGCCCTTGGGAGGAGACAGAGGGGCCCGTGGGATTCCTCAGAGTCCGGCTTCATGTCCAGACCACGTGGAGCACCCAGCGCCTCTCAGGCTGGCACCAAAGGTCTTCCCACCCCTGGTTCACCTGGACCCGTCCAAGGCTTGCTTTCCTTCTGGAGTTCCTCTGTGCAATCCTGGAGGGACGTGGCCACGTTTTTCCTTTCCTCGGCATCCGAGCTCCCTTGTGGGCAGCCCGGCCTGATGAGGCAGAGTTTCACCACTGAGGGGTGCTGGGCGCCTGCTTGGCCAGAGCAAGGTCTGTGGAACCCACTGCTGAATTTTCTCCTGGTCTGTCAGCAGCCGGGCGGCCAGCGGACGGATCCCCGGCCTCTCCTCTCCCTGCTCTGGCACCTGTGAGAGCGACGGTTGTGAGCTGGTCAGGCTGGTCCTGAGAAGGCCGACTCCAAACAGCTCTGCAAATTATGCTGGTGGAAATGGGACTGAGGCGTAACATCTGGTTTCAAGCAAGGTCATCCTATAGACCTTCAAAAGAATGCAAGTCATTTCCATGGAGAGTTTGTGCACTGAATATGTTCTCATTCAAGTTTTGCATGAAGGAACAGGTTAAAAAACCCTCTCACCGATATGGAAGGAGTGCGCATCAGTCCTCTCACTCTGTCATTTTTCGTGGGGAAAATAACATGGAGGAGCCTGGCCATGTTAGTGATCTGAGCAGAATCGGGGCGGAGGGGGTGGTGATCGGGGCTGGGCCCTGCCGCCGTCTGCAGTTTTTAAGGGTTTGGAGTAAACTCCCGGCCAGCAGCGCACGATCAGATGGGGAAGTGCTGCGCCTCCCTCTTCTTAACTAGATACAGTGCCCATTGGGAGGAGAAGACCACCAGATCCCCTTGGACCACCCCTTGAGGAAGGTTTGTTCTCTGGAAGGGAATCTGTCCTCCTCTTCTCTACAGAGATGTGTGCCAGTAGATCACAGTGTGCCCCTTTTTGGCACCTTGGGGATCAGAGCCAAGATTTTGCTAGCTTGTGCTTTGCTGAATGTTGCCCCTCATCTAAAGGGAAGATGTCTCCACTGTATTACTAACGTCTTCTTGTTTGAATTCTCAGAAATCCCTTTGGTAGGAAACGTCGATTTTCAAATGCAAGGCTGCTTGTTCCGACCTCATTTTTTTTAAGGCGATGACAACAGGCAGGGGTGAGCGAGGCTGCCGGTCCGCTCTGTGGCGGAGGCGTGGTGCCCCAGCGTAAGAGAAGGGGGGCCTGGCAGCCCACCAGGAGTTGGCAAACGCTTTGCCTTCTTGCACAGGCAGCATTCATGGCATTTTGCCATCGTTGCACCCATCTTTCCATCTTACGTCTCCCTTCTGAGAGGTAGTTTTCTCAGCTCCACATTTCTGGATGCCCTGTAGTCAAATTTCGGCCCCTTTGCTGAAGTCATCTTTTGAATGTGGTGGCCACAAGCCAGGAGTGCATTAAAAAGCGGCTCTTGTCCCCGTGGCTCAGCCACGACGGCATACGACATACAAGCTTCTCAGCGGGTCCTTTTTTAATGAATTGCTTATACACGCACATGCACACACGTATGTCTGTGTATACCTAAGTATACATGTATGCTTTTCTGGGTAGCTATTTTGGATGGAGTATTTCTAAAACTAATGTGGAGAATAGAGCTTTTTTGCACAAGCTGTTGCACAAAGGGAAAACATGGAGTTCACATAAGGTATCTCTCTCGGGCAGGCAATACAGCTATTGGATTCAGAAGATAAATGGGACTGCGTGGGTTTACCAATTAAACTGCATTAGATAATAGCATGTGGATTTGAACTGTACATATATTCTCCTGTTGTAACTTTTATTAAAGCTGTATGAATGTACACGTTGGGATTGCTTATCTGTTGATACTTGCATTCTCTTGTTGTTGTTCAGTCGTTACGTCGTGTCCGACTCTTCGTGACCCCGTGAACCATCTTGCGCCAGGCCTTCCTGTCCTTCGCTGCCTCCCGGAGTTTGCGCAATTTCATGCTCAACTTGCATTCTCTAGAAAGCAGCAAATCCCTCAAAATGTTTTTTGAGAATTGGGGGCAACCCACAGGGTTTCTAAACAGTATCCACAAGCAGTGCAGAGATATGAAAGAATTTGAGGAACCGCCCAGTGGCCAACTCCAGATCTTCCAGCTCCCTCGCCTAGCTGTTCTTACGATTGAGTCCACCCCGACAGCATCGATCATGAGGATTTTGGGTCACGTTCCTAAGGGTTTTGCAAAAAGGGGTAACTGCGTTTTGGGTTTTTCTGCTGTCAGGGAAGCAACCCGCAAGGCTGGGAGAGCCGAGCTGAGCTGAGCTGAGCCCCCCTTCACCTTGAGGCCAAACGCTTGGCCCGGGACGGCTTTTCGCCTCATGCTTGCCACTCAGACGCTCGTGCTCTGCTTTCAGGGTCCAGCTGGCAGTCAGAAGTCGCCAAAGAGCATATGGACACCCAAATATAAAATTCCCATAACGATCACCAAATTATAGTTTGTTCCTCAATTGGCATAAAGTAGCAGCGGTGTCTCGCGTGACGTTTGAGTTTGAGTTGACAAATTATGCTTTAGATTACTTACGCTTTATTTGGGTTTATATGCCACCTGTTCTCCGTGTGCTCAGTTAGGCATCCCAGAGCTGGCTGCGCGGGGAGGACAGAGCCTCCCAAATGAAAAATCCCACTGCTTTCCAGAGCCGGGAGCGCCTCGGAGGGGAATCCTGAGGGGACCCCGGGCGGTTCGGGGGCGGAAGACCTGCTCCCTTGGCAGGAGCGGACCGGTTGCCTCAGCACCCTCCCTGCGAGTGAGCCGGGGCCGGGGCCGGGGCCGGGGCCTGCTCTCCTCCCTCTGCCTCCAGCTGGCCTGTGCTCGTAACCTGGCAAGTAGCTTCCCTGAGGGCGGTGAGCAGTTGTGGATTCCCGGGATCCCCGTTATTTAAAAAATAATTAAAAATCAAGGCTGCTGGATCTCGGCTGGAAACATCAGGACAACCGCCAGCTGGCAGCAACCAGTTAGCGTGTCGGCATCTCTTGGCCGCCATGTGGTGGCCCACCCAGGATGGCCCTCTATTACCTTCATAAGGAAGGCTTCTATTTGGTCCACCTGCCACAGATTGTGGACCTGATCTTTGTGAAATGGGAACAGCTCCCACCTTAATAGTCGAGACTCCTCTTCCGGGCTGTTCTGAAGCCCATTGCTTCAGCAGCCGTCTAAACCAGTTCAGAAGCTTCTAAGAAAATGCCAAAGGAAAGGTTTGCCTGTGAATAAATACTGGATTTGGGATGGGATTGTCCCCCTTTGGAAGGGCCAGATGTGCAGGGGTCTTACTCCTGGACTTGGCATCCTGAGCGTGTAGGTGAAACGATTTATCAAGCAGGTTTATCGATCAATGGAAAGTAGATTCAGTGGGGCTGCCAAAGTGCTGTCAGATCAAGTGGTCGCGGCTTAGCTTGGGAAGGTGAGGATGAGCCTGGAGAACTCAAAGCCTGGGCTGCGCCAGCTGAGCAGGCAGCCGTGCAGCTCCCCGTCTTGACCAAGATGCTTCTGAACACCTTCGGCCCATTGGAAACGACAGCACGGCTGCCGTAATAGTGCTGGGAGGCATATAAGTGTGCGGTGCTGAGCTGACGGAGGGCGGAGGCCTGGTGCCGGGAACAGGGTCTTCGCCCTGAGAGGTTCTGTGGCAGGCTGCCTGAGCCCCCCCACCAGGACCCCAGGGTGACAGTCTCGGCCTGCCTTCTCTCGGCTGGGCCTCTCGCGGCCGGCCTTGCGGGTTCCTGGGCAATTTCTCAACAATGTCTTTGCTGCATCCCCCAAGGGTGGCTTGCTTGGTTAGCAAGACTTTTCTGCCCTCTCTACACTGAGCACAAGAGCCTTCTTCACTGGCCAGTGGCATGCCATTCTTTGTGTTGGCTCCAGTTCAGCAGTTTGCCGTATCTGTGGCCGAATGGAGGTTGGGGG
Source organism: Liasis olivaceus (assembly GCA_030867105.1). Classification (NCBI taxonomy): domain Eukaryota; kingdom Metazoa; phylum Chordata; class Lepidosauria; order Squamata; family Pythonidae; genus Liasis; species Liasis olivaceus. The sequence continues at coordinate 1,045,554 of CM061354.1, forward strand.
AGCGTTTATGCTGCTCTGGGATTGTACCTCCAGCCATTAGCTTCTTCCCAACAGCTGGAGTAGCCCACGGTGGCGCGTACCTGACCGTGCCCAGATCCCAGGGGCCTCGGCCATTCAGAACGGGTGGTCCTGGGCTAAGGGAGCATGCTGACTGCTGAATGGAAGGTGCTTCCTTGTATTCCTGCTACAGGTCAGAGATGAGGTGTGTTCGTGGCTGGCGGACTCCTCTGAAGCGTCTGGGCTGGGCTCGGGACCCTGGACTGGCAGCCCCAGAGCTCTTTTCCTGGCAAACCCCGCCCCGTTCCTCTGCCCGCCTGCCCGTTGCCCTCTGCGGCAGCCACTGCCTCCTGGAGCCCTCCCGGCCTTTTCCACCGGTCTAGACAGGCTCTCTCCTGGCAGCACCCCTCCACCTTCTCCCTCCCAGCAGCGCTCGTATTAGGCCACCTAACCGAATGAAGGCCCAGAGGGCCATCCATCAGAAGGATGAGTCCATCCATTTTCCTGCTGGCTGGAATGCAATTAGGGGGAGCCGGCCGTAAATCACCTCTGCGGTCTATCCCCTCGCAGGATGGCTGCTGTGCCAGGGGACCTGGGCTGGCAAGTGGCAGGGGCCGCCCGGTGGGCTGGGATCACGTTGCCTTACCAAATGTTAAGCAGAACCACGAATGACAAATTGTCGACGTTCCGTCCCCTCCTATGAGCCCATCCGTCTCCGTGCTGACAGGACGACTTATTGGAAAAGGGACCATGCAGGGCTATCGCTCAACGTCGCTGTGACAAAGAGGAGTGTTAATGGCCCCTGGGTGGGCCCCGCCGGGATCATTTGTTTCCATTAGGAGAGGTGTGTGGTAGTGTGCTTGCAGCTCACTTTGTTTGGGCACACGCCATTTTCCTACCCTGGGCACCCTGTAAGCTTGGCCTCAGCTCGAGCAAAACAGCACTGCAGGCTGACCTTCCCATCAGCTGCAGGTGTCTGAGGACATGGTGCCCGGGAACCAGTGGAGCAGCCCCTGCCATCCGTGGGCGTTCGGTTCTGGCCGCTGGTTACGGCAGCAGAGTCGGAAGAAGGTCCTCGGATGGTCGGCTGGGACTTGTGCCCGGGGTTGGCGCTGGAGCTGCTGCTGAGCTCCGCTCCCCTCTGTGGCGGTGGAGTAGGAGAAGGCGGGCAGAAGGAGTTACTCTTGGCCCCTTCTGGACTCTTGTGAGCCTCCCAACTTAAAACAGAAGGAAATATTCTTTTGCTCCTGCAGTGAATCTCGTCCTGTTGCAAGAAGTCTGAATGCGCTCAGTCAAGCCCTGATTCTCGCATTTCGATTCAACTGATAAGCTTCTTAAGAATAAAATCCACTGGCTTGTATAAACTTTCAAGCTCTAAATTCTTTCCCTTCTTTGAAACCATAATCAATATCTTTATAGAGCAGCTGGGTATCTATGGTCTTTTTATAGTTTAGGTGTCTGTGTGATTCCAAAGCATCATTTTCGATGTGCAGATTCCAGGGCAAAACTGAAATGCAAGACTGTTACCAATGTTTGAAAATAAAATTAAGTTTTGAACTGAACAGGCTTCCTTGCAGTGGCTAGTTCCACCAGGCGGCACTGACCCAGCAGGAGCTTCTTGGCCGGAGAGGGAAGGCTGCAGGGTCTGGAGCTATGGCGAATGAGGGATGGCGAGGCTGCTGTGTGCAATTATATGCAAGGCAGAAGAATTGGACGGGGGAACGTCTTCCTCTCCTAAAATTCTAAGCCTTGGCGAGGTCATCTAATGAACCTGAGAAATGGGACAATCTGGATTGGTAAAGGAAATGTGTTTTATGAAATGTACAGCCATCAGCTGAGTTGGCTTTTAGAAGCCAGTTTAAACAAGATGGATTCGAGGAAGAGCAGGCTAGCCACCAATCTCAGAGGATCCGTTCTGAGCAGTGCCCAGCTACTCCTGGTAGCTGATCCAACCCTCAGCAGCAGCACCAGGAGGAGGAAAAAGGTGGCCTTTCAGTCCTGCGGCGGCGGCGGCTGCTTCTCGACCGGGGCGGGGGGCGCACCCGCTGAGCTCTTCCAAATGTCTGGAAGGGAGACCAAAGTGCCTTTCAAGAGACCGTTCTCCGTGACAGCCACCCGTCCCAGTCCCCTCCTTCTGCCAAGGCCTCTGGATGGCCGGAGGAAAATCTGGCAGGGACATTCCTCTTCTTGTAAAAAACAAGGAGATCTGTGGAGGGGGAGGCGGCGGCCAACCGGCCCCATCTGTCTTCATTAGGGGCTCCGGCGGCTTCTGTGCGTCTCCTGTATCAACATTTGGCTGAGGCTCAGGGAGGAGGAAGAGGAGGAGGAGGAGGGCGGCGGCTTCTGGTGGCCCAAGGCAGGGCCGAGCCCTCTGGCCCGGCGCTCTTCCTGCCGCCGCAAAGGCTCCCGGCGGCTACTTGGCCGGTCCTGCCAAGAATCGCGGCCGAGGCGAAGAGGCCCCAAGGCTGGCTTCCCTTTCCAGATGTGTTGGACTGCAACTCCCATTATCCTCAGACAGGATGGCCACAGGTTCCCATCTGCTGTGACAGAAACCTACAACGTGGCTTTCCCTCTGTGGCAGAATCAGTCCAATAAAATAAAAATGACAGGTATGAATTTTTTTAAAAGTATTTTTCTTGCTTTCCCCCTTCTTAAAATAAACATACAAGGGAGCTTATCAAATTCTTAAAAGCAGAATACCATCGCATAGGCAAAATTGGCATTTAAAATGACAACCACGGATTCATTCCAGCAGTGAGCCACCCAGGTAGAGATGCCGGGCTGGGGCAGACCTGTCCGCTTTGCACAATTCCCTTTTGGGTTAAACAGCGCTTTGCAAGGGTAGAAAAGTGTAAGAAATACTAAACCAAAGGAGAAAAGCATAGTTGAACCTGCTTTACCCCAACCCCACTCTCTCTACCTCTCATACCTTTCTGTCCTTGCGAGCTACCTGTGCCTCCCCCAAACCTACAGGTGGTTCACGTGTTGCCTTTTGTTCTTTAAACAAAACTCACCTCCCATCAGCTCCAACCCACACAGCTTCCTTGATCTGTTCTGATCCTGTCCTCATTCCTTCTCTCCAATGGCCCAACCATCTTGGCATACTTATTTCGCACCAGTGACTCATTTTTTAATCCAGTCCACATTCATTCACTCTTGAGCCTCTCTCTTCTGATTTTAGCACACACATTTCTAAGTACCCCGTTCCACTGCCTTTGGCCTCTCCATTTCTCCTGACATACCCAACTCTCAATCCCAGATAACAAAGTGAGCACAAACACGGTTGCATAGACAGCCACGTTTGCTTCTTTCGATAAATCCACAACCCTCACCACGGGCCACGTCTCACCTTTGTCTCAGCATTTGCACATCTTAAACTTTCTCCACCCATTTCCCCATCTTTAGGAAATGTATTTATTTATTTATTTAAACAATGTCTATGGCCACCCAACTCAGTCATGGTGACTCCAGGCGGCTTACAAAAATAAAAATCCCAATACAGAACCCACTCCCCCCCCAATGTTCTTCCAACATACACAAATGCTTCTGTTCTCATTTTTTGCCACAGATGTATAACATGCAATCACTCTATTTTTCCGGTCAAATACCACTCTCAGTTTTTGATGCAGTTGCACGGTGACACCATAAGCAAATCATATCCATATTTTAACAATTCTTCAGTTACACTTACAGTTATAGCCATGAAGGCCCTGGAAGAGATATTCAAATGCCGTGATGTGTCTATACCTACAAAGATCAGAACCGTGCAAACCATAGTATTCCCTGTGACACTCTATGGAAGTGAAAGTTGGACTTTGAAGAAGCGAGATGGGACGAGTAGTGACACCTTTGAACTTTGGTGTTGGAGAAGACTCCTGAGAATACTGTGGACAGCCAAGGAAATATACTGACGGATCATCAAACAAATCACCACAAAGTTTTCACTTGAGGCTCAAATGATCCTACTTTGGACACATTATGCAAAGACCCAGCTCTCTGGAGAAGGCTCTGATGCTGGGAAAGGTGGAAGGAAAGAGAAGAAGAGGAGGACCAGCAGCAAGGGGGATGGACTCAGTTACAGTGGCGATGGGACACCATTGGAAGATCTGAAGGACCAGGTTAAGGACAGATCGTCATGGAGAATATCTACGTGGTTGCTAGGAGTAAAAAATGACTTGATGGCACATAATCAGATCAGTTACACTATCTAAGCCTGTAGTCTTATCATTTTCAACACTCTCAAAGCATTTATTACTTCCTTTTCATCCACATGTTCTTGTGAACTAGTATTTATAGCATTCCATTCTTCAACATTCTTCAGTATAATTCTGACACAGATCTCTAAAATATTAATTCCAGCACTCCTTCACTTCACTTTCATCCCAGATAATTTCACCTCTTTTATTTTTAGTTCCATTCACTCTTTGAAAGCTCCTTGTTTAGCCCTTTTCACCCACTTACATAATAATGGTTTATTTCCATCAAAATCATTCTGCATTTTCTCTGCCTCATGAAATTTAAATTGTTCCTTGCTCTCTTTGATTACATTATTTGAAATATCTTTTTCTCAGGATGCACATTTATTTCACCCTCATTTTTAGAATAATTTGGTGTATGCATTTTTAATTCATCCACAGCCTCTTCTACTTCATCATCCTACTAAGCATCCATTTCCATACTTCTCATGAGTGTTAACTCCAAACACTTCTATTTCACTCTCTAGTGTAATTCCTTTCATTTTGTTCTAAGCAACTTTCACATCTTCTCTCTTAGATGCATTTTCCATTAATTCAGCTGGGTGGTGAATCTGTTTTCTAATGCAAGGTTTGATTTTTTTTAAAAAAATATTTATTTATTTATATGTCACATTTATATAGCCACCCATCTCACATAAAGTGACTCTGGGCAGCATACAACAATTAAGTACAATAACAAATGGATAAAAACAATCATTATAAAAAGATAAAAAGTTATTAAAACAAAAACATTATCAAAAAATTTAAAAATGTTAAATTTTAAAATATACAAACCCCATGGAGAGAGCAGAATATCAATTACAGTGGACCCATCTAAGAATGTCCCTGGTTCCCAAAGACCCCCAGGTCTGATGACATAACCAGGTCTTGAGAGACTTCCTAAATGACAGCAGGGAAGGGAGGGGCGAGCCTCACTTCAGGGGGAGAACGTTTCACAAGGAGGGAGCCATGGCAGAGAAGGCCCGCCACCCGGGACCCATCAAATGCAAGTCCCAGGCCGATGGAATGCATAACATGCCTTCCCTGCCACATCCAATGGGACGGGCTGATATGACTGGGGAGAGGTGGTCTTTGGATAACCTGGCCCTATGCCATGAAGGGCTTTAGAGGTCAAAAACAGCACCTTGAATTGGACCCAGAAGCAAACTGGCAACCAATGCAGCTCATGGAGCAAAGGTGTGACATGTGCTCTTCTGGGAACACACATAACTGCCTGTGTCACTGCATTCTGCACCAGCTGAAGCTTCCAGATACTCATCAAGGGCAGCTCCATGTAGAGCGCATTACGGTAGTCCAATAGAATTTTATCTATTTCGACTCTTCTTTCTTTACTTTTCCACTTTTCTTCCATATCCATTTTTTCCTCAACTTCCACTGTTGACCTGATTGCTTTTTTAATAGTAATTTTATTAAAGATTATAATTGCAACAGTAAAAACTAATACAAACTAAAAAAAGATAGAATAAAAAGCCTCTCTGTAAATCCAATATAGGAAAATTATCCAGATCACTCTCTTGGTTTATTGTTTGTATATCTCTTTTAATTATTAAGACATCATTTTTTGTAAGTCCAGTGTAACATCTTTTTCCATGTCATTCTTTTAGCGTGACATTTGTAAATCCACTTTCAGCTCAGTCTCAATCTTGTCAGGTAGAACTTGTTCCTCTTCCATAACAACTTTTAGACACAGTCTCTCCACAGAGGCAGATATCTCTATTGACACTATTAAAATTAACTTCTGAGTCCATTTTTCAAAAATATCCTTCAATATGTCCAATGTTAGAATAGTTTGCTTCACTCTGTAATTGTAAGTCGACTACAAAATGAGTTCTTTTTTTAATTGCAATCTTTAGTTCCCTCTAGTGTCCAGTTTTTAAAATCTTATTATATTTTTTTTTAAATTCAAAACAAAAGCATTTTTCCACGGGAAGGATTCTTTATGAGTAATTCCAAAAACTTATTTCAAATTTATCTGGTCCATTTGCAACTTTCTAAAATCAAAGTTTTAATCACCCACTTGCTGTTTATTCCAAAAATAATAATAATTTTTTAAAAACTTATAGTTAAAAGTTTCTTTCTCTAAGGATTGAAGTTTTCAGCCAGCGTTTTCAGACTTGTTGATCCAAAGGTTCCTAACAGCTGAAAAGCAGTTAACAAGCGATTTCCAAAAGCAATTAGAAAAGGGAGTATGCGAACCCAGTGTCCTTAAAGGCATCGACCGTGGTTTGAGCAAGATGGCTATTCCCTCAGGGCTCAAAACCTGCCGGAGACCGCTGTCTCGCAGGGAGCAGCTTCTCGAGCACTTGTGGGTGATCTCAAGTCCTCTCCTTGTCCGGAGAGGTTTCGAAGAGCCAGTCCACTTGCCAGCTCTTCATTCTGCTGTGGTCGTCGGCTCCGCTTTTTGGAGCCATCTTCAGTCCGCCATTTCTTCCTCCGGAAGTCACTTTAAACTGATTGCCAAACAGTCTGTCCAACATTCAGAACTTGTCATTGCTCTTGGATCTTTTACCAAGTTCTGAGTCTTTCAACGTAAATCAGTAATTTTTTAGATTTACTGTCAGAATCCTCGCAAGATTTCATAATAGATTATTATATGGCTAGTTTAAAAAAATGGTTTTTTACATGCTGCGGTTCTGCCATTGTAAAAGGCGGGGGGGGGGGGGGGAGAAGGAATGAGAAACTGTTTAAAGCAGATGGCTCCTTATCACAGGCTCTGGCATGCTCAAGGACATACCAGCAAGGGAATCAGAAGACCAAGAACTAAGGGCGATGTAGGGGGGGAGAAAGTAAGAAAACAGCTTTTGGCGCGCTTTTGCTCAGTCTTAGCAATGCTTTGGATCTGTACACTTATTCTCAATAAATGAACTTTCTTTTGAATCAATATTGGTTGCAAGGAAAGTTACTGGATTTGGGATGAACAGGTGGCAGCTAGTTACATTTTGCTAAGACTCCCAGTGCAGACTTCCACCAGGGAGATTGCCCTGCGGGGAGTCCAAAGCCTCACGTTGACCAGGACCAACCGAGCAGTGGGATGGCTGACGATGTAATTGAGGAAGAAGAAGAGAGACCAGTCCCTCCTCCATTGGAAGTGAAGGTGATAACCCAGGAGGAGCCGGTGCAATCATCGCGCCAAGTCCAAGCGGGGGCGAAGGCAACAGCAACGAAGGGACAGGGCCCTTCGATGAAAGATTGCATGGGGAAATTGGAAGGGCAGATGGGGTCCCTATCCGATGATATGCAAGCGCTAAAGGCAGCGGTAGATCAACTGCTTGGAGGGGGATTTACGCCCCCCCATGCGAGAGTCAGCGGCCACACCGGGAGGTACGGAGGCGGCAGAGCAGTCAGTCGAAGGTGAGACCTCCAGTGAGGAGGAGGAGGATCTCACACCTAGCAGAGCCAAGAAGAGCCCGATGCAGCAGCGGGGCATCTCCGTGAAATTTGGGGGAGATGCTGAGCAGCTGGCTTGCTTTATCACCCAGGTTCAGACCTACATGGAGGGCTATGGGGGTCTGTTTCGCAGTGAGGAGGAGAAGGTCTCCTATGTGTCCAGTTTTTTTGAAGGTACGGCTGCAGAATGGGTGGTTGGCCTGCATAGGGCGAAGGGCTGGGCTTTAAGGAGATTAGAGGATTTCATGGCGGCTCTCTGCACGCGCTTTGAAGACCCGTGCGTGGCGCTTAAAGCACGACGCAACCTGGAAAGGCTGAAGCAGGGGTCCAAGTCGGTATCAGAGTACGCCTACGAATTTCGGGGGTTGGCTCAAAGGCTGCCTCACGTGCCTGAAGAGCTCCTGATCGAGTTCTTCCAGACAGGCTTGCAACCCGAATTGTTGCAGCGCATGGTGTGCCGGGGTTTCCCTGAAACCTTTAATGGATGGGTCGCTATGGCTGGCGAAGTGGAGGAGCAATGGCGCACCATAGAAGCAAGAACCCGACTTCCACCCTTACCTGGCACAAAGAAGGCGGCGCCCAAGGTGAAGACCAGCGCACCGGAAAGTAGCCGGAGCCGACGTGTCTGTTTCAACTGCGGGAAGCCGGGGCACTTTGCTGCTGCGTGCCCTAAAGCGAAGACGGAGCAAGGAGGCAAGAAGGCGGAGCGGAAGGGGCCGAAGTCTTCGAAGCCCGGCAAGAAGGAGCCAGCGGCAGTAGGCAGCGAGACGGGAGCTAGAGCAGCAACACGCGGCAGCGGCAAAACCCGGAAGTTTTTAGCTACGCTCTCTCTCCAACAGGCAGCTGCTCTTCCAGAGAAAGAAAGCAGCTCACGGGAGGACTCGGAGAGCGAAGAGATGGGGGTGAGTCCCATTAAAATTTGGGCGGAACTAAGGGTGGTGAGGACTAATCGAAGGGCAGAGATACGGGTGCTGATAGACTCTGGCTGCTCCCGAAATCTGATTAACCCCGCCCTTGCCCAGGGTTTGGGACTGCGCTTAAAGAGACTCAAAACCCCTGTGATTTTTACCCAGCTGGACGGATCCCCAGCGGGGGGAGGGCTGGTGGAATATCGTACTGAAGAGCTCGAGCTGATTATGGGAGACCACAAAGAGACTATTAAATTCCTAGTGACTCCCATGGCATGCAACCCAGTGCTTCTGGGCATGAACTGGTTAAAAAGGAAGAACCCAGAAGTGAACTGGGAGGAAAAGATCTTGCGTTTCCCGAAGGAGGGGAGAGTGGAAGTTGAAGGAATTACCGAAACGTTGTCAGATGGAGAGATGGGCGCTGTGAGTGGGGAAAAGGCAGCGGAGGCTGCAACCCAGATTCCCAAGCAATACCGCGACCTGCAGGAGGTGTTTAGTGAAAGGGAGTCAGATCAGCTACCCCCCCATCGTGCCAGTGACTGTACCATAGAGATTGAGCCAGGGGCTAAATTTCCAAGGAAGAAAATGTATCCAATGACACCCAAAGAGTTGGAAGCATTGCAGGAGTTCATTGATAAGAATCTAAAGAGGGGCTTTATGGTACCTATGCATTCTCAAATTGCTGCACCGGTGCTTTTCAGAGAAAAGAAGGATGGCTCCCTACGTTTGTGCACAGATTATAGAGGGCTAAATGCCATTTCTGCTGACAACCGGTACCCACTCCCCTTGATGAAAGACCTGTTGGCCCATTTATCCAAAGGGAAAATTTTCATGAAGCTGGATTTAAGGGAGGCGTACTTCAGGGTGTGAATCCGGGAAGGAGATCAATGGAAATCCGCCTTTAACACGCCCCTGGGGTGCTTCCATTATGAAATTATGCCGTTCGGATTAAAAGGAGCAGCGGGGGTGTTTATGCAACTTATAAATGAGGTGTTACAAGAGCATTTATACCAGGGGGTGTTGGTTTATCTGGACGATATCCTGATTTACACTGAGACCATGGAGCAACATGTACAATTGGTCAGGAAGGTACTAAAAAAGCTACTGGAGGCTCAGTTGTATGCCAAGCTCTCCAAATGTGAATTTCATAAACAGCAAATTGACTATTTGGGGTATAGAATTTCACATCAGGGAATTGAAATGGACCCGGTCAAGGTGAGGGATGTCCTGGGTTGGGAGGCTCCCAAAACCAGGTGTCAGCTTCAAAGTTTCCTGGGCTTTGCTAACTTCTATCGGCAGTTTATACCCAACTTTGCCCAAGTAGCACTCCCACTCACCGATTTGTTGAAAACCAAGGGCAAGGACAAAGCGAAGGCATCAAAACCTGGAGCCCCCTTGGCCTGGACTAAGGAGTGCCAGGAAGCTTTTCTAAGTTTAAAGCGTCTGTTTACGGCTGAACCAATCTTAAAGCACCCTGATCCAGAACAGCCATTTGTCATACAGGCAGACGCTTCAGATGTGGCAGTGGGAGCTGTGTTGTTACAGAAGGGGGCAGGGGGGGAGCTGTTTCCATGTGCGTACATATCCCGGAAATTTTCAGAAACTGAGAGACACTGGTTGGTGTGGGAAAAGGAAGCGTTCGCAGTGCGCTGGGCGTTAGTTTGCTGGAGACACTTATTAGAGGGATCACCCCATCCCTTTGAAATTTGGACTGATCACAAAAATCTAGAAGCTTTGACTGCACCGAGGAAGCTGTCACCCAAGCAAATGAGATGGGCACAATATTTTCATCGATTTAACTTCTCCCTGAAGTATATTCCTGGGGGAAAAATTTTTCTGGCAGACGCCCTGTCTTGATTGCCTCAACACAACAGCAAGCGGGAGGAAGTAGTCGCTCCTGTAATTCCATGTACCCAAGCAGCCCTAAGAGTGGTCACTAGAGCTCAGAAAAAAAGGGGTGAAGAACAACCAGAAGGAGAGTTGTTGAAAAAATTAAATGCCCAGATTGCTCAGGATGATTGGTTTAAAAGCAAGAGCCAATTGCTAGTGAACAAACAAGGGGCATGGTGGTGGCAAGATAAGCTGTATGTCCCTCCAGACGCTAGAAAGTGGGTCTTGCAAAGAAGTCACGACAGTAAAACAGCTGGGCACTTTGGTTTTGTGAAAACATTACATCTACTCAGGCGTCAATTTTGGTGGCCAACAATGAGAAAAGATGTAGGGGAATATGTAGGTACATGCCCCACGTGTGCAATGGCCAAAAGGAGAGGGGGCAAACCAATGGGGCTTCTACAGACAGTAGCAAACCCAGGGGCTCCTTGGAAGCAAATTTCCATGGACTTTATTGTAGACCTGCCTGAAAGCAACAAAAAGACAGTTATTTGGGTAGTTACAGACCTTTTTTCCAAACAAGCACATTTTGTGGCATGCCAAACCATTCCATCAGCCCCCAAACTGGCTAAGTTATTTATACAACACGTCTACCAAGCTCATGGTGTCCCAGAACGAATAATTTAGGATCGTGGGGTCCAGTTTACTGCCAAGTTCTGGAGGGCGTTCCTAAAACTACTGGGGGCATCGCAAGGCTTGAGTTCGGGGTACCACCCCCAGACAGCGGGATCATGTGAACGTCTGAACTCAGTGTTAGAACAATATTTGAGATGTTTCATTAACTACCAACAAGACAATTGGGATGAACTGTTACCGTTTGCTGAAGTAGCTTATAATAATGCAGTGCACCAAAGCACTGGCCTCACCCCTTTTAAAATAGCTACAGGACAAGACTTTGTACCCATCCCAGAACTACCTAAACAATCCACTCAAGTCACTTCAGTTGATGAATGGGTCCAACAAATGACACAAGTGTGGCCTCAGATTGCTGCGTCGTTGAAGGAGGCCAGAGCAATGTACAAGAAATTTGCAGATGCTAAGAGAACCCCAGAAAAAGACTGGAAAGTAGGAGATAAGGTTCTTTCATCTACCAAGCATCTTAAATCATTATAACCTTCCAGAAAGGTCGCTCCAAAATTTGTAGGGCCTTTTGTTATAGATAAAGTAATTAATCCAGTTTCACTACGATTACAGATGCCTGCTACCTTTAAAAGAATCCATCCAGTGTTCCACTGTGACCTGCTTAAACCCGATAAAGAGTCATCTCAATGGCATCCCTCCCCAGTACCTCCTAAACCAATGATGGTTGAAGGACAACAACATTTTGAAGTTAGAGATACTGGACAGTAGAAAGCATGGGGGGGGGGGGTTCAATTTTTAATTCAGTGGAAACATTTTCCCAAATCAATGGCTGAATGGGTTGACAAGAAACATGTAAAGGCTCCAGATTTAGTTAAAAAATTTTATGATGTTTATCCTACAAAGCCTTAAGAATTAGAATGGTTATTGTATTATGTTTCTCTTTGCTTTTTCTTTTTTAGAGTGAAGAAGAGGAATCATCTGACTGACATCCTCTTTTGTGGAGGGGCAGCATGTCAGAATCCTCGCAAGATTTCATAATAGATTATTATATGGCTAGTTTAAAAAATGGCTTTTTACATGCTGCGGTTCTGCCATTGTAAAAAGGTGGGGGGGGAGAAGGAATGAGAAACCGTTTGAAGCAGATGGCTCCTTATCACAGGCTCTGGCATGCTCAAGGCCAGGCCAGCGAGGGAATCGGAAGACCAAGAACTAAGGGCGATGTAGGGAGGGAGAAAGTAAGAAAACAGCTTTTGGCGCGCTTTTGCTCAGTCTTAGCAATGCTTTGGATCTGTACACTTATTCTCAGTAAATGAACTTTCTTTTGAATCAATATTGGTTGCAAGGAAAGTTACTGGATTTGGGATGAACAGGTGGCAGCTAGTTACATTTACTTTTGTTCCTTTGACATGTGCATGATTGAATATATATGCTGAATATATATAAATATAAAATGGTATGTGGGAATGACCTCAGGAGACAGGGCAAGGAGACGCATCCAAGGGAACGGTCAGATAAAAGGCAGCTGAGCCCCCAGCAGGACTGTGGGTGGGGCAAGAGGCCCAGAAGAGACCCTCCCAGGTCTTTGGGCTGTAAAGGGAGCGGGGGTGGGGGAGAGATGTCCTTTCAGACCTGCAAGACTCTGTTAACGTAGCCTTACAATAAAGTAGAATTAGCTCATCTGGCTGTGCTTCCTGTCTGGTCCACCTCGCAAGGCTGACAATATGCTTAACATTCAAAACAAACAGACCTCGTTCCAAGCGGTCAGCCACCACTCTGGAATGGCCCCGTCGCTCCTTCTGTACCCTGTCGTTGGGCTTCCATTTCTCCATTGGTGCCACCCATCAGAATGGCTTTTCCCTCTGCATCGCATTCCTTCAGGATGTGGCCTCCACCTGCCTGGAGGTCCAGGACTCAGGATGCAGATGGGCCCAGGCACCAAGCCGGGGGTCTGTTGCCAGAGCTGTTCTGCCCTGCTCAACCAGGGCACAAACGCGCCTCTCCAGGCGTGAGACAGGCTGGAATCCTCTTTTGCTGGACCGGCATGAAAGTACCTTCAAAGGGCAGCCTGAAGGTGTGTACAGCCTGGGAGGCTTTGCCCCCGTGCCCTTGGAGGAAAGTTGGGACAGGCAGGAATTAGGACCAAAAGCCAGAGAGGTGGGAAGGAAAAGATTGGCGGGGGGGGGGGGGGCTCTCTCGTGCTGATGGAGATTCCTCCCCACCTGCAGACGGGTGGAGAGCACGCAAGGCCCGTGGAGACGAGGAGGACTTGGTAAAAGGGCACAGGCTAACTTGCACTCGTGCCCAGGCTTTCGGCAGTCGTTGCCTGGAGAGACTTTACATCTGAAGGAAGACAAAACCCGCCCAGCCCGCCCCCACCCCATTGGTGCCACCTCGGTCCCAGTTCACCCACTCAGCGGTGGTTTGTTTCAGAATTAAAATGGCACAGAGGGTCTCCTAAGGAGGAACCATACAGGGACCCAAGAGGCAAGACCAAAGAAACCGGGAGGGGAGGCTGAAGAGGGGCCGGGCCTGCAGAGGAGACAGAGAGGAGCAGGGAGAGGAGAGGAGGAAGGGGCCAAAGGAGACGAGGAAAAGCAGCTGCTGAGGGAAGATGGGGCCACTGTGCCCACCGGGCTGCTCAGCCGGCCACAGCACACAAGCCCCCTGCCCACTCCAAAGGGAACGCGGATGCCCACCAAAAATAATACTTCTGGCACAAAATACCACCAAGAGCCCCCAAGTTACCTTCATTTCAGATCTGGAGCTGAATTTAAATGCATCATCTTAAATTAGTTTTATCCAGCAACAAACTGGTGGCAACTCACAGACTCCAGGAGCCTGGTTTCTTTTCTTACCATGGTTTAAAGGGTGGGTTTCTAGCTCTCAAGAGGCGGCAGAAATGTAGTACCCAAAGATGCCCCTAAGCTCCTTCCATCGTTGCACGGGCTGCAGGGACCCGTGAAGGAGGCGATGCCCAGATGCCATCTAAAATAAATAAAACAAACATCCCTGGGCTGAGGACTGGTGGAGGAGAGGGATTTTAAAGTGGGCGTTACAAAGACTCACAAGCCGGGGCTTACCTTTGTGTCTCCTTCTGGGGACCTCCCCCAGTTCCAGGTGCTGAAGGAAAGGTGAGCCATCTGTGGCCCTTGGAGCCCCCTCCAGTTGTGATGGCTGCAAACGGCTGTCTGGAGATGGATGGAAATGGTCCAGCCAACCCCAACCTGGGCAGGCCAGGCCAGGCAAGAGGCCCCCGGGGTCACCCAGCTGGGGGACGCCCCCCCGGCCTTTAGCCTCCCCGCTTTGGCCATCCAGGGCGGCTGCTCCGGTTCAGAGCGGCTCTCCTCTCGGGCTGGCCTTCCTGGAGCTGGGGGGGGTCTGCTTTCTGCGCCCCCTCCATGCTGGCTGCCTGGAAGGGCTGGGGCACTTGATGCCCGGGCTTTGATGAAAGGTGCGACTGGGGACAGTGTTATCCTGCGGGGAGGAGCGGCCTTTTCTCCCTCCCCAAGATCTGTGCTCTGAAGCAGCGTCCTGCAGAAATCACCCCTTCCATCCTTCCTGACCCCTCCAATCCTGGTCCCCCCAGTGCTCAGGAACCCCCCCCCCCCAGTTGCTATTCAGAGCAAAAAAAGGGCATCTTTCTTGCAGGCCGATATCCTCGGGAGGAATCTTGTGCGGAGGAAGTTGGGTGGCCACCTGGCCTGGAGTCCGTTTCTGGCCACTGAGCGTGACTCTCTTTGCCTTTAACAGCATTTTTCTCCTGCTCATTTTGGAGCCCCATCCCTAAAATATAAGGTATACAAGGAAAAAAGGGATGCGGCGGGAAGAGAAACACATGCGCTGGGCCTGAAAACAGCAATGCATGGGGAAAAATGAGAAAGAAATGGAGAGTGGATGAAAACTTCACAGAGAAACGAAGTTACTCGGTGTGCCCGAGGAAATATCAGTGCCCCGTCCCGCTCGGGGGCAAGCAGTCTACCCTTCTGGTTGTGTTTGGGAGAATGCTTGTAAGGGAGGGTGCATTTAATCAAGCACCATAAATGGGCCCCCGAAGCAGGAGGTGAAAAGGCTTTTTCAACCGAGGCATCCACGTGGGCATTCAGCCTGGCAGACCCCCCCGCCCCGCCCCGCCCCCACCCCCGTAGCGGGGTCCATGAAGATAGCGGATAATGGCAAGCACGGCCCACTCGCTGCTCCTTCTAGCAGCGACAGACCTGCCCGCGCAAGAGGGCGAAAGAGGCTTGTTCGGTGCAAGCGGCAGGATGCCCTTTCTCAGTGCCCTCAGGGCTCTCCTTCCCCCAACTTCTGGAAACACTTAAGGAGAGATGTCTTGACCTACCTGGAAGGCTCACGATAACCGGAGGACTGTCTTGAGGAGCCACTGAATGCCGTTAAGTGCAAACTATTTATAACGACAAGGCGATTCACGTTTTCTCCCATACAGAAAAACTCCAGGTGGAAGCTGAAAGAAAGGACACAACTTTTTTATCATACCCTGCATTTAGAAATAGTTAGATGGCTGTGGCGAGGTTGTTACCCAGAGGTTATGTCCTCCCTCAAACCAATTTAAAGTGTCTTGGTAACTGTTTTGTGAGCCAAATTAGGTTTTACGTCACTCCAGATCTGCCTTTTCAGTAAATGTCTCTTGCATAAATGCAGGCAGCCTATAAACTATGGGCTTCAAAAGACCTAAACTTTCCATTAAAATTATTGTTTTTAATTTTTAATTTATTATTAAATTTGTATGCTGCCCATCTCCCCCTAACGGGTGACTCTGGGCGGCTATTTTAAAAATAAATACTTTAAAATGGCATTTGCAGAGGAACGTTAGTTGCAGTTCAGCCTACTTTAATTGTTTTGAGGCTTTATTGTCTTTAATAGCGTTTTATATTGCTGGTATTTCTAGCAGGAAAGAATTGTTTGAGATATTAGGAAAACGGAACTCAGCCAGAAAACATATTATGGAACTGTTTCTATTTCAAATATTATTTTAAAAAACATTATTTACAATGTTTTTATTTTACTTTTCTATACAAAGAGGTCTAAAGGCTAATTTTAGAGAAGTAAAAATGAAGCGGGCTGCACGGCAGCACGGCAGCAACAGTTTTGATTCATTTTTAGTGTTATGACACTTGAGAGCTTTCAGCTTCATATATTTCACACATTTCAGTACAGGAGGAAGCCTTGGACGTCACAATACCAACATCATAAAATGTCTCCAGAAATGGTTCTCATCCTCTTTTCATTTACTCATTATTCCAGCCATCACTCGGAATGTTAATTGTTTCTTCAAACACGTCGGTGGTCACGTTCCCCCGTGAATGGGTTTACCACTCATACAGCAATGTCCGTGAATGGTCAGGATTCTGCGCACCCGGCACGGGGCAGAATCTCACGTCTTGCCCTTTCCAGACCTGGCCCTCAGTCACCAAGAGGTTCCTTCCTCTCCGGAGCGCGATTAACTGTAGAGATGGGAGCGTGAGTGGACGCGGATGAGATGAGGCTTCATAAATGCTTGATTAAGGTAAAGGAAACGTGAACAGAGAATGGATCGCATGCTTTTAATTCAAAAGATTCCAAAAGAAAACAGAGGTGTGTGTCGTGCTATTTGCAGAATGTCCCCCTACTTTCATGAATCCTCCGGCCAAGGTGTCAACAATTTTTCTGTGAAGGCCTTCTTTCTCACGCCTCCTCTTTTTCTCCCTGGACCCCACAGTGCACAGCGATTCCTCTCATCCTCCTCCTTTTGTTCAAGAAAGCCCCACTGAGCTCTGAAAAGCTGGAATCGAGCAGTCTGTGCAGGCAGCCGCCATGCCTCCAACTGGAGGTCGACGTCCCGGATGGGCTGTGCGGGAGCTCTCTCCGAAGGGACACAAGTTGGCTCCTGGCAGGAGAATGGCAGAAGAAAGAGGGAGGGAGGAGGAAGGAAGGAAGGAAGGAGGAAGGAGGAGGAGGAGGAGGTGGTGATGTTAGGAAATGCAGGGGGAATATCTAAACATGGATGGAGACTACAAGAAAAATGCAGCTGTTTTCAGCTGGGGATGATGGAATGATGGCTTTGGTGATCCTTTTCTTTGCCAACTAATATTTTATTGATCTGACAGCATCGATCCGCAACTGTTCGGTCAGCTGAGCACAATTGGCTGCAAACGAGCGATTCAGCAACATTTTTATCAAGATGGAATCAGCTGATTTGCACGCTCAGAAGAATGTGGGTGCTTCCTCGCAAGCGCAGCACACTTTCCCCCTTTCCTGCGGGTTCCCACATAGAAGCACCCGTCTAGGGTGGGAGGGCTTGCCTCGTGATCTCGCAGGCGATGGGCCAAAGTGCCTTTCCCCACGATTCGGTCCACGCGTTCAGGGAATGAACAAGCCGACCTCTCCGGGACAATCCGTCCTGTCTTGCGGGGGAGCATCTCTGCCGTGGCGCCAGGCCCTCCTCGCCTTGCCCTCCCGAGAGCCACGGAGGAACGCCGGGGCTCTCCAGGGAGCCCGGCCTGAAGCTGCTCCAATCGCACAGAGCCACCAAATGTTTACAAAAGAATTATGGTAACAAATCTGGATATTTTTTTTAAAGGCGCATTAGTAAGCCTACATTATCCTAGAATATGTGTGCAATGAGGCTGCTCTCCCCCAACTCACTCCCTGTTCTTGTCTCAGGTTACGTCGCCGTTTGAAATGCGCAGGGAAATCCAGCCGAGTTATTTTCCCTCATTAGCTCTGTAAGATGTTTCTCGTTATGGCTTTTTAATTTTATCAAAGGCTGCCTCTTGTGTAGAATAATGGAGGCTGTATTCTTGCAGTGAGGCAAAAATCCTAAAAAAGGGGAAAAAGAGGGAAATTAAAATTCCAATCTGGGCCGGGGGGGGGGGGCAGGGGGCAGATTCCAACCTGCGTGGGAGTTGTGCTCTCTGAGACATCAAAAGAAATGGCTTGATGTTAATGGGCAAAACCAGCCTCCTCTAAAATTGATCAGCACCATTTTCCTAGAAGTGAAGATTTTTTTAAATCAAAGTTGCACTTCTTCTACAAATGTTTTAATAAGCCTGAAAAAGACAGTACTTAAGCAATGTCATGTCTGAAATTCAGATTAAACCGTTCACCAATCTGAAAGTATTTTCCAGTAAAAATATTCTAACTTAAGTGTACATGAATAGTAACTATTTATATTAACCGGGCAAATGCAAACAGTAAACTGAAACTAAATGTAAATAGTAAAATTAAACCAAACTAAACTAGGATTAAACTAAATCAACATACAAAAGAGGTTTAAACACTTTTGCTGTATCCCTCTGCTTGAAATGCTAATAATAGGAAAAAACAGGAACCTTTTCCAGTAATGCAGTATGTGCTCTTGAAGAAGGTCATATTTTAAAGAAGTTTATTTTGTTAAGAAGAGAAATACACTTGAAGGCATAAACTGCAGAAAACTTGAAACCTAGGGATGAACTGAGCAACACAGCTTGTTCCAATATTAAATAAACTCTGGATTAATTATTTTCAGATCATGCCCATTATTGTCTGAGCGCAAACCAACCGACCATCCAGCCCACAAACAGCCCTAGTTGTGTGTCGTCCTCCTCCTCCGCTGCTGGTTTTTTTCAGAAATCTTTTTCTTTCTTTCTTTCTTTCTTTCTTTCTTTCTTTCTTTCTTTCTTTCTTTCTTTCTTTCTTTCTTTCTTTCTTTCTTTCTTTCTTTCTCTTTCTTTCTTTCTTTCTTTCTTTTTCTTTCTTTCTTTTTCTTTCTTTCTTTTTTTCTTTCTTTTCTCTCTCTCTCTCCCTCCCTCCTCTTTCTTTCTTTCTTTCTTTTTCTTTCTTTCTTTCTTTCTTTTCTCTCTCCCTCCCTCCCTTCCCTTCCCTTCTCCTCTTGCCTTTTTTTAGCTCTGCACTCACAGCATCCTCTCTGTCGCCACAAAAATTACTGCAGGAGGAGAGCCATGCTAATCCGTGGTGGCCCAAGATCACCCGGATTTGGGACAAGCGTATTTTGTTCAAAGCTCACGAAATCTCCTGCCTACGGATCGAATGCGTGGCTGGAAAGGCTTGCAGGCTCCTGGCGATCTGTGGCCAAGGCAGTGCCCCGAGTCTGTTCAGCCTCGCCCCTTTGCGCCCCACAGCTCCTGTATGGGGAGAGGGCCTTGACATTCCCCCCCCGCGGCAAAGGATTGTCTCCCCCTCCGCCCACAACGGAGCTTTGCTCTGGGGGGGGGCCCTGGCAAATCGGAGGAGCAGCCGCTGCCAGAGCTGAACCCCAACTGCCCCCCAACGGCAGGGCTGGCCCGGGGGGTCGCTCCGCAGGCTGTCCTTCTCCTGTGGTGGACCAGCTTGCTCAGGAGGGGCCCCCTAAGCCCAGCTGCTAGTGCCCCTCTAGGAACCCGAGCGGCAACCCGGCCCCCCGGGTGAGAAGAGAATCGCATCCAAGCTTTC